>JAQSUU010000066.1:13600000-13925000 GCA_038087645.1 Saccharum hybrid cultivar R570 | reverse complement strand
GGTTGGTTTGCACCAGATACGTTGCCTATTAAGTATCCGCAAGCGCATAGATAATATACCATTGTAGCCTTTCACCCGGGAGTATACCAGGTATCGTTATTTATATTTTATACACAGGGAGGAGCTATGGGGTGGCTAGAGATATTGACAAATATGTATACTTATGATAAGATCATTAACTCTCATGCTTTAACTGGGGTAAGTCATATGATAAATTAATGATAAGTGCAAGGCATTGATAGTAATCTAGAGATAGAAATAGATACTCATAAATGTAGTTTGGCTAGGTAGGAGATTAATTAAGAGAAAATATTCCTAAGTCATTCCTTATTTACTAAGTCTTTTGTCCACTCTAGTATATACACTTTCATCTATAGCATAATTAACTTTGTATCTATGCATAAGGAGCATTACTAAGGGAGATCAAGAACAAAAAGCTTGACTCCCTTCGCAACCGGGTTCTACTTGTTCTACAAACGGGGAGTGGACTACAAAGGACTCAACGAGAGTGTCACACTCATGATCTACCACATGGCCCGGAGTGTAGAGTGCATCCGTAGGTAAATAATATTTAAGCACCACGCTTACATAATGTCGACCACTTAACTCACTCGGGTATTGAGCTAAGCGCTTTACGAACATATGCATAAATTCATCATCAATCATAACTATATCAAGCATACAACTAGAGCAACTAGGAACATAATAAATAGCAACATAATATTGAAGTAGCACAAAGTCGAAATATAGAGGGATACAATGGCTTTACCAGCCTCTAGACGGCGAATCCAGAATCCTGAGCAAAAGCCCAGCTCTACATAAATCTTGCTAGCTAGCCTATACTAGAACTTGAAGAATTGGAGCTCTATTTTCCTCTATTTGGAAACCTTAATTTCTGATCTGATCTTGACTTATGCAATTCTGCCTGAGGGAGAGGGGTAGGGGCTAGTATATATAGGCCGGAGCATCAATTCTGGACCATCGGATCAAACCGACTTGAAAGAACGGTGGAGATGCAATCCTTAAGGTGGTGAAGAACTGATGTGCGAAGATGGAGGTTGACAGGTGGGGCCATGGGACCGGCGGGCCTGCAGGTGGGGCCGGTCAGCCCCACCTGGAGGTCTCTCGCGATCATCTTTGGTGTGGAGTCCTCTGGAACCTTCTAGTGTTGTTTACGTCGCGGATAATCCCAATTAAATTTGATGATTTCATCCATCTTGACAGTTTTTGGATAAACCCTGCTGAAAACATAGATTCACCAAAACTCGTGGAAATGTTGGTGACCGTTTTCATGCATTATTCAAGTTATGTTGATGGTTTTTGATGGATGATAACTACTGTCAACAAACTCCCCCAAGCTTAACCTTTGCTCGTCCCTGAGCAATGCCAAACTTAGCAATGGATCAGGAGTTGTTATAATGTTTTCACTCCTCAAAAGTACACATGCGTTCAAACAAGAATTCTCCTCCAGATTAGAACAAACTAATATGAATTTCCAACTTACCCATACTAAAATATAAGAAGATGAATGGATGGTATTTTTAAATTTTTACACCTCCACAGTAAATCTTTCTTACATGTTTTTACACTCTGTAAAAATTATTTACATGGGACTTGAATTTTATAATGCCATGATGAGAATTTTTATTTTTTATTTTTTAGATACAATGCAAATGTAGAAAAGAGAATATACTAAGGTAAATTTATGCAAAGTAAAAAGTAAATACAGATAACTACTGATTTTACCTCCCGGCATAGGTTCAGAATTTTGAGTCTGCCGAACTAAACTTCTCCAGTTGTATTTATTCTGTGGGTGCATTATTTGGCCCCAGAGATGGAGACCTTGACGGTGCACTTGCTTCTCTTGCCACTCCAATGTAGAGCATTGTTTCGGTCTTGGCTTGAAGGCGAATCGTTCCTCCTTCCCATTGATATGGAAGCGGATTTCTCTGGCTCCGACATCAATGTGTGCATTTGTAGTGCTCAAGAAGGGCCTCCCAAGTATGTGGGGTGTCTTCATGTCTTCCTGCATGTTAAGCACTGCAAAATTGACTAGCACAAAGAAGTTTCTTATTTTTACCAAAATATTCTCGGTGATTCCTGCAGGATAGCAGACCGATTGGTCGGCTAGTTGTAGAGACATCGATGTTGGCATGAGTGTTGAATAGTTGAGCTTGTCGAAGACCGTCTTAGGCATGACACTGATGCTGGTGCCAAGGTCGCATAGTGCATCCTGGATCCTTCTTCTTCATAAGTGATGTATTCAAGATGGCCGCACTACACTCCTCTGTTAGCTTGATTACTTCAGTGGTGGGCAGTGGTCTCTTGTTATTCAGAATGTCTTTGTGATACTTTGCATAGGTAGGAACCTATATGGCATCTAGCAGAGGAATATTGATAGACAATTTTTGAATTACCTCTACAAACTTACCAAACTGCTCATCTATTTTAGCTTTTTGATTTTTGCATGGAAATGGTAGGAGGTTGGTGTCATAAAAATCTTGTATCATTTCTTATGCTTGTGGCTCAACTTCTTCAACTTCATCGTCCTTATTCTCCTCATGTACTGCTGTCGGTGTCTTACCTGTCCTTGTTGGATATGGTGGATCACGAGTAGACTTGCCACCTCTTGTGGTTATGGCATTGACCTTTTCAAGGTTAGTAGCAAAAGGCAGCGCAGCAGCCAATAGAGCTATTTGTGACTCTATCTTTTTATTATAGCTAAGTTGGTCTTTTATGGCAGAAGAAAAACTATCCATTTTAGTGTTTATGTTTTCTAGGACCTCATCATTAAAAGTAAACTTTTTAGAAATATTCTCATTAATCCTGACTTGTTCTAAGATCAAGTCTCCCAAGGATGGTTGCTTAGGATTAGAGGAATTATTGTAATTACTTGGGTACTTACCTTGGTAATTTGACTGTTGTCGTTGTTGATTCCATCCTTGTCTCTGTTATTGTGGAGCAGAGTTGACAATATTTGCGTCTTCTTGATATTCAGGGAAATCAACCCCCAAATATTCTTCACATATGTTTTGGAAATTAAAGGCATCTTGTGTGGCCTAACGATCTTTCTTGTAATTGGCTCGCTGTTCGAGTCAATTCAATAAGACGTCCATCTTAGTTGATAGTGCACACACCTCTTCTTGTGCTTCTTCGCTCTTATTGCATGTCTAGATGTTGCATTGAGACCAGCCTTGATTAAAGGCTATCTTCTCCATGAGAGTTTTAGCTTTTCTAAGGGTGAGTGACATAAATGATCCTCCAACAGTAGCATCGAGTTGTTCATAAGCTTTTTGAGTTAATCCATGGTAAAAACTTTGCATGAGAAACCAATCTTAAATTCCATGATGAGGAAAATCTGAAATGTATTCTTGGAAACGTTCCCATGCCTTTGGAATGCTTTCTCCTTTCTGCTATTGGAAGTTAGAAATCCTTCCTCTTAAGGCATTGGTCTTGCCTATAGGAAAAAAATTTGCTAAGAAGGCCTTCAAATATTTTGCCCATATATTGATGTCTTCTTTGTTGGTGTAGAACCACTGCTTCGCCCTTCCCACTAGTGAGAATGGAATAGACGGAGTAGTATGATATCTTGAGCAACATCCTTGATGGTGATTGTACTGCTTATCTCCAGGAAATTCTGAAGATGAGCACTAGCATCTTTGTTAGTATTTGTTAACGCAAATAGAGAAATCCACAAGCACATGGATACCGTCATAGCTTTCACCCAGGAGCATTCCATGGTATCGTATTTATCCTCGAGGAAGCAATGGTTAAAGAAGTTGATAAATGACCATCATGTATCTACTAACTAGTATACCTAATTTATATATATATTAAGTATCCGCAAGCTCACAAATAATATACCATTGTAGCATTTGACCTAGGAGTATACTAGGTATCGCTATTTATATTTTATCCACATGGAGGAGCGATGGGGTGGCTAGAGATATTGACAAATATGTATACATATGTTCTCTCTATATAAGCGTAACTAGTTGGGCTACATGTTTCGTTGTTAGTGCACCTGCAGAAGAATTCATTTCAGCCCAACCCAATAATAATATAAGTACAGATATGAAAGTCCGGTCTCTAGGTTGCAAGCTAAATACTTCCATATATATATATACCCAATATATATACTTCCGTACCCAAGCTACCCATCAGTAAATACGTCCATTGTTGACGGTAATTAACTATCATTATAAACCATCAATTAAACATATAAAAAGGTTAAAAATATGATTCCCACCTTAGAATAGGGGTTCTACTAATAATTTCCACGAGTTTTGGTGAATTGTGATTTTACAGGGATTAAACAAGAAAATGTAGGAAAAGGATATCTTCCATGAGAAGGAACCCACGCCTATCGGACTTATCTCCACGTCACGGCCATGCAAGGATATTTTAGAAGACACCAGAGGACTCCACAAGGTGACCCACCTCGACCTGCTGCCAGGTGGGGCCGACCGGCCCTAACCCTAGGCCGGCCGGCCTCCCCCCACGCCGCCATGGCTCCTTTTGCAAGCTACCTCTACCCCCTCCTATGATGCATCTCAACCCTACGTGAAGGTCGGTTTCATCCAAGGGCCATGGTTGATCCCCCAGGGCTATATAAAGCGGCCTCCAGACCCCTAGGCCTCATTCAATCTCTCCAGACCAGAACCTCCAATAGAATTAGAAATCATAGGAGAAGGATTGAAGAGCCAGGGATCAAGAAGAAGACTAGTTCTCCCTCTAGTTTAGGAATAGAATCTAGTCTTGAATTAGAACTAGAAGAGAGAGAGAGAAGATGAGGAGATTTATAAGGAGCTCTGGCCTGTCGGATCTTCTTCAACATCTTGTACCTGTGGATTCAAGTTTTTCAAGATCTTGCATCTAGATCTCTCTGGTAATCAACATCTATTTTCAAGTTGTTCTTATTGTTCATATTGTTCTTGAGGTTTGTGACTCATTTGAGTACTTTAATTCTAGTAGCGCTAGGATTAGAGGACTTAGAGGGTGTAAGCACGGTGCTTAGACTTGATAGCTCATGAATGTACCCTATATTCTAGATTTTAGTGGTAGTTCACAAGGGTGACTCTTATAGCCTTGTTGATTCTTCTATAGCCCACTATCCTGTTTGTAGGACTAGCAGGATAATTTATTGGTAGGAGAATTCATACTCTACTTATGACCTCCTATGACAATTTCCCCATCAAGAACACTATTAGCATTTCATACTTGAAGTAGAATTAGACAGCCTTAGTGATCCCCTCTACCTTCAAAATTCTCAGCCCTTGATAGCTACTCAAGGATTAAAGCTTAAGACTTAAGAAGACCATACTCCGTTCCTTTGGGTTCGATATTAAAACTGGGTCATCCTGGTGAAGTGCTACATCGGTAGATGTTATCTGTGCGCTTGCGGATAAATTAGAGTGTACATACATATAGAATATGTACATACAGCCGTACCAAAGCTAACCCACAATTAAATACTTTCGTATATATGTGAGAACTATATATAGTTCAGTACCAAAACTAGCTCTCCCCAGACCACACGCTCACATCTTGCGGTCATGCCACTCACTTACCTCTTACCTAGGCATAGGGGTATATTGATCCATACATTACCATTCAAGTTAATGACACCCATACAGCACGCCGTATGGACGACAAAATAAAAATTGCAAGAAAGTAAACCCCAAAGTTAGTCTTACATTAAGCCACTTAAAGTCCTTAACTGGGCATAAAGGATATGACCACTAGCACACTTTAGATTTAAATTTCAGATTTAAACACACATATAGCTATAAGTTGTCAAAACTGGTTTTGTAAAACAAAAACCTTTGTTTTAAATACACATATGACAAGTAGTGTTGAATCTTTCTCCGATGCCAGCTATCACAGAACCGACCAATTTATACAAGATCAAGCATGACTGTCCCCGCTTACATGTTGACATGCCCACACTTGAGCCCATATAAACCCGGTAGTCCGTCGAGTATCACGAAGGATATCGAATCATCACCAACATACAACCAAGATCATACATGATTCAACATACATGTCACAAGTTACATAAGGTTCACAAATAATTCAACATACATCAGAGTTCAAATAAAGTTATTACAACACCAAGTTCAAATGTAGTAGCGGAAACAACATAGTTTTGGAACCAACTTCACACACACAGATCAAATACATATGCCAGTTTCATGATAAAGTCCCACAAAAGCAACATAAGTAAGACAACATAGAAGGACCGTGCCCGCGGCCTCACTCCTCATCCACGGCTGGAGAGAAGCAATTCATGCAGTAGCCATGATACACTATACCATCTACAACAAGTGGGAAATAAACCCTAAGTATGAGTAAGTACTCAACTAGACTTACCTGTCATAAACCAAAAATAATGACACCAATGAGTATGCAAGGCTTTTCATAGTGGAGCTATCTTGACAACATTTTGCATAAAAAGCCACTAGTTGAGCTACACATTTTATAACTCGATCATCAAGTTAATTATAGCTATTCAACTCTAGATTAGCAACTAACCTGTGCCAAACATGTGATATACAATTATGTAGAAAAACAATAGTTACTATAGCCATTTATTATATCATCATCATAACCATTCCACTTTCATTTAGCCACTACGATAGAAAGAAGCTCAGTCAAGTTTCTCACTATCCGAGAGAGACGGCGATTCAAATCAATTGCAACTAGCTGGGTAGTATTCCTAACACAAAACTAAGCCCACTAGCCACAATAGTCTTAGGTCACCTTTGGTACAACTCAGGTCGTTTGTCATGGGTTCGATCAGTGCCACACACTCAGGGACTAACCAGTTGCCAGGACGATCAGGCCCAGCCAGCCATTGGACTCACATTCGGCTCCCCACACATCCTTACTACCTCCCGTGTGCGCACTCTTACAGAACGACTCCCGGCCTAAGTTGTGCTACTCGTCTTTGTGGTTGGAACGAGTTATCTGGCTAGCTAAGTGAGAGGCTATGTTCAAAATGACCAAGGACCAAGAACAATGCGGTCCTTAAGTGGCACAGATGAAATCACATGAGTCAACCTACAACATAGACTTCGTTCGACCTCCATTTACATCATCACATGGTTCTTTTCCATGATAGCAAATATAGCCAATGTTGACGGTAATTAACTATCATTTTAAACCGTCAACATAAGAGGAATAAATGATAAAAAGGATCACCTTAGTAGGTTTAGAGGTTTAAACTAACAAATTCCATGAGTTTTGGTGATTCTGTGTTTTTCAGGAGCTAAGCTGCATAATACAGAATTGATCCTCCTTTCAAAGGAAGAAACCGAAGCAATCGGTCTAATCTCCACGTCACAGATGCGGATAGAGATTCTAGAAGACCTAAACTGACTCCACGAGGTGACACGAGCCAACCCGCCGCCAGGTGGGGCTGACCGGCCCTCCCCTGCGCCGCCTCGGCTCCTTCTCTTGCAAGCTACCTATACCGCCTCTAAGGATGCATCTAAACCCCACGCCAAGGTCGGTTTGATCCAAGGGCTGTGGTTCCACGCCCTGGGCTATATAAACAGCCCCTAGGATCTCCTTTCAAGGAATCAGTTGAAGAATTAGATCATCTCTTCCTCATTTGTGAAGGCAAGGCCAGAAGTTAGGGTTTCTAGAGAGAAAGAGAGTTAGAGTTCTAGTTCAAGTTTAGAGTTTAGAGTTTAGTCTAGATTGATTCAAGTAGAGGCAAGCAACTGCTTGGGATCAGGATCATTCGTCAGAGACTTGGTAATTTTGTTGTAATCATCATTCAACTTTATGCTACTTCAATATATTTCTATATTTCAACTTTATTCTGTTCTTGAGATTATTCTTGTTCTACATCTTGATATGAATATGATTAGTTGAGAGTTTATGAATATGTTCGTAGAAAGCTTGATCCAATTCTGGATAGGATTGAGTGGCTAGCATATTGTAGGCGTGGTGCTTAGATTATGCTTGTCTGCGAATGCACTCTATGCTCCGGGCCATATGGTAGATCGCGGGTGTGACATTCCTGTTGAGTCCTTTTTAGTCCACTCCTCGAGTATAGAACTTAGTAGAATGCGGTTACAGGGAAGAGATCATTACTCTGTTCTTGACTTTTCTCTTAGTAATGTTCCTTATTCATAGATGACATGTTGATTATATCATAGATGATTGTGTATAGCTAGATTGATTAATAGACTGATTGAATAAGAAATACTTATGATTTACATCTCTAAATTAATCTCCATGACTACTTGACTTGAATAATGTTAACTCCCTCTTGTCTCTGGAATACCCATGATTATCATTTACCATTTATCTTATTTGTCTTACCCCTTTCATGACAAGTGATTAGTTGTTTTGATATTTATTATTGAGTAAGTGCAAATGATTATCTCTACTGCCATTGTAACTATTTATATAGTCCCGTTTTGATTTTCCTTTCCTTGGTAAAATTATAAATAACGATACTTAGGAAAACCTGGGTGAAATGCTACAATGGGTGTATTTATCTGTGCACTTGTGGATATATACAATAATATCTTTATTTAGTTAAATGGCATAAGTATAATACAACCACACTCTTGGTGTCATGTTGGGGATGATAACCTAACACGAGTGACGTTAAGAAGTGTCAACAGCCAACCGTGACCAGGTATCCACCTATAGCTCGCAGGTGACAGGAAATCACCCGACTTCTATCGAACTAAGCATGGCTAAGCATTTATTCGATCCTAGACCTACATAGGATTCAAAGTATATATTTCTAGACAAGGAAGGTATATGCATCAAGTGTTTCCATCCAACTACTACAACCTAATGCATCAAACATAAAGAACTCAAATTGGTATTTCTAAAACATAGGAGACTTAGAATGCTCCGGGCCTTGCCTTTCAAGTAAGCGGAGGGCTTATGGTCCGGGCACTCAGGTAGTTCTTCCTAACCTGTTCTCCTCCTTTTGGACCCTCCTGCTGCTAGGTCTCCTGCAAGTCATCCTCTTCCATGGCCTCGAATTCCAACAGAGTCACTCCTTCTGGCGATCCTATATGTATGAGCATATAGATAAATATAGGGAATGCACAAGGAATGAAGTGCATGTAAGAACTGATGTAATGCATATACACACATTCTCAACAACAAGGTGATATGGTGATAACAAGATTAACTTTACTTTATCGAGTAGGTGCATATCTCCTCTCGAGTAGATTAATTTTAGTTTACTAAGTAGGTGCATATCTCTTCTCTAGCAAAGCAACGTACACTCACCATGTTCTAGCAACCTAAGATAAAGTTGCTCATCATCAGTAAGAGCCCTAAAATCTACAGCAAACAACTTATCTTAACTAGTCTAAGCATCTAATTAACAAGCATCAAATTCATACAAAGCAAACAAAGCAATAGAACTAGATATAAGTGCAACATAGAGCATTAATTTGTTAACTACATACAACCAATCAAATCTAGACACAATCAACTGTACCAACAGATTGTATACATCACAAACATGCTAGAAAGTATAATGGTTAAGCCTAAATAAATTATTAAAAACACTTATGGATTTAATAAGCGTAACAAGGTGAAATTAGGAACTGGTACTTCCAGCATATAGAAAAATCTAGGAAAATTATAGCAGCCTACACATGCTCCCAATAGTCTACTATACAAATTTCATGCCATTTGGATAAGTGTAGCAACCTCTACAAAAATGACAAGTTGCATGTGCTTATAACAACATAAAATGGTTTAGCATAGTGAAAACTGTCAAACAACAAATTTTATATTTTTCTTACTTCCTCCATAACACAAGAATATTGTGGAAATAATTTCATGCTCATAGGTTATATATATTTACCACAATTAATTTCACAAGAAACTAGCAATTAATCAAGTTAAATCACAAAGTCATGTTCAAAGCATGCTCACCATAGGTTCAACATTTTTTTCTAGCTACAGCATGTCAAAACATGACCAACTAAATTGGAATCACATTTTTCTCATATCCCTTACTCAAGTTATGTATTTTACAAGATTAATAGACATTAAACAAGATAAATACAAACAATATATAGAACTGCAGCACATAACAAGTTTCATATTTTTACCAAATAAGTCATCAAGATGAAGCTAATAAAATTTGGTTCACTCCATTTGGACATTCCTAGCTTAAGATATGATTTTTGCAAGTTTGCATCAAAATTTGTAAAAGAATAAAACGAAAATCAACAAAACCCTAGAAGCTACTAGGTGCACCTGGCGCACTGCACACCGAGTGGCTGATAGCGGGGTCCCGCGGTCAACTTGGCCCCACCCGTTAGAGACACAGCACAGGGGATGGACTTTGACCAGCGAGAGCTCATCGACGGTGAGGTCATCGGTGACGCGGTCACCACCCTTAGACTCGCCTCGACATCCCGCATCTATTGGTGGGCTTGGTTGGCCAAGGGGTTTGCCAGAGCTAGCTCGATGACGGCCATGGCGGGTTGGTGAGGTTGCGCGGTGATGCCATTGCCTTTTCCCGCAATGCCGAGCTCGCCTGAGCACAGTCGAGGCTCCAATGGGTCCTAAGGAAGCTAGGGTTAGGGTTAGGGTTACGGGCTACGGTAGAGTGGCGGTGTGGTCTGGCCTTGTGCATGGCACCACGACGGCGAGAGCACAGCA
Organism: Saccharum hybrid cultivar R570; assembly: GCA_038087645.1. Taxonomy (NCBI): domain Eukaryota; kingdom Viridiplantae; phylum Streptophyta; class Magnoliopsida; order Poales; family Poaceae; genus Saccharum; species Saccharum hybrid cultivar. Next base: position 13,914,341 of record JAQSUU010000066.1, on the reverse strand, counting down.
GCAGAGAGTTGCATTCCTGCCCCGACGTGCTGGCATTGGCCCTTAGGCCAATGACATGAGCTAGACCTAGACCTAGCTATCCCTAATGAGAGAAGAGATAGAACGAGAGAGCTCAAAGGAGCACGGCCACGGTGAGCGCGAGCTCGGCGGCGGCAATGGTGGTCGCGGTGACCACGGCAGCGGTAATGGCCCGAGGGGCTTTACCTGTGCATGAACAGCGAAGCTAGCGGCTCAGGGAGGTGGAGTGGGTCACGACAGAGCTATGGGTGAGGCGAATCAGGCAGTGGTGCTGCAGTGGTGGTGGGCTTGCCGGCGAGAGCTCGGCGGCGATGGCGCGGTGCTCCTGCCCGCTTCGGTTGCGTGAGAGAGAGCGAGAGTGAGGGAGAGTGGAATCGAGCGAGTGGGGGAGCGAGCGCCCGGCCTCCTGCCCCTTTGGCACAGCAGCACGGGGCCAATGTCGGCGTATGGCCACCAAGTGGCACGAGCGGCGTGCACCCGGTCAGCCACTGTCGGCCTATTTGAAATTGGCAAAAGCTGATTCAATAAACTGACAACCCAACTTTGAGCCCTTGGATCTCCCAAACTGGTTCAAATTAGCAAAAACTCCATTAATGGAAATTGTAGAGCTACAAGAGATCTCCAACTTTGCTTTAAGAAGTTTTGTCTAGTTCTCACTAGTTTTCAAACTACAAAGCTCCAAATATGGGTACATGGAAATTGTAACTCAGTCATGACTTTAGCAAATTTTTGGAGTTCCAAAAATAGCATTAAGTTAAAACTTGTGAGCTCTATTTGACAAAGCTAGGCACTGATTCAGCTCTTAGCCCTTAAACAAAGTTTGTTCTACATGAAATGAACTACAACTTTTATTTAGATTCCACTGCCATGCAAGCACTCTAAGCTACTGTTCAACTTAAGTCAAAGTAGCATCATGAAAAAGGTATTTTAAAGCAAACCAACACTTGCATTTTGAATGTAGCATAGTTGGACCAAGTCATGAATACAAACATGGTTCTATTTTTCATCCTAAGTGTGTCTAAGGTGTTTTAGTGAGCAAAACAATCACTTGCATTAACCAAACATGATCATTAAGCATACACATGGAATAAACATATGACATATACAACACATGAAACATATGAATGCTATAAACGAAACATGAGTTGCATGAATGAAACATTACTTATGCAACATATGAAACATCACCTATGCAACATATGAAACATCACTTATGCAACATTCAAAATGCAATTCACATGCTCATGCTCATGAATGAATGAATGAATGAATGAATGAATGAATGAATGATGCTTGTGCTCATGCAATGCAAGTGCAAAATGCAAGCTTAACACTTGGGGTGTTACATCTAGAGCCCCAAATGATGAAGAAGAGTGACAAATGAGGTTTGGAGAGCGTGTATCTACCTTTTGCAGTGTCCTCCTTCAACAAAACAAGAGCAAAACTTCTCCCCCTGATTTTGCACAATTTTTAGGGTTTTGCAGCTTAAAACCCTAAAAATTAGAAGAGGAGCCGTGAGGAAGAAGAAAGGGGACAACGGCTGGGTGCATTTATAGCTACAGCAATAACAGAGGTGGGCACTAGTGTAGGGTTATGAGGGTGCTACGCTAGCCATAAAATCAAAATTTCGACCTCATAAACCAGGATCTACTGCTAGTTATAGGTTACGGAATTACCACTAGACGCGCAGGTGCAGCGGAAGCGACTCGATGTAGTCGAATGCGTCGTAGCAGTGCCGTGTAGTTGCGTGGTCGTCCGTCATGTCCACCCTGCGCTCGCGGATCGTCCCTCTCATGCGGTTCGTCCTTGTGCTCCAGATGCAGCACCTCCAAGGTATCCCACACGTACGGGGAGGAAGCGTTGTGCCTCCAGACTGCTAGGTCCACGAGGAGCAGTAGGCGTGAGCATGGGGGTGACGGTGGCTGCCCAATGGTGTGAGTCACCTAGCCGCGCCCCCTCCCTCTCTTATATAGGCGCCTCTAATTAGCCCAAGTTGGAGGCTCAATTAGAAAACCCTAAGCCTAGTCAAATTCGGGTCCAACCTGAATTAGGCTTCCGGCCCCTTAAGCGTGCGACCCTATGGGTTCATGCACACATAGACGTGGCCCGAGTACTCCTACTCGGCCATTAGTTGATAGCGGTCTCTAGCAAGACGTGTCAACTCCTATGTGTACGCAAAGATCATATCAGATGAACCACCACAAACCATATACATGTTATTCCTTTTGCCACACGATATTTGGTCCAACTCATAGGTTAACACTTAACCTAAGCACGGCCATGCATTTGTTGATCCAATCATTAGAGTGTTCCTTTGATATCTCTCTCACATAGAGAGGGGCAAATTCTATCTTGATTGTCTATGTCTCACAGCATGTTTCTTGACAAACCCGTAGACCACCTTTATAACTACCCAGTTATGGAGTAGCATTTGATAGTCTCTAAGTAGGTCATTTCACATCTTGAGTACATACAACAATCTCAGGTCTAAGGACATAATGTACATGATGTGAATCGAGACAATAACAACATCTCATGTTGGGTCAGTCCAGCCTACATGTCACATATGTGCCCACATTATTAGTTTGACATCTCTATGTCTATGACTTGTGAAACATAGTCATCAACTAATAATGTGCTGATTTAATATTCATGTGTGTCCTAACATGAACTCCAATCAGGGACCATTCTAGAATAACCATACAAGTAAAATAGTTTCACAAACAATTCACATAATTGCTAATCGATACAAGTTGTCTTTAATGGATATTCAATGGACTCATAATATGTCACGGATACAAGGCAATACAATCATCTCTATGATAACCTCTAGGGCATACTCCCAACAACTATAAGGAAAACTGCCTCCGTTAATCACATATTAACGGAGGTGGTTGTTTTACAAAGTCCACCTTGATTAATCGATTAACGGAGGCGATTGCTGTAAGGCGACTGCCTCGGTTAATAGCCATTAACCGAGGCGGTTGGGCAACGTTGACCACCTCCATTAATGGATTAACGGTGGCAGTTGCTTTAAGCTGACCGTCTTGGTTAATGGGTGATTAACTGAGGCAGTCATGTTGAGGCGACTGCCTCCATTAACTATTAACCGAGGCGGCCGCTCGGGAACCTTGCCTAGCTAGTGATAACAGAGGCGGTCAAAAGTGATGCCCACCTCCAAATCAAAAAAGGGTGCCACCATGCAAAAGAAATCCTGTAGTAGTGGTTGTTTGGGCTTTGGTCCTTGTGGCTTGTGGGCTAGCACATGGTGATATGGGCTTTCTAGCAGCCATAGACTATGGCGCCCTGACGCTATCCACTGTAGTTCAGAACTTACGATCGCTATCTATTCGTTTTCCAACGCAGACACGCCGCACGTTGCTACACTACCCGGCTACTCCTGCAACCTACGAGTTGTGACTTTTGCCAATGGCTACCTCTTGCAACCTTGATTTTCAACAAGTGTATTGAGGCCACAATCGCACTAAAATTTGGCACAGATGCATAACATATTTTGTGCTCGTTAACAAGCAGGTCGTGTGTGTATCTAAACCAATTTAACAAGAGTTATTATTTTACGCAAATGCTTATTTCCGCACATGCATGTGAGAACGTTTCCACATGCATGCACAAGAAGACAAAAATGCATGCCAACTCACCCATCATTGCCGCTGCCGCCAATGGAGAAGAAGGCAGCGTTGTATCGTGATAGCGTGACCCTGCGCCTTCTCTCTTGCTCTCTTCTTCCCCAACTTCGGCAAGCTTAGAAGGGGCTTGGGGATGGCAGGCTGACTAGACGGTGTGGATGGTGAGAGGGCGGCGTTAGGGTTTCGGTGGTGTAGGAGGCGGCTGAGCCAGGTCGTGGCGGGGCGCCCATGGCCATGGTGGTGGTGGGAGGTGGGGGAAGAAGGAGGTCATCGCAGACAGGGCGGTGGGTAGCGACGGGGTGAGGTCAAGGAGGAGGGCGGGGCCGAGAGGTGCGCAGCGCGGCCGGCAACGAGGGAGCCACTGCCCGAGGGCGACAGGGGAGGAGGTGGGGGTGGGAGAGGAAGGGGTCATGAGGGTGAAGACGAACACCGAGGAAGATGGGGATGCACGTGGGGAAAGAAGAGGCGTGCGGACGGAGTGACGTGCGCAGGCGTACGAGGGTTGTAGTAGTGTCCATTATTTTACTATCTATATTATCGACTTTTCCATACCCTAATTTTTCATCCTCTGCCACTATTCTCTCCCCGTATATATATCTCGCCATCACCTTGACTTCATTTCCTTCTCTCTCTTGCCTAGGTAACGCAGGCATTTGCTCCCTACCCTCACCTTTCTTCTATGGCGCTGCTCTACCCATCCTATCTCCCTATTGTTGATTGGATTGTGCTCATCTAATTTATCCCCTCTTCTTATTATTGCTATGCTATCGCAATGGGTGAATGCAGAGTGGCGATATGTTCGAACTGTAGTAGAAAAGGCAAATGATTTTGCTCTAGTTTTCTTGTATCTCTCACAGTTTGGTAGTTAGGGGATTCAAATCTAATGACACAGCTTTATTCCTTGTAGACGAAGACCGACTCTTGTTGTGATTGACATAAGGCAAGTTTTTTTTCTGAATCCTCATCCCTGAATCACCCCTATTACAAAGCATTACCATTCTATTTGCAATTTTGGTTACGGATTGTTCAAAAGATTTTAGATCGGCTTTGGTTTACGCTATTTTACTAAGTTTTTTGTGATTTTCATTACCACAATCCTGAATTACCTTGAGTGCCCAAAACGCCAAGAAAATGCCTAAACCGCCAAGCAAATGATCCTTGGCCACAAACCGTCAAGCAAACTCCGTCAAGGATAGAAGATAAGGGAAATTAGTTTCCTTGGCGGTTTTTGGCACTCAAGGATGATTTCCTTATAGCATCCAAGGAAACTTTGATTGTACCTAATTTGCCAATATGTCAAGGAAATGTTGCAACCCCCAAGTAAATTACTATCCTTGGGTGCCAGCAACCCTCAAGGAAATGTTCTAAACCATCAAGGTAATTACCATTTCCTTGGTGGCCCTTGGCTTCCAAGAAAATTGTTATTTTCCTTGGCTGCCCCTAATAGTCAAGGTAATTTGACTTCCTTGTCCACCGGTCCCCAAGGAAATGCATTCTAGCTACAAAAAATCTTCAAAAAGGGACCCAATTCAAATATTCTAGTCACTAAACTCTAATGACACATGATGACATGCATATATACATTTTCTTACAATACATTAGCCATTATAAAGTATTCATTACACACTTTTGTACTCTATCCATAAACAAATAGAGAATAACTGAGCATTACATTTAGCTCTATGGATAAAAGAACAATTCAAATGTCTACATTGGCCTCTGCTTGCTACTATAATACCATGAGGCAAAGTCAAAGCCACCGCAAGAGATGGCAATCAGAACTAAGAAGGAACAAAATGGTAGAGACGTCGGCAATCACCTATCATTAGTAATTGTGTTAAAATAGGAGAAGTGGATGACTTCCGGGTACTTCAAATTTCTAACCTTCCTGTAGATAGAGTTCAGAAAGATGATGACAAAACTTGGATCTTATTGGTTTGGAGTTTCAGTTACACATGTAGCAAAAATATTGCACAATTCCTTGGGATTTTGAAGAGCACTTTTCTACCCACTCGGACTCTAAAATTTTCCAATTATAGAGACATACATAGTGAGATAGTTGTGCAAACCCCCTCTCATAACCTTTTCCCCGTCTGTGTACTCCTTGAAAGGATCAAATAGGGATTGTGGCCAAGAGAGGGGGTGAATAGGCCTAACCTAAATAGTTCAATCAAGACTTGCAGTGGAAATTAGTACATGGACAGATGTCTAATTTCAATTGAATTTGAGTATATACCAAATTTCCACCAGAAACCATATGTCTGATCAGACAACTGAACACCTAGAAGATCTACAAATTTGATCAAAGAAGTTTAGGTCTACTTGTTACCAAAGCATCACATGGATGTGTAGAGTTATCCTCATGAATTTGCTACATTCAAGTATGTTCAATGGATCAGGCAAAATTTCTACAAGTCAACAAGAACAAGCTCAAGAACACGAATAACACAAAATACACAATATTTAACCCGATGTTCAGTGAATTCACAAAGGAGTGCCTATTTCCTTGTGGTTGAGGAAGCTACTACAGCTTGGATCTCTTCCAATCCTATCCTATTCTTAAGCATTTCACAATGATCAAACTTGAGGTTTTTACTAGAATTGTCGGGGTAATACAAACTTCTAAGAGCATTCCACAAAAAGGATGGATGCTTCAATGAGTAACTCCTAGTCATCTATGATTTATGAATCCAAGAGTAAAAAACTCAAATTCACGCCTTGGAGGAGTCTCTGAGTGCTCAAAGGAATGGGAATGAATTTATTGCACTAAAATATCTCAGGACACATTTTCTAGTCTCAAGCAACACCTCAAATATCCATCAAGACTAGACCTTGATCAAGTATGAGCTTTGGAATTCCACAAAAACCTAAGGGGTGTTAGTGTCTTTCAAGGGGTTTATTAGCTTCTTTTTTAGCATAGAAACAGATGCAATACAATGATTTTGAATCCCCTTTATTAGAATTTCTAAACTCGTATTCAAAAGATACAAGAATTTAAATCTTCTAATTTTAATTTCAACCGTTGTATCTCATCTTAAAAGAATTGGGAGCCATAGTTATCAAACGCCTTAAAACCCACTCAAACGCCTTGTCAACACATTAGTCCTTTGATTATGTGTCATTAATCCACAAAACCCACAACAGGGCTAGAAACACGTTCAATTATGTTCTTATTATACTATAAAATGCACAGCTCACTTGTGTAGAAGCTTCTACTCTATATGTTGTAGTTCTTTCCAAAGTCAAACATTTATATCTTTGATCATCAATTTCTATAAATTGTATAATTTAACACTATAAGATTTATGTTTCTAAATTCATCCTAAGAAGTACTTTCTTTTAATTTACATGTTGTTCAACTATATACAAATTATATGAGTAATTGATGGTTAAAGATAGATACGTTTGACTTTGGACAGAACTATTACAACAACAACTAGTGTTTGTGAAATGGATGTGATATTAGGGTTTGTTCTGCCATGGCTATGTCAACTTTTGGTAGCTTCATTACTTCATACCACATCACCACTACTCGCATTATGTGTTGGTTATATGAGGTCAAAGTTTCACAAATAGTCTGGTGACTAAAGATACATTGGAAGATGAGAATCTTCATGTGGTCCTTTAAAAAGGAGATCATTCTCACAAAAGACAATTTATCAAAGAGAAATTGAAGTTAACAGAGATCATTCTCACAAAAGACAATTTATCAAAGAGAAATTGAAGTTAACATGACCTATTATTTTTGTAGTAAGCTGAAAATCCAACACCTGTTATTTGTGTGCACTTATGTTAGGTCCCTGTGGAGAAAGTTTTATATGGTGCTAGGTATTAATCCACCTCTAAGTGTCAAAAGCTATTTTTATGATTGGTACCCTACAAGGGATAAATATTTTAGATCCTTTTTATTGACAGTAGCGGTTGTGATCTGTTAGTCTATATGGGTAACAAGGAATGAAATTGCTTTTGATAAATGTTGACAAAAAACTCTTTTGCAGCTCCTTTTCAAGGGAACACACTGGTTTCAATTTTGGGACCAATTACAATGGTCTGAGCAGCAGGATGAATGGTGTTTCAGGCATGCTGCAAGCAAGAGAATGCGGCTGTGTGTTTCTTTGTGACCTTTGGATAGCCTTTTATTTAAAGAATTGAATTACTCAAATTTTATTATGTATACTCGTTCCAGTTGGTGTGGTGTGATTTTTGTAATAATATATATGGTATGATTCATCAATCTAGAGGATAAACTGATTATTCTTTCTGTAACAGAACCAACCAAATTACAAGAACGTAAGTACAAAAACAATCATAGAAGTGATCAAATTCCTGTACTTAAGCTCCCGTAATCCCGGTAGTCCAGAAATCTCGAAGGATTTCAAACAACTTTCGACATACAAACCAAGATCGTAGTGATTCAACACAACACATCATCTGTTACAATATTTCACAAGTAGCATACGGATTACATCCATTGGAGTTCAAAACAAAATATTAAAAATCGAGTTTGTTTCGCGAAAGCAGCATAGTTCAGTACATAACTTCATAAGTCTAAATACATTGCCAGATAGTAGTCATGTCCACAAAAGCACTTAGGTAAGATAGCTAGTAGAGATCGCGCCCGACGATCTAGTCCTCATCTCCGGCCGGGAGGAGGCAGTACTTGCAGCACCCAGAATAGAACAGGTCATCTGCAATAGGTGGGAAATAAACCCTAAGTACGAGAAGGTACTCAGCTAGACTTACCCGTCAAAAACCAGAAATAAAGGACACCAAGAATCATGCAAGGCTTATAAGGTGGGATAGCTTGACACATTTGCATAAAGGAACTTATGTGTCGGTACCAACAGTATGGGGGTACCCACATCCATCGATAATAAAAAACAAAAACGCAGCCCACTTCAAATCGCACACCAGGTCCATCTCCTACGAGGCCAGCTCGACAGAGCGCCTCGACCGCGCTCCGGCTCCGACTCGTACATGGCACCCTCGATGGGAACGCCTCGACCGCGCCCCATCCCGCACGACAGGGCACCTCGGCCACACTCCGACTCGCACAAGGCTCGTTCGCCCAACGAAAAAGCTCCGACTCGCATGACCCCGGGTCAGGGCGCTCGACCCCCTCACTTCACCTGCCCCAGGACAGAAGTCAAAGCATTTAATACGATTACCTACTACCACCTACCGGTATGGTCGCGACCAGGATCGACGTGGGAGCAATGCCGGTGTCAGCCCTCACTGTTTTTACCGCCCATCCCGTGATGGGAGGTGAAATCTGTCACTATACACACCTTACCGTGCACTGTTTACCGTCAGTCACCCTCGAGGGAGGATACGACAAGGCCCGTATTCTGCAATCTCGGGGATTCGACCTTATCCATCCGACCCTGACCCTACCTCGACCCGGCCTCGACGCCCCACATAGTTCGATAGGGAAGGAAGGACGGTATGGCACCGTGCCCCAGGTCATTTCATCGACTCATCCTCTACGTCACCATGGTGTCCAGGGATGGCCGGCCATTCCCAGGGCACGTCGCTACAGTCACCTCAACAGGGATCGACAAAACATCATCTCAAGGCTCCCCGGCGTCCTGGTCTCCTCTTGCCCTATAAAAGGGCAGGCCGGGGCTCTACAACAGACAGAAGACAGAAAACAACAGGCAAGACACAAGCCCAAAGCCAAGTACCAGCAACCTAAGGCTCCTATCTCAGAGATCAACATCTCAAGCAATCATCCTTGTACTCTTTCTCCTCTCTTTGAGACTTGGGCTCGCCGCCCTCTCTCGCAAGCTTGTAACCCCTACACAAGCACTTCGGTGCAAGGAAATACAAAACTCTCTCCCCCCGCTGGACGTAGGGCCTTCTTCTGCCCGAACCAAGATAAACCCCCGTGTGTTCTCCTTGCATCACCATCCAGGATAGGGACACGCAGCACTCACTCATCGGTTTAGGACCCCCACGGGACCAAACATCGACAGTTGGCGCGCCAAGTAGGGGACCGCTGCGTGCCAACATCGCTTTCCCACCATTCTTTCCTGGATGGCTGACCCCGAATGTCCACTCCCGTTGGCCACGGTGATCTGGTTCGGGAGTTTGGAGTTCATGTCGCTTGGCCACAGCTACGACATGGTCCTCCTCCCACCCAGGCACCCGACCGATGAGGATTACGAACTCTCCCAGCCTGGGGGAGCACTCGCCGGTATCATCGCTCTCGACAGGCGTGAGCCACCAGACGACGACGAGCCCGACGCAACCACCGTCTCCACCTCACGGAGGGTGGAGGGATTCCCCGATCCGGCGCCTCTCAGCTAGATGCCAACCCAGATTTCCTCGTTGAGGGTCTGTGTAGGATGAGCTTGGCTGAGGGTAAGATGCCGATGGAGAATTCTGCCGCTCCCCCGTTCGGTGAGACACCGCCGCAACCCGATCCAGCCACTTCAACGCGCGCAACGATATCTCCATCAACATTCCCGTTTGGGCTAGACTTGGGTGCCCGGGTGTACGCTTCCTCTGTAAGCACTAGCATGAGTGCTTACGAGGAACTCCCCGGGCACCTCCACTCTGGACCTCATTGCATCCACGCCGACTTCTGATTATCTAGACTCCACGGAGACCCCGAAAAACAGAACCCCGTGTGACCGCTTCTCAGCGTCGCGACCGCGGAGGTAATTTGCAACGGCCTCACATTCCCCCGTCATACTACTACTTCGGCGCCCTAGACTCCGACTCGGCTGATGACACCTACGATCCGACCCGCGAATGCTTCAACATCGACGTTGAAAGCACGTCAGAATCAGGGGACGAAGAACCAGTCGAAGGAAGGCACACGCCACCTCATGTCGAGCTCCCCACCGAACGGGATGAGGCTCAATTCCTTGCGGATCAAGGAATGTAGCTCGAGCAAATCCACGAGTTGCAGGACAGGCTTGATGAGGAACGAGAAAACCTGCACCTGCTCCAACAAACCCTCGAGCGTGAGCGTGCGGCACACGCACTTGGCGGGAGAGCTCGCGAGAGGGCTTGCGACGTCAATCGTCGCATCGATGGGGACCGGGTGGTCGACCCCCTGGTTTTCGCTCGAGCCAGCCAGAACGTCGTCGCCGCTGCCATGCTCCTCCGCAACATGCCCAAGCCATCAAACCCCGACGCCCGTCGGGCTCGAGATGAAATCCGAGAACTCCTCGAGACCGCTGCCATGCAGCAGGCCGAGAGCTCTGCCTCGAGGCGGCGCGAGCCAGCCTCTGAGCGGCTCGTCGAGCCCTCCCGACAGGAGAGAGAGGCCTTGGTTCATCCCGAGCCTGCCCGGCGAAACCGGGCGGCGCCTGTCCCCGAGCACCTCGCTGACGATCACGAACCTCGAGACACCCGTGGTAACATCGTCGAGCGCCGCACGCGTAAGCACGGTGACGGTGTGGCTCGAGGTTACCGTGTGCACAGGGGCGGATGCTACGACTGCTCGGAAGATCGTAGCCCTTCACCCGAGCCTCCGGGTCCTCGGGTCTTCAGTAAGGCTATCCGCGAGACGATACTCCCGGCTCGGTTTTGCCCTCCCACGACTCTCACCAAGTACAACGGCAAAACCAAACCCGAACTTTGGCTCACCGATTTCCGCCTGGCGTGTTAGCTGGGCGGGGCCACCGACGACCGGGTCATCATCCGGCAACTCCCCCTGTTCCTCTCCGACACCGCTCGAGCCTGGCTCGAGGATCTTTCACCGCGACAGATCCACGACTGGGACGATCTCATGAGGGTGTTCGAGGGAAACTTCAAGGGGACCTACATGCGCCCCGGCAACTTGTGGGACCTCCGGAGTTGAAAGCAAAAACCAGGCGAATCCCTCCAGGATTACATCCGGCGTTTCTCCAGACAGCGCACCGAGCTCCCCAACGTCACCGACTCCGACGTAATCATGGCCTTCCTCTCCGGAACCACCTGCAAGGAGTTGGTCCGAGAGTTGGGCCGTAACACCCCACTCACTGCCAACGGGTTGATGGACATCATCACCAACTTTGCCGCCGACGAGGAGGCAGTTGGTGCCATCTTTGGTGGTGACCAGGACAAAGGGAAACAAAAGGTCGACGATCCCGCGGGCTCTAGCTAGGGCTCCAAGAGAAACAACCGAAAGAAGAAGAAGAGCAAGCAGGGAAAGCTCGAGGCCCCAGCTGACGAGCTTGTCGCTGCTGCCGAACGCAAGAAACCTCGAGCCCCCCCCGGTGGGGGCATCTTCGACAAAATGCTCAAAGAGCCGTGTCCCTACCACAAGAGACCCACTAACCATAACCTCGAAGATTGTCACATGCTCCGCAGGTACTTTGAGGGCGTAGGCATCAAGAAGGATGACAAGAAGGAGACCCCAAGGGTGACGACAAGGATGGGGGATTCCCCGAGATCCACGACTGCTTCATGATCTACGGAGGACCCTCGACCCGCCTCTCGATGCGCCAGCGCAAACGAGAGTGGCGTGAGGTTTTCTCCGTACAAACGGCGATCCCCCGCTTCCTTGATTGGTCTGAGATGGCCATCACTTTTGACCGTGATGATCATCCTGACTACGTCCCCAATCCGGGAGTCTACCCGCTTGTCGTTGATCCCGTCATCGCCAACACACGCCTCACCAAGGTACTCATGGACGGCGGAAGTAGCCTCAACATCATCTACGCTCAGACCCTCGACCTCCTGGGGGTCGAGAGAGCGCGCCTCCAACCCAGCGTTGGGGGTTTCCATGGTGTTGTGCTAGGGAAACGGGCGGAACCCGTCGGCCGGGTCGATCTGCCTGTCTGCTTTGGCACACCGTCCAACTTTAGGAAGGAGATTCTCACTTTTGAAGTGGTCGGATTCCGTGGAACATACCACGCTATCCTTGGGCGCCCGTGCTATGCCAGGTTCATGGCGGTTCCAAACTACACCTATCTCAAGCTCAAGATGCCAGGCCCAAACGGTGTCATCACTGTAGGGCCCTCATATGAACATGCCTACGAGTGCGACGTCGAGTGTGTCGAGCACGGCGAGGCTATTTTGGAGTCGGCGACCTTGGCTGCAGACCTCGATGGTCTCGCCAATGAGATTCCCGACCCAAAGCGCCATGCCGGTAGCTTCGAGCCCGCGGAGGACGTCAAGCTCGTGCCCCTCGACCCTGCTGATCCCAAGGGAAAGGCGCTGAGCATAAGCGCCACCCTCGATCCCAAATAGGAAGCAGTGCTCGTCGACTTTCTCCGTGCGAACATCGACATCTTTGCGTGGAGTCCCTCGGATATGCCGGTCATACCCAGGGAAGTCGCCGAGCACGCCTTGGAGATCCAGGCCGGATCCAAACCGATGAAGCAACGCCTGCGCCGCTTCGACGAGGAGAAGCGCAGGGTCATCGGTGAGGAGATACATAAGCTGCTAGAGGCCGGATTCATCAAGGAGGTTCATCATCCTGAGTGGCTAGCTAATCCTGTATTAGTTAAGAAAAAGAGTGGGAAGTGGAGGATGTGTGTAGATTATACTAGTCTAAATAAAGCATGCCCGAAAGTTCCCTTTCCTTTACCATGCATTGATCAAATCGTTGATTCCACTGCGGGATGTGAAACTCTCTCGTTCTTAGATGCATACTCCGGCTACCACCAAATTAAAATGAAAGAGTCCGACCAGCTCGCGACCTCATTCATTACCCCATTCGACATGTATTGCTACGTTACGATGCCTTTCGGTCTTCGGAACGCAGGGGCTACGTACCAGCGATGCATGCAGCACGTTTTTGGGGAACACATCGGACCAACCGTCAAGGCTTACGTCGATGACATCGTTGTCAAAACCAAACAAGCCGACGATCTGGTAAACGACCTTGACGTTGCGTTCAAATGCCTCCGGGCAAAAAACATCAAGCTCAATCCTGAGAAATGTGTTTTTGGCGTTCCTCAAGGTATGCTTTTGGGGTTCGTCGTGTCTAAGCGTGGCATCGAGGCCAACCCAGAAAAAATCACTGCGATAACCAAGATGGGCCCCATCCGAGATCTGAAGGGCATACAGAGGATCACGGGCTGCTTGGCGGCGCTCAGCCGTTTCATTTCGCGCCTCGGCGAAAAAGCGCTCCCTCTGTACCGCCTCCTGAAGAAATCAGAGCACTTTTCCTAGACCCTCGAGGCCGAAGAAGCTCTTGCAAAGCTCAAAGCTACACTCTCTAATTCACCAATTCTCGTCCCTCCGACCCCAGGAGAGCCGCTCCTACTTTATGTCGCCACGACAACACAAGTAGTCAGCGTGGTCTTGGTTGTCGAGAGGGCCGAGGAAGCACATACCTTGCTCGTCCAGAGGCCGGTCTATTTCATTAGCGAGGTGCTCTCAGAAACCAAGGTACGATACCCGCAAATCCAGAAGCTGCTATATGCCATCGTCCTGACACGGCACAAACTCCGTCACTACTTCGAGGGTCACCCGGTAACTGTGGTTTCTTCTTTCCCCTTGGGAGAGATAGCCCAGAACCGGGAAGCCTCGGGTAGAATTGCCAAGTGGGCAGTCGAGCTCATGGGCGAGACCCTATCTTATGCGCCGCGCAAAGCTATTAAGTCACAGGTATTAGCGGACTTCCTGGCTGAGTGGACCGACACCCAACTCCCCCCTGCACAGCTCCAAGCTGAGCTGTGGACCATGTACTTCGATGGGTCGTTGATGAAAACAGGAGCAGGCGCGGGTTTGCTCTTCATCTCACCCCTCGGGGTTCACATGCGCTACGTCATCCGGCTTCATTTTCCCGCGTCAAATAACGTCGCCGAATATGAGGCGCTCGTCACAGGGCTGAGAATTGCCATTGAGCTCGGGGTCTGACACCTTGACGTTCGAGGCGACTCCCAGCTCGTAATCGATCAGGTCATGAAGAGCTTGATCTGCCATGACCCCAAGATGGAAGCCTACTGCCAAGAGGTGCGGCGCCTCGAGGACAAGTTTCACGGTCTCGAGCTCAACCACATCGCACGCAGGTATAATGAGGCCGCCGATGAACTAGCGAAAATCGCGTCTAGTCGAACTACGGTTCCACCAGACGTTTTCGTGAAAGATCTCCAGCAGCCATCCGTTGACTTTAGGCCAGACGGAGGGGTCGACGGGACGTCACTCGACCCCCCACCTGAGGCAGAAGCCCCCTCGACCGGGGCTGAAGCCATGCTGGTGGAAGGCTCGACCCTACCATCTGACCTCGAGCCTGACTGGCGCGCTCCGTACCTTGACTATCTTATCTGAGGGGACCTCCCCTCGGATAAGACCGAGGCTCGACGGATCGCTCGCCGGGCCAAAACTTTTGTGATCTTTGGCGACAGTAGGGAGCTGTACCACCGCAGCCCTACTGGCATCCTCCAACATTGCATCACAAATGAGGAAGGCAGAGACCTGCTCGACGACCTACACTTGGGGGCTTGTGGTCACCACGCAGCGCCTCGAACCCTTGTCGGGAATGCTTTCCGACAAGGATTCTATTGGCCAACCGCGGTCTCCGACGCTGTCAAGCTGGTACGCTCCTGTAAAGGTTGCCAGTACTATGCGAGACAGACCCATCTTCCAGCACATGCCCTGCAAACCATTCCCATCACATGGCCATTTGCCGTTTGGGGGCTTGACCTTGTCGGGCCCTTGAAAAGGACAACCGGCGGCTTCACCCACTTGCTCGTTGCCATCGACAAATTCTCCAAGTGGATCGAGGCCCGCCCTATCACCAGTATCAGGTCCGAACAAGCTGTGCTCTTTTTCACCAACATCATCCACCGCTTTGGGGTTCCCAACTGTATTATCACGGACAATGGCACCCAGTTTACTGGTAAAAAGTTTCTGGATTTCTGTGACAACCACCACATCCGTGTGCTCTGGTCAGCCGTGGCTCATCAAAAAAACAAATGGCCAAGTGGAACGTGCCAACGGCATGGTCCTACAAGGCCTGAAACCTAGAATCTTTGACAAGCTAAACAAACATGGGAAAAGATGGGCTGCCAAACTTCCCTCGGTCCTGTGGAGCCTAAGAACAACGCTGAGCCAAGCCACAGGGTTCACTCCGTTCTTCTTAGTCTACGGGTCCGAGGCTATGCTCCCCACCGACATAGAATATGGGTCCCCAAGGCTAAAGGCCTACAACGAAAGAAATAACGACGCCGCAAGAGAGGACGCCCTCGACCAGCTCGAGGAAGCCCGAGATGTGGCTCTGTTGCATTCTGCCAGGTACCAGCAGGGTCTCCGACGCTACCACGATAGACACGTCCGCAAGCGTGACCTCAACATCGGCGACTTGGTGCTACGGCGAAACCAGAACACCAAGGGACGGCACAAGCTCATGCCACCATGGGAAGGACCGTACATCATCGCAGAAGTACTAAAGCCGGGCACCTACAAGCTATCCAACGAGAAGGGCAAAATCCTCACCAACGCTTGGAACATTGAACAGCTATGTCACTTTTTCCCTTAAAAAGCCTCGAGGCTCTGTAATTTCTTTTCAAACTCATCAATAAAGAATATAGCGATGTTCAAATTTTTGTTTTACAAACAATGAGGAAGGATCGACTCTGTTCCCCCACAATCGACCCTCCCTCAGGGGCTACAAGGGGGGAACCCCCAGTCCCCAAAAAAAACTTGTACTCTTTTCAAAGTTGAAGAACTACCTCTTAAGTCAACAACGCCGCGAGAACGCCCTGAGGCTCAAAGGGGCTCTCGAGCCACGAGATCGCTTACGCCTCCGAGACTACGGTACCTCCGCTCACCCCTCACGCCTAGGGGCACGACCGCACGATAAGTAGACTTAATGGCAGTTCATAACTTTGAAAAGGAATACACCCCCCGTCGCTTAAATCAGGTTCTTACGTGATCTACGAGGCCGCAAGAGCACCCCAGAGTTCGAGGGCAGTCGAGCCGCGAGATCACTTACGCCTCCAAGGCTACGGTACCTCCACTCACTCTCCTATGCTCAAAGGCACGATGGTGTGCTAAGTAAATCATGCAAAAATGTGATTCAAGCAACAAAGGGAAGAAAAGCTCGAACAAAACTTAAATAACCAGCGCAAGGTTTACGTTTCGAGTTTTTAAGGCCTCCGAGGCCACCACGACCAAAATTCAAAATACCAACTTATTACACGGGCCTTTGCGCCCAGATTTGGCTCACAGGCCCTCGTCGTCGGCAGGCGGAACCACCTCGGCTTCAAAAAGTGAGGCCAGGCGGCTCCCAGGCTCCTCGGCAGCTCCGATCAGGTCCAGGCAGGCGTCCTCGTTCTCCTCGTCTGTCCGGTCCGGGTCGGTGATGAAGCCTTCAGCAACAAGCTCCATGTCGAACATGAACCCAGACCGAACGACGGCCAGTGCCCTCTTCACGCCGTGGTGGAGGCTGCCCCGTATCCTTTCCCGGACGAGGCGGCCCAGCGCCGCCATCCGGCGGACGAAGGAGTTCCTTGGGGCGTCCTCCCCGATGTCGGCGTCGGGCTCGACCCCTAGACTGTCGCACACAGAGGTGATCGCGCCCTGGAGCATCTGTGTCCGCTGGGTCTCGGCCTCAAGGAGGCTCTGGAAGGAATTGGCCGCTGCCTGAGCCACCCGCTGCTCCCTCTCTAGCTCTAAAACACAATAAACTAAATTAATACTAATACGGGGCCTCGACGCCGTGGTGGTAACGCCCATACTTACCCTCGGTGTGGGTCTGCAAGCCCACGACCTCGTCACAGAGCCCCCCGCACGTCCTTTCAAGCCCTTGGAGAGTGTCGTCCCTGTCACGAACAGTCGCCCTCAGCGCTTCGATCTCCTGGCGGGCGGTCTGAAGAGCCGCATCCTTCTCCTGAACGGCTCCGCTCAGCGCCGCGATCTCGTCCTTTAGGGCGCTGAAGCGAGCGGTGACCTGCCCAATCTGGACGTTGAGGGCGTCACGCTGACGGCTGACCAGGGAGACGTCCTCCTCAAGCTCTTTCACCCGTGCCGACAGGGGCTCAAGGTCCTTGCGGGCCTGGGCTGCCTCCTCTCGGGCCTTGGTCGCGTCTTCACGCACCACGGCCTCGACCGCCCAGGCCTGCACTGCCTCCTCCTTCACCGCCGCGTAGGCGACGCGCAGCTCAGCCATCTCGGCACTCTGATCAGAAAGCCGTTTGTTGGCCTCCTCAACCAGAGCCCGTAGCTGGGCAAGCGCCGCCCACACGCCGCTCTCATTCCGAATGAAGAGCGACTTGCGGCGAGAGCGTTCCTTGAGCTCCTGATCATGGTTCGGAAAAACCAAAAAGACTGAGAACCGAGAAAAAGGGAGACAGCAAAAGGATAGCGAAACTACAGATAAGCCAAAACATACCTCTGTGGCATCTCGCATGCCTCGTTGCACGGCTTCCATCACCACACGGAGCGATCGATCCATGTGTCGACGGAGGCCCTCGAGGTACTCCCAGTGGTGCACCTCGTCTCTATCATTCAAGGCGAAGACAGGGTCCGTGCTAGGGTTGGAAGCGTCCCTGAACTCGAGGGACAATGCCCCCAGCATGGTATCTCCTCCTCCGCCCGCACTAAGGCCAGCGCGGCGAAGTCCGGCCACTCGGACGGCGGACTGACCGGGGCGTCCTCCGGCCCCGCGGAGGGACCAGCCCGGTCCACGGCCTCGACCCCCTTGACTCCGACCACCTGCTTCCCCTTATCCAGGGGGGAGTCATCGAGGATGAGGTCGACCGTGGCTGGCGTCGACTCTTCTGCTGGGGCCAGCCCCTCGACCACCGGCACCTCTCCCTCTGGGACCCCAAGCGGGGGCTCGTCGACCCCATCCTCCACCATAGCCGCCGGCTCCGCCGGCGGGTCTTGCTGCGGTTGCAGCTCTCCCGGCTGCGCCGCCTCCTGTCCCGCCGCTGGCGGGACCTCCTCCATAACTATGTCTGCATCTGCCCGCTCCGCGTCACGGATGGATGCCTCAGCCGTTGCGGCCTCGATGGCAGCCTCGACGGTCAACGATGACCTAGGCTCCGCCCCGCCCGTGCTGGGTGCCACCACCTCCGCCGGTCCTGACCCCTGCGCGGCGGGATCGAAACCGGCGACCGCCGAGGCACCTGCCTCCACCTGGGCCACCGCCTCCTGCTGCTTCAGACGCTCCTTCGTGGCCTGAAGCCTCTGGATCCAGTCAGCGTCCTGCGCCGCTGTTCGATTAATGACGACGGCGCTCGCCCGAAGCGACTTTGCGAGGGTCGGCCCCATCATCTCCGCCTTCCGCTTGAACCTATGAAGCACGAAGAAACGTCAGAAAACGGTACCAATAAAAGGCGAGGAAGCGGAGCGCAGACACTTACCCAGAAAGCGGCACCAAGGGCCTCGGCCCCGACCGATCCGAACCTCCCGGTGCTGCCGGTGGTGGCCTCGCGGCCGGCCCACCGGCGGGCCGGGTACTCCTTGGGGCCCTGGCCGGAGGGCCGCCTTGGGTCCTCTGCGCCTCCGAGGCCAGCTGGCCTCGGGTCTTCACGCCAGCCGACGGCGCCGCCGATGACGACGCCGACACCGCCGCTCCAGCCTCCGCCTGGGCCTGCGGGGCCTGGACCGGTGGGGGTAGCCCGGTCGACCCCTCCCATCGAGGGGCCCGCCTCCTTCTCCACGTCTTCCTCCATCTCCTCGACCACCACGACCGAGGAGGACGACCCCCCGACGGGCTCCAATAGCGGTCGAATGTCGGGGAGGTCCCCCAAGCCGGTCGCGGCGGCGTACCGCGACAGGGCGTCGTCGTCATCCCCGTCGCTGCCGTCATCATCCTCCCCCAAGACCATCTCGGAGGGAGACTCTGCGAGGGGGAGCCCGTCGAGGGCCTGCTGGCGCCGAAGTTTCTTTAGTGCCTCCTTCTCCTTGGCCTTGCGGATCTGTCGCTTCTTGGCCGTCTCCTTGGTCTGCTTTTGCTGGGACGCGTGCTGGCGTCGAGCCTCCCGGGCGGGCCGGTCTTCTGGGACTGGCGTCCACGTCTCCCGCAACGCAGACAGATCCTGCGCATCGGCCTCGACTAAATCAGAGGAATCCAAAAATAAACGAAACAAATGAACGTACCAGCCAAAGACACTTACCACAGGCTCGAACCCCTGGGTAGGTTGCATGGGGACTTTGTCGACCTCATCCACCTTGAAGTTCCCCACCATCCGGCGCGCCCGC
Source organism: Saccharum hybrid cultivar R570 (assembly GCA_038087645.1). Lineage (NCBI taxonomy): Eukaryota > Viridiplantae > Streptophyta > Magnoliopsida > Poales > Poaceae > Saccharum > Saccharum hybrid cultivar. The sequence goes on along the minus strand of JAQSUU010000066.1, from coordinate 13,894,581 downwards.
CGGAGGACCTCCTTGAGGGTGAGGGACTCGTGTGACATCCGGCTCCCCTCCAGTGGTGCCTCCGGCGTCATCTGGTCGAGGCGGAGGCGACGCTGGCACAGCGGCATCACCCTGCACCGGTGAAACGCCGTGGCCACCGCCGCCGCCGTCAAGCCCCGCAGACGGAGCTGCTGCAGCGCCACTAGCAGCGGATCTAGACGCGGCTTCTCGGCCTCCGGGACTCCGTAGGTCCAGTTCTCCTCTCGGGCGGTCAGCACCCGGCCGGTGTACCTCGGCAACTGACTCTCGTCGTTGCGGAGGTAGAACCAACCGTCGTGCCAACCGCTGTTCGAGGAGATGAGATGGGCCGGGATGTACAGATCTGCCCGACCCGACCTCACCTGCAGGACGTAGCTCCCCGCTCGAACTGCGCACCGAAGCCCTTTCTCCCCCGCCTTCTTGGCGAAGAGCTCTGCCTTGAAAAGGTGGAGCCACAGATTCCACTGCGGCTCCACCCCTAGGTAACCCTCACAGACCGCCGTGAAGATGGTGGCCTGTGCAACGGCGTTGGGGGCAAGGTGGTGTAGCTCCACCCGGTAGTAGTGGAGGAGCGCGCACATGAAGACGGTTGCCGGCACGCCGAACCCCCGTTCGTGGAAGCAGATGAAGCTCACCACGTATCCCTCGGGGGGTGCCGGCTCCCGGTGGTCGGGTGGTGGCATGATCCACTCCGGCCGCGACCAGCTTGTCCTCGGCCGCAGCAGTCCATCCTCGACCAGCTCCTCCAACCTCCTCTCCGTCACCAAGGAGGCAGCCCAGTCGTCGGCGGGGAGGATCTGACTCTTTCCTGCCATTGGCGCTTGGGAGAGCTGTGTGGACGAAGAGGGTGCGACGGCGGTGGCGCTGGATGTAGGCAGAGGGTGCAAGGGGCACAGGGCTGTCTGAGGCAAAGGATGCAAAAACACAAAGGACCGGTAGGGGAGGCAAACCCCTAGGCCTTGTTTTTATAGCCCCGGCGGAAGCCCAATGGCCGCGTGAAAAGGTAGGAGCAGTTTCCCGCATTTAATGCTCTTACCTAACCGTTTCCCTCAATCTCGCAGGAGTTGGGCACGTGGCCGTCCCCCACATCGTAACCGTACGCCACGTCGCCCACTACCACGCCGATCTCGCCCTCTCCCCTGAAAAGGCGCGCCCGACTAACGGGCGGGGCAGGATCCGCGGACGGATATTCCCAGATACCTGGTAAATGGGCTCCAAGCCCGCCATAAGTCTCGAGGGAGCGGAAGCTGGCCCTCGACCTGGGTTCGACAGCTGCCCTCGAGCGACAGAGTTAGGGACGACTAGGGATGCGCCCGTGCATGGCCAGGGCTCGAGCCATGCTCTTGAGGCACCTCAGGACGTATTCGAGGCCGGAGAAGGAGGTCGATGTAGGAATCCCCTCGAGGGAGGCACCGAGCCCTCGGATCCCGTCGCAGGGAATCGAGATCCACACGACCACTCCTTGGCATTTTTGAGAGCGCCTCCGGGCCACTAGCCGACTCCTAACGACTGGAGCACGGGCTCACACTCGAATTCCCCCACTAGTAGCTCGCTGGAGATCGTCGGAACTCGCCCAAACAGGGGTAGTACGGCGTTCCCCACCCCTCCTCCTCCTTCCTAAAGGAGGAGCGTGAGGGTGGAACGATAGAAGACGTCCGGCACTCTGATCGACCTCGTGCGTACGAGACTCGGGGGCTCGACCGCAACGAATCGTACTCCGAACAAAAAGGCATGGATCACGCCACAACTAGAAACCCTCCCCCTATAGAACGCATAAAAGACCTCGGAGGAGTCTCAATACTCCAACGAGGCCTCAGGGGCTACACCCGGCGGGTGCGCTCGCGCGCCCCCACCGGAAAAAACTACGACGCTACGACTCCAGTTCACTAACTAACAAACCTCTGGGAGAGTGATCTCACACTCACCCAAAGGCTCAGGGGCTACTGTCGGTACCAACAGTATGGGGGTACCCACATCCATCGATAATAAAAAACAAAAACGCAGCCCACTTCAAATCGCACACCAGGTCCGTCTCCTACGAGGCCAGCTCGACGGAGCGCCTCGACCGCGCTCTAGCTCCGACTCGTACGAGGCACCCTCGACGGGAACGCCTCGACCGCGCCCCATCTCGCATGACAGGGCACCTCGGCCACACTCCGACCCGCACGAGGCTCGTTCGCCCAATGAAAAAGCTCTGACTCGCATGACCCCGGGTCAGGGCGCTCGACCCCCTCACTTCACCTGCCCCAGGACAGAAGTCAGAGCATTTAATATGATTACCTACTACCATCTACCGGTATGGTCGCGACTAGGATCGATGTGGGAGCAATGCCGGTGTCAGCCCTCACTGTTTTTACCGCCCATCCCGTGATGGGAGGTGAAACCTGTCACTATACACACCTTACCGTGCACTGTTTACCGTCAGTCACCCTCGAGGGAGGATACGACAAGGCCTGTATTCTGCAATCTCTTATCCGTCCGACCCTGACCCAACCTCGACCCAGCCTCGACGCCCCACACAGTTCGACAGGGAAGGAAGGACGGTATGGCACCGTGCCCCGGGTCATTTCATCGACTCATCCTCTACGTCACCATGGTGTCCAGGGATGGCCGGCCATTCCCAAGGCACGTCGCTATAGTCACCTCAATAGGGATCGACAAAACATCATCTCAAGGCTCTCCGGCATCCTGGTCTCCTCTTGCCCTATAAAAGGGCAGGCCGGGGCTCTACAACAGACAGAAGACAGAAAACAACAGGCAAGACACAAGCCCAAAGCCAAGTACCAGCAACCTAAGGCTCCTATCTCAGAGATCAACATCTCAAGCAATCATCCTTGTACTCTTTCTCCTCTCTTTGAGACTTGGGCTCGCCGCCCTCTCTCGCAAGCTTGTAACCCCTACACAAGCACTTCGGTGCAAGGAAATACAAAACTCTCTCCCCCCGCTGGACGTAGGGCCTTCTTCTGCCCGAACCAGGATAAACCCCCGTGTGTTCTCCTTGCATCACCATCCAGGATAGGGACACGCAGCACTCACTCGTCGGTTTAGGACCCCCACGGGACCAAACACCGACATTATGAGTATAAGGAACCAATTAACTTAGCATCAAGTTCATCATCGTTTACCTGTCAACTATACTAGCACCTATACTAGAGCACTCACTTATTAGGAGCAAACAATATTAACCATAGCAGGTATAATAAGGCCATCATCATATCATCATTCTTGAACCATCATGTTATTTAGTATATCTACTATGGAGATATGCCCGTCAAGTTCTCACTAACCAGTGAGAGACGGCGACTCGAATCGAATTACAACTCAGCTGAGGGGGTATTCCTAACTCTCACCCTGACATACTTTGCAAGAGTAGCCATGGGTCACCTTTGGTACAACTTAGGAACCAAATTCACGGGTTCGGTTAGCGCCAGCACTCTCAGGGATTACCCTTCTGCCAAGACATTCAGGACTTTTAAATCATCTGCCTTTGGACTCACGCCTACGGCTCCCTTCCGAGACGAACTTTATACTTACCGGAGCCCGGCCTAAGTTGAGCTACTCGGATCACGGTCAAGCACTCAGGCCCGGCCAGCTAAGAGAGAGGCATGCGTTCAACATAAACAGAAAAGACTCCAAAAATAGGTCCTTAATTGACACAGACGGAGTCACTGCATACTGGCAAGCCTCCACCCGGTCTTTATTCAAATTAAACCAGGTTCTTTTCCACGATAGCAAAAATATAGCCAACCGTGCCATATGTATAGCCCTATAGCTTGCAGGTGACAGGAAATCACCCAACTTCTACCGCTTAAAACAAAGCTAAGCAATCTACTCGATCTTGAACTACATAGGATTCAGGTAGTAATATCTGGACAAAGATTGGATATCAATGCAACAAGTGTTTTCATCCAACACCTACCACTTAATGCAACAATATATATAACATAATACTTAATTGCATTTTAGAAATTAGGAGGCTTATAATGCTCCGGGGGCTTGCCTTTAACAAAGTTGCATGGCTTGTGATCCAGGCACTCAACCACCATGTCTCCTGGCTCCTCGACTGCGAGCTGCACGTCCTGAGCTTTGGGTTCGGGCTGCTGCACTTCGGGAGCTTCCTGGCTCGTCCCGTCGAACTCCAGCAACGCCACGCCCTCCGGTACACCTATTACATGCATATGCAGAAGATGAATACAAGGAATGCATAAGAGTGACATGATGCTTATGATGGATGAATGACAGTCATTAACAAAACATTACAAGACATTCGTTGACCGAGTAGGTGCAACGCTCTATTCAAATCACTTTAGAACATGTCTCTATTCTTTCTTCTAAAGAGCAAGATTACTCACTTAACTTGCAAACCTAAGATAAAGGTGTTCATCCTCAGTTAAAGGCCTAACACCTGCACCTAAACTCACCTTAATCAATTTCAACTCCTAATACATCCCAACATGTTTAAGTATAGTAAAGACACACTTAATCCGAAAGCTTTAGATTAAACATAGAAATGAGCAGTTCATTCAATCAATCACAACAGGAGTTCTGCAAATCCAATTGACTTGCAAGAGGACATTATGGAAAGCTTATGAAATTCTATACAATTCATTTATAAATATCAAAGCATGATTCTAAGGTTTACTAGGTCAAAATCTAGCAAACACAGAATCTGCTCTGTGCAAACAGAGAGCGACCAAAGCTGAGAACCAACTTTGAACAGCTATAACTCTTAAACCATATGACCAAATGCCACTAAAACTTAACAGCAACTAGATCATGAAATTCACAACAACTTTGCTATAGACCACAAGGCATGAAAACATCATTTACATAGAATAACTAACAATATCCCAAAATCTGTCTAAAACTGGCAGATTCACTAAATTAATTATTTAGTGATGTAGCAAAAGCACATTTGAGCTAAACCAAATTTACCAACTTATGACTCATATCAAAAGAATACCAGCAAGTGTGATGCCAACATCTAAATTATTTCTTTAATACCCTTTGTTAATTCATTTAGATAATTAGGTGAATAAAGGAACCCATATCAAAACTCCACAATTAATCTATAAAAATTACAGTGGCTACCACATACATCCAGGAGGCTACCATAAAATTTTTATAACATTTGAGCAAGTATATTTTCCTATGCCAAAAATAACAGACAGAAAGGCTGATTTTGGCATAAATAAGAAACCCTATTGAAAAGTATCAAATAACAGATTTCATATTTTTCTTGGGTTCTTACTAATATAAGAATAACGCTCACCAAATTTCACCCTTACTGGATCTATAGTTCATGAAAATTCACACAAGATCCACCCATGCAAACAAGATAAATCCAAAACTCCACCATACATTATCCAAAATTGATGAAATTTAAACTACAAGCTATTCAAAGCATAAACAGTACCCCATAAAAATTTCAAGTCATTTGGAGCTATGCAATAGTACATACAATTTCCTCCTATTTCCTTAGGAATAAAAGAGATAATTTAAAGCTTCAATTTCCATAACAGAACATAGCATATTTTATATTTTTAATAAAAACTAGACTTGACGAGGAACACCACAAAATTGGAATCACATCATTTGGGTCTACCAATCTTGAGATATGAAATTTTGAATCTAGCATTCAAAGCTGTGAAATAATAAAAGGAAAAACAAGAGCAATAGCCTAAACCGGCTACTAGGCCGGCCCGGTTAAGCCTGCGTGGCCCGCGACCAGATCCCGCCTGGCCTCCCGGCTGCTGACACCCAGGGCCCGCAGGCCAGAGAGACAGAGACAGGGGAGGAGGCGGCCAACGGTGGAGCTCGACGACGGCTAGCTGGCCGGCGAAACCGAGGGCACCCGCGCGACCAGCACCACAAGCCGCACCAATTGACTGAGTTAAACGAAGGGCGGCGCACCTCGTCGGCGGTGACCGCTGGACCCATCCTAGACCCTCAGTGAGCATCCCCGCACTACCCCGGCCCCAGCGCATCTACTAGCAAGAGAAGAGGATGGCCGGAGAGCCCTGGCCACGGTGAGCGGCCGTGCGGACGCACTCCGGCGAGGTACCACGGTGGCGAAAATGGGCAATGTGGCCCCACCTGTGCTCGGCTTGCTGCGTGGAGAGGACGAGGGTGTAGAGGGGCTCAATGCGGATCGGTTGATGCGATTTGGCAGGCGGGGGTGCAGTGGTGAGCGCGCGCGAGCTCGTCGGAGCGGGCGGCGGCAATGGTGGCTCGGTTCTCCGCTCAGAGAGAACGAGAGAGGGTAGAGTGAAGTCAGGAGGCAGAGGGTAGCGTGGGCGTTGTTTTTCCCTTCTTCATATAGGCGAGGGTGATGCCGTGGCGCTCCCCGCGCGCGCGGGTGAGCCACGCAGCGGCCGGAGTCTGGCATTGGTCGGCCATGACCGATTTCAACTCTGAAACCGACTGAATCGGAGCCCGGGGTGACCGACTGACAGCCGACTTTGATCACCCTCTAACTCCCAAACTAGCTCAATTTAGGTCATGACGTTATTGACAAATTTGGAGATCCATATGAGTACTACAAAGTTGTCAATTGGAGCTTGAGCTGGTTTGGCCTGGTTTGAGAGATATAGTGCTCCCAAGTGGGGCACATGAAAACTGTGAACTACATTTTAGACTTAGGAATTTTTTCAAGTGTTGGACAGCACTTCAACTGACTTGTGGCCCTGTTTGAGCATGTTCCAGCCATTTTCATGAGATGACCCTAAAACAACTTTTGTTCCATAATAAATTTGCTACAACTTTGTTTAAGGGTGCACATCCATTCAAGATCTCTAGGCTGTACTTTTTAAATAGTCAAACAAAAACACTCTATAGGTCATCATATGGTCAAACTTCACCTAGAGGGCAAATTAGTCAATTTGGTTAACATGAACAGTGTCCACTAATTATCCTAAGTGTAGTTAAGGTGTATTAAGACATAATTAACCACTCTACCCATTTGTTACACCAACTTCTAAGTATCACATATGTTGAAACAAGCAAAACAAGCAAGTTACTTCATTTGTTTCAAAACCATGTTTCACATATTTCATGACTTTGTTGCAAAGCTTAAGCTTGTCATGATACACCAGTAGGTTTGACATGTTTCAAGATATGGAAAACACATGTTGCATCTATATGTTGCACAAACCACATTTCATAAGCAATCAATTATGAAACAAGCACTATTGAGTATGTTGCATACTCATGTTTCAAGCCAAACAATGCATAAATGATATGAATGATGCTCATGCTTATGAAATGCAGGTGTAAATGTGGAAGCCAAACACCTGGGGTGTTACACTTTCCATTATCTAAAAAAAGAGTTAGAGGAGCACGGAAGGAAATAGTATGTTTTTTAGAACGATGCCGAAATCAATGTGTTAGTGCGAAATTATATGAAGTGGAACTTTTAGTGGCAAGCACTAATGTAAATCGAAGACTGCCTGCCCGTGTGAATGAAGTATTATAGTAGTATACTGGCATTTGGCAGAAAAATTCTAGAGGACCGACGAAAGCAATTAAGATTATGAGAGTGACAATAGGAAGGTTCTGTTGAATGTCAACTGTGCACTTTTGAAGATCCCATGGAATCATGCCTTCCACGGACCCCAACAAAGCGCATGCAAGAGAGTAGTAAGCGTGATCAACGGACAACGGGACAGCAAAACCTCTCTGGAGACTCCACAGTCGTGGCATGTATAGAATATGCCTTGCACATATTCTTGGATGTTTACTTTTGGGCCATAGCTTAGCCGTCTCTGACGCTTTACTCCTTGTCTGAAGGATTATTCTCCCTGTGACCCGACCGGTTGCTTGGACATGCCACGGTCGGCGACGAATACGGTTGGTTGAGACTAGACGAATACGGTTGGTTAATACTTGAGACCAACAAATCCATGACCTCTTGGTGTTGTGATGGTGGAAATTAAACCTTGTTCAGTCACGTTGTGCACTGTGCCATCAATAGGCTCACCATCTCCTCACCGACCTCCATGCCTACCATGGCATATGCCGTGAGATATTCCCGGCGTACTAAACCCACCTTGCACTCTTCATCCAGTCTTGACTTCCTCCCCAAAAATCTTTCATCTCATCTCCCCCTCACAGGCTCACAGCCGAGCCGACAACCCATCCGCCTCCCTTTCTCCCTCCATAAGATCACCCTTAACCCAAATAAATTGCATCTATCTGTCTATCTATCTATGAAAAGGAAGCACTGCACAATGTATCTTTTGTTCAGAACATCTTATTAGAGGTGCTGCGTTGATCGAGAGCAACCGTACGAGCCAGCATCGTGAGGGAAGATGAAGTTTGGCAAGAGGCTCAAGAAGCAGGTGGAGGAGAGCCTCCCGGAGTGGAGAGACAAGTTCCTGGCGTACAAGCGCCTCAAGAGGTTCGTCCGCCTCGTCTCGGCTACTGCCTCCTCCTCCTCCTCCTCCTCGCCCCGGCGCAGAGGCAGCGCCGCCGAGGCCGCCTTCCTCCGCCTGCTCGACGCCGAGGTCGACCGGTTCAACGCCTTCTTCCTGGAGCGGGAGGAGGACTTCGTCATACGGCACAGGGCACGTTCGACCTTCTGCCTGCCCTCCGATCCCCCTCCATAGGTGTCGTCAATGTGCACTTGATCGTCGTCTGTGCTGTGCAGGAGTTGAAGGAGACGGCCGAGGACGCGCGGCGGCGGCCATTATCGGCAGCGGAGACGAGGAGTGTGCGAAAGGAGATCGTGGACCTGCACGGGGAGATGGTACTGCTGCTCAACTACAGTGCTATCAACTATACAGGTTTGCTTCCTAGTGGTTCAGTGCCATCAACTATACGCGAGCTGGCGTATATATGTTTGCCACTTGGCACAACTGAATTCTTTTTTTTTTTTGATCGGCCGGGGGTCATTGAATTCTAGCTCTGAACCACCCAGCCATTTTTTTGGTGGGGGTTCGTGGAAAGGATTATGTTGATCCATCACCGTATTTATGTTATGGGGTGCCTCCCGACGGATCATCGTATCTACAGAGAACTTGATTTCTCAAATCGAACACGTTATTAAAGCATAGGCCATGATTAGTTAATTTCAGTCGATATTAAATGTAATGTAACTATTAGTAGCTCGAAGGAGTAGATCACATTGTGCTGCGAGCTGAAGCACTTTGCCAGATTGCAGTACACATAATTTACTCCATATTTGAGGTTTTGTCCTGATGCATTAGCCGGTGAATGTGGTTGTTCTTGCTCATTGACGAGGTAGGGGATCATACGAGGTAGCAAGAACGACTTTTGCAGGTACCAACCCGTTTCCAGGTAGTGGTGCAGTTCAAATTGTGAAGAACCACAATCTCTTTTTTTTTTCGTGGGTACGCAATCATGTCATCTCTTCTGTGGCTGCCCCACAGCCTTTGACTCCTGACTGCAACTTTCATTTCGATTGAACTCTTCAATTGGCAGCCCATTAGTCAGTAGTGGTATATTCTTATGCAAGATGGACAGAGTCAAATAATCCTGGAGTCAAAACTTTGCAGGGCTGGCCAAGATCCTCAAGAAGTACGACAAGCGCACCGGGCGGCTCCTACGGCTGCCCTTCATCGAGAAGGTGCTCGGGCAGCCCTTCTTCGCCACGGAGCTCATCTCCAGGCTCGTCCGCGAGTGCGAGGCCACCATGGAGGCCGTATTCGAGGCCAGCAGAGGCAACGCCGGCGCGTCGGCGGGGACGGCCCCCGTGGCCGCAGTGGCAGCCGCCGGGCAGGGCATCTTCCGGAACACCGTGGCCGCACTGGTGACCATGGGCGAGCTACGCAGCGGGAGCTCCACGTACGGCCACTTCTCGCTGCCACCGATGGCCCCGCCGGAGTCCGACCTCCTGCGGTGCGTGTGCGTCCAGGTCGCCGCCGGTCCAGTGTCCATCTGACTATCTCAGAGATTCTCTCATGTACTCTTCGACGGCCAGTTACTGGTGCTAGATTGTCAATATGAGAAATGCAGGCGCCTATCGCGTAGTAGCTCAGCGTGCAGACATGTAGGATTTCGTTTCCTAATACAAATTCACAGCACTTCCACTAATTTGTACAAGCCTTAAAATTCTGTCGGGGAATTCCCATTTTTTTTTCCTTTCCCAGCATCTACGTAGTTGAATCACCAAAAAAGGAAGTATGAAATGAGCAATATCATATATACAATAGTATATAGAAAGAAAAGTGGCTCAGCAAATTCCATCAGTGTGCATGCTAATACTTCATATCGAACAGCTTGCTGGAATTTATAACAGACAAAATTTCGACCAGCCAAGGCCCAGATTAACCTATGGCCAGGCCAGATAAGAAACAGCCACCCTCTACACAACCAGTCAACCATATATTTGAACCACTCCTATAGTATCCATCGACAGTTTACACTCAAAATGCCACAATGGTTACAACGAATGCGCGAGAATTCTGGCATCGTTTTCCTGCAGTTTGACAGTAACTGGACCCACAAACAGGTGATTCCACTGAAGACAGCAACAATCATGATGAGTACAAGAACACTTGAATTCCAACCAGATTGCAAATCCTACCATCAGAACACCAAGGAGGCTTTGCAGTGCTTTTGTCTTCTTTCAAGATGTTGCCTTCCGTCTCACTACCAGATCATCAGCTGAGTAAAACTCAGCAATAAGCCGATACATATAAAATGGACTGTGGCCCCCACTGCCAGGCAAAGACAACTATATATATCAGGAAAACGAACTGAATGATTTGAATGTAGGTGCATGAAATCTACGGATATGATAATAGTGTATGGTGACGTAGGAAACCAAAGGTATCCTAAATTTACTCACAATTCTTAGTCAGAAGTTCAGATATATGTGATTAATCTGATTATGCAAACTCTTAACTTCTTAAGAAAAGAAATTGAGGCCCATATAGTTCTCTCGTTAGGAAACTTGCATGGAACCAGCACCCCAGGCACCAAAAAACCGCTGAAGCATGCAGCACCAAGTACACATAGCCATTCTTTCTATTACCAGATCACAGAAAATGCTGAGAAAACTTACGTGTCGATGAATAGGCTCACAAGCTTCGGCGGCACAAAGTCAAATGTTGGGTTGACAACATTTAGCAAGGGGCTGCCATCCTGAGTACTGAAGTTCATGCAATCTGAGAACTCGCCAAAATCGAGCAAATCAGACGGCGATTTGAGTTCATTCAGCAACACTTCTGGGTTGTGTGGATACAATGGACACAGCTGCACATGAGGAAGAAGGCAATTAAAATGGAAACTTTAGAAACATATTCTACTTCAAATCCATCAGATACCTTTGGGTTGTATGGGAATTCAAAAATTGTGATTTGTGAACGCCATCTATTTCCATTATTCTCATGGTTCTCAAATGTGTGCAGTCAACATTAAAAAACTGACCCCTACTATACACACAAGTATTTAGACTTCTAAGAACGAAAACTACTAGCAGGTTTTTCATCAAAAGCACTTTGATATCAAGAAACATTTGCTAACTTTTTGGTAACAAATAATTGAAAAGATAATGGCAAAAAATGTGAATTGGAGTATGGAGGGAGCATTAATTAAGAAATTACGAAATTTTATAAGGTGATAAATACTTCACTTGAGCACTTAAGTGACACCTTGTTGCAAGTAAAAAGTGCTCTTGACGAGAGGCCTCAGAATTAATCCTGTTTGCATACTGACGGGATTATCCGATTTTCCTACTTGATGCTAAAAAAGAAATGATTACAGTGAATGCACTTTATGATATATACCTATGCTACTCTGTATATCAGGCATCAGTTAAGCATGACACCTGTGGAAAATGGAAGCATTAAAGAGATTTCCTGAGATGAGTCGAATATCTGTAGATAACATTACATCGCAGAAAACCCGAAATAAGAAAACATTAGGTTAAGAATACTATGATGGTATCATCACAATATGAAATTTGACAGCGTCCTCTCATAAGTGCTGCAAGTCCACTTTTTCTTTATTAAATAAGGACAATATAACAAGTGGGCTAATTGCAGGAGAATGCACCATCGAAGTATTGAACATTAAATTATGGACACAAGTATACATTAGAAATAACAGTAAAATGTAGATGTAGACCCTGATTCTTATTTCGCTACTTAGGTTGCAAAATTTGGGGGGTGATGTGCAGAAATCAACCTTGTGACTACCAGCAACCACAACAAAAGGCACAGCATGCCATTGAGCAGCAAGTGCAACCATGTTCATCCCTACTGGTGCAATGACTCCACCATTTGCCATGATAGCATGCGCTCCAACTATGACCTTCAAATAAAATCAGGGATTGGAATTATAATGGAAAGACAGAATTTGTGAATTAACAATGACTACACGCATACCATGTTAACTCGAGAGATCATAGCAAAAACTGCTGAATCTGTTATAACTGTAGTTTGTACACCTTTCTCAACCAGCTCTTTTGCGAGAACATGGCCCTGATATCTGATTCCAACATAAACATTGTGACACTGTGTCAGGCAAGAGTATAATGTGCACAAGAAACAATTAGGTTACAATAAAGTTCAAATAACACACAAACCTTGGAGCACCTTCAGCAACAAATACACGAAAAGATCGCTTCTTCTCTTTCGCAGCATACAGGAACTCCTTGACGGTTCTAGAACGACCTAGAGTTAGGATTACCTCACTGTCGCAAATGATAAACAATTAGTGTGTCAGTAAGCAAGTAATATATTTCAGCTGGTACTGAGGTATCTATATTCTATAGAAAACCTCCATATCTAAATATCTAATTAACAGAATAATTAAGACTTAACACCATTGTGTTTCATATACTGGTCAATCATATAATGCTTACATATCCAAAGGCAAATGTTTCTTAGGCACATTACTCTCGAGCAAAATGCAAAGGATATTGCAATGGGTTACTTATATGAAAAATATAGTTTTCTTTGCATCAGAATATAAATAAATTATTGAGAAACTTCTTAGCTTATTGCATGAAATAACTTTTCTTTTAATAACTGGATGCAGTATTTTTACCAATGCCTTTTCTAGATGCGTATGGAGAGAGGAGCGCGTCTGGTCAATGGTTTGAAAAGCGAATCTATTCTATTTCTCTGTCTGATCTGTGGGGCCACCTTTCATTCCTTCTTCATCCTCGCGCTCTTCTCTCCATACGCCGCCGCTCCACTGCCCTAACCCTAACCGAGCGCTGCCGTCTTCTCTAGCATCTCCAGCCGACCACCGTTCCTCCCCACCGTGTTTTCCTCCCGCGCCAAGCCTTTGCTTCACCGGCCGCCGCACGCCCCTGCCTCTCCTCCAGCGTTTGCACCCCGTCGGGCCACCATTGCCACCGGCGCATCTCCTCGAGCTCGGTCCCCTCCCGGCGTCCATCGGCGTCCATTGCTCTTCTCCTACTCAGGGTTTCCCGTGGGATTGCATCCCGTGATCGCTTTTCGTTCCTATGGTGCCCCTGCACATCAAACCATCTTACCTCTTCACATGATTCTCGCTCACCTAAGGTAGCAAGCCATACTCTATTCTTTTCTTACCTCCTCTGCTTGCTTTCATAAGGATATTGCTCATCTATTAGTTAAAATATGTTGCTTACAAATATCCCTATCTATTCCATCTCTACAGTGAGTAATGTCATTAGGTTTGTGCGACAGTGGGTAGCTAGTTCAGCGGCAGTTGAACCCAAGGCCAAGCCCGCGGGTATGGATTGAGGCCAAGTCTCACGAGAATCAGTTCACCATCTCTTTAGTGACAGTACACCATCTTTTCTGATTGACAGTGGTTCTTATCTATTCTTATCAGTCGTGGATTGATTTAGGGGGAGCTCCTGCTTGGCAGTTGATATTTTAGTGTCGGTATTTCCTAGCCATAGGTATTGTCAGCATGGCCCGCTGCAAGAATGTTGGTGGAGCCCCTAGTGACGGGGACGATAGTCCTCCACGCTTGACCGAGGTGGCTCGAGGCAAGCGCAAGAAGACTTCCACCAAGAAAAGGAAGAGACCGCTTACAGAGGCAGAGGTAGCACAGGCAGTAGCTGATGTCGCTGATCGAGCTGAGCGAGGAGGCAGAGGCAGTGGTATTCAAATTGGTGAGCATCGTTTTCATCTTGAGGGACGATAGCTTGGTACAGAGGCCACCGAGGAGACAGAGGAGCAGCCCGCAGAGCAGGCAGAGGTGTCATAGGAGCAGACATAGCAGACTCCACCGCATCGTCGCTCAGGACAAACGTGTGCTCAGGTGACCCCTAGGCCAGAGGGTCAGAGACGTGGAGGTCGTCCACCTTCCAGAGCTCGTGGTCAGCCCCCTGTTGAGCACTTTGACCTGAGGAGAGCCACAGCTCGACAGGTTCAGAGTCTTCATTTTGTCGAGGTTACTCGGTGGTTCCCACCTCAGAGGGACTCGAGAGCTTCAGAGGGCTTCTACACACCACTGTAGGACTTTATAGAGCTTACGTTGATAGTGGGATTGCTTTCAGACCGCAGAGAGTTTGTCGACTAGAGGCTCTTATTGTAGTTATTGGCGAGCAGCTCCGTCCCCATCTCTCCTTTCTACCAGGGTTATCAGACCTTCTGGGTCGGACTGGGGCATACTGCAGCACGTGGGTCGAGAGAGTTCTACTCTTCTCTTTGGATAGACCCCGCTCATCAGTTTATTCACTTTGCATTCAGAGGCCGTGATCGCAAACTTTACAGTACTAGGGTTCGGGAGATTCTGAGGATCCTGACTTCAGAGATTAGGATCCACCAGCTTTGCTTTGGTCAGACACCACCACCGAGATGCCCTCATGGCGGGACTGTGCCACCTACAGACCTAGTCAGGCCATGCTTTCGAGAGCCGTTTGGTGAGGGGTCCAAACGCACTCCAGCTATCATGACTCCTATTGCCAGAGTTCATGATGCTATTGTGAGGAGGACACTACTTCCGAGGTTGGGCTACCACGAGGGATTGACACGTATGCAGCTTTGGGTAGTCCACCATCTTGTCTCTCAGACTCCGTTTGATATTTGTGATCTGATGCTCTGTGAGATGGAGGACACGCTTGCAGAAGGCTTCAAGGGTCACCGTCAGCTGCCCTATGCTCATTGGATTTGCTTTCTAATTAGGTGTGCTTGCGACCTTCCAGCTGAGATCCGAGCGGGGATCTCTGACACTACCACAGCCTTTCCAGAGTACGATATACGATAGCTGTGGGCCACGATCACCAGGGAGGAGGCACCTAGACAGGGTCAGCGTCAGAGAGCAGAGGTTCCTGAGACTGCAGCTGAGCAGGACCAGACCGTTGAGGGACTTGCAGAGGCAGAGCTTGCTGACTTGGACACTTAGCCAGCCGATCCAGACGAGGATGATGCCACCGACAGCACTGATGACGACTACCAGCCACTTCCTCGATACCGCTCTCCTCATCCTCACGACCATGAGGCCGGTGGTTCTGGTTCAGCCTCCCGCTCAGACCCAGCCATGGTGGCTATACTTGAGAGGCTGACCCAGGCTCAGGAGAGGCAGGAGATTCAGTTACAGAGACAGGCTCAGGACAATGCAGCTGCATTTGCACAGATTTAGGCTCGCTAAGACAAGTTTCAGAGGCAGCAGCTAGAGTTACAGAGGCAGTAGACAGCTACCCAGTAGCCGTACCTTGAAATTTTGAGACACCTTGTTACTGTTGGGGTTCCTCTGCCTCTGTCCCTACTTACTCCAGCTTTACAGCCCGGTGGGCTTCAGAGTCAGGGACCACAGCCGAGCTTGCAGTTTACCTCTCCTCAATAGCAGGTGCCTCAGTCATTTCAGTCCCCTAGCTACACTCCTATTCAGACAGGGTTCACCCCACCGGTCCAGCACAGGCCTCACCTTCTGACTGGCACTCCACTTTCTACAGACTTGAGTGCGTCTTGTAGTGAGTTGACCGGTCAGCCGACACCCTCTCAGTCCACAGTTCTGACTACTATAGAGGTGTCAGTTTTAGAGACAGTGGCTCCTCTAGTGACAGGGACCGGGACTACAGAGATAGTTCCTTCATCAGTCACGTCGACTGATCCTTCGACGACCGCTACCCTTCAGGCTCAAGTGATAGAGACTACAACTCTCATGGCTACTACTTCTACAGCTATTGCTTCCGAGTTACAGCTGGCCGACCCACCTACTGAGCAGACCTAGACCGCTTCACCTCCATAAGCACCTACAGAGGGTCAGCGAGACAGCTCAAGTCAGAGGACACTTCTCGGTTTTTACTCACTCCGCGTTCCACTGCACCCGACTCGACTGCTTCCATTCCACCTACAGACCCTTAGTTTTTGGCTCTTGATGCCAAAGGGGGAGAGAGAGTATGTAGATTCAGGGGGAGCTACAAGAGGGTTTTGGTTCTTTTGTGTGCTACATTCATGCATCATGTTTACTTCTTTGCACTTGCATTTTATGATATATGTACTTATGAGATACTCTTGTGACATGTTGTGCTTCATAGTTTTCATCTCTTTTTTGTCACTTGTTTGGTGTATTGCTCGTATGCCTCGCTTCCGCATTCTACTCTGATTTCATACGAGCTATATTATCATGTACTAACCTCCCTTTCCTTATCTTGTGAGTACATTATGTTGGCTTGGGGCACATAAGCAATCATAACTCTTTAGTCCCTATTGCTTTTTGCTTATGTGAACCAAGCATGTTCGAAAACCTCAACTCTTTATCTTCATACTCGAGGTGTTGTCATCAATCACCAAAAAAGGGGAGATTGAAAACATCTAGGCTCCTAGAGTGGGTTTCGATGATTGATGACAAAGTAAAATTACTGTGACTAACGTATGTTTTGCAGAAACTTTGATAAGTTAGGTCATGGTAATGGTGATTGTATGGGCACTATGGTTTTTATGCCCCTATCGATGAAAATCGTTTCGGTTTTCAAAAGATGGACGACAAGGTTAAGGACAAACTAGTTCTAAGTGCTGTTTGGTGTTGGAGAGGCATTTAGAGTAGTTTAGGACTTTGTTTTCTCCTTTTGGCCGTACTATAAAGGGGAGCATGAGCGGGTAGCTTGACCTAGGTGAGTCTAATAGTTTAGGTGTGGTGCACACTTATCAAACTTAGCACTAGGTAGCTCAGCTGCAGCCCAAAGATCAAATGGAACAAGTTTGGTTCAAGTCACAACGCGATCCGGAGTCAAATGGAGTACATCTCACCTGACCGGACGCGGTCCTCACGTGGACCGGACGCGTAGGTCGTGTTAACCAGAGATAGGGAGCTAAGGTTTTGCAACTGGACGCGACTATGGAACTGACCAGATGCGTCTACAGTGCGTCCGGTCGATTTCCAGAGAAGGACTTCGTCGACCGAATGCGTTCGGTTATCACCGATCGGACTCCAGAGCGCGTCTGGTCACTCAGCAGCTTTTGAATCGAAGTAGCCATTGGCCACTGATCGGACGCGTCCGGTCACCCCGACCGGAGCGTCCGGTCAACACAATTTCTGCTGAGTTGGCACATAACGGTTGGGATTGAGTGAGGGGGGTATAAATACTTCTCCTACTCATCCATGTTATGCCTCTTGCTCATTTGTTCAGCTGAGAAACACCTTTCAAGTGCAAGGGAGTGCAAGAGCCCTAGTAAGGATTGTGATTTGATAATCTAAGATTAAGGACCCTCATTAGTGACTAGGGAGTAGCAAGTGTGCATTCACCTTCTCATTAGGCTTGTTGTGGTCAAGTGAGAGTTCTTGCTTGTTACTCTTGGTGATCGCCATCACCTAGACAGCTTGGTGGTGATTGGGAGCTTGGTGATCATCCGGCGGAGCTTGTGGATGACCTAACTCATCTTGTGAGCGGTTGTGGGCGATTCACCGCGACGGAGTGTCAAAGAATCAGCCCGTAGAGAGCACTTGATCCTTGTGCGGATCAAGGGGGAGCTACACCCTTGCGTGGGTGCTCCAACAAGGACTAGTGGGGAGTGACGACTCTCCGATACCTCAGAAAAATATCGCCGTGTTCCTAACCCTTTACATTCAAGCAATTTACTTTCCCGTATTACTTTCATTGCTTGGTTTACTTTCTTAGAATTGCCATGCTAGACTAGGTTTGGAACTTAGGGTGCAAAATCTTTATCGGTAGAATCACTAGGAACACTTGTAGGCACTAGGGGTGAATTATGGCTTAGTAGGATTTAATTCTTGCAATAATTTTTTGAAAAACCCAATTCACCCCCCTCTTGGGCATCTTGATCTTTTCACCCTCCTCTGTGTATGTGCTCCGCTTTCAGGTAGACCAAGGGCTAGACTGGCGGTCAAAGGTTGGAGGAGCCTTTGGAGAAACCTTCGGAGAATAGGTGATCGCTGATGAAGAGAGCCCTTAAGAGGCAGGCCGAGGGTCAGAGTTGCTTTCGATAATACCTTTGAAGAGGAGGTGGCCGAAGATGAAGGGAGCCCTCAAGAGGCAGGCCGAGGGTCAAAGGAACCCTTGGTGAAACCTTTGGAGAGCAGGAGACCGATGGATGCTGGAGGTCCTCGGTAGCTAAAGCCTTCAGACCTATGGTTAGAGGACTCTAGGATCCGCAGAGACCCTGTTCGGGTTGGACGCGCCATGGTGAAGAATCTGAGGTCTACGGCCCAAGAAGGAAGGAGCCCAAGAGGGCCCATATTTGTAAACAAGGGGAATGTTCCCTTATGGCCTTGTGTCTATAGCAATAAAGATCTTAGGAACATCCTGTAGCAGGTAGAGAGCATTCCCAGAATGACGAAATGTATATCCATATCTTATAAAAGGGGAACAAAGCAATAGTAAAGAGGAGAATTCATCGCCCCACCAATCACATTGTCACTCGCCTTGTAATCCATGAAATGAAACTTGGATGAAACACCCACTCTCAATGCAAAGTTTTATTTTGAGAAAAGATCATCTACTAAAGTGTGGAAAGTGGTTGAAAGAAACCTGATTAGAGCCCGACCACAGAGGGGGCTCATGGCTTCCACAATGGAGACATAGGATCCAGTTGGGATCTGCACTCTAGGAAATATATCGCTGCATCTCCTTGTTTTGTTTGCCTTAGTTTCATATTTACAGTGCATATATTTCACATATGTGTGTTTTCATTTGTGTCTACTCGATTGTGCTTGTTTGTGAAGTGTAGGCATACTTTGAAAAAGTTATAAAACACTCAAAAGCACCATCAAAAAAAAACAATTTGGATTAAAGAGGGGAATGAAGGAAAGCAAAAGAGGCAGCTAACTAGTTCTCTGCAGGGTTTCTGAGCAAACTGGCTCGGTCAGTTTTGGGAACCGGCTGCGCCAGTTTCTGCAGTATTCTACAGGAAGACAGAAAGTCGGCTGATTTTGTAGCCTGTGTGCTATTGATGGTCCTTAATTCCTAGTTCACAACCGTCAATTGACACATTGGAACAACAAAGGATCAACAACCAACACAGTGGTAGAGCTTAATACTAATAAACTAGGTGATTAACCCTGCACATTGCCGCCGAAACTAAAGAATGGATTTCTCATGGACAAAGAAAAACTATAGATACGGAGTTTGGTGTTTTTATTCTATACGCGCTATAAAGTCTAATTGTAATTTTACAGCTACTTTTCTAATTTTGTAATTTTGCCTTCATAATTGCAATTTGCATGTTCTATTGATCGTATTTGTACCGTACTACCGGATTAAGTAACACATGATTAAAAAGCAAAAAAGTAAAAAAAACAAATTAACTGACCAATGGTACTTATCATTTCACCAACTTTTGACACAATAGTTTACTTTATCCTGATTGAAGTGACTCGGTGGAGGTGGCGGCACCTCAGCACGGGGATGACTAAGACCCTATTTGGTTCATGAATGTTAAAGTTTAACTCCCATCACATCAATGTTGCGGTAAATGCATGAAGTATTAAATGTAGACTAATTGTATGTATGTCCGCACAGATTAGGAATAATTTACGAGACGAATCTATTAAGCCTAATTAGTCCAAAATTAAAAACTTTTTTATTAAATAAGACGAAAGTGCTACAGTATTTGTTAAACTTTAACGCCTCTGACCAAACAAGCCCTGCAGCCCGACCTGCAGGTGGCACCATGCACCTCGCCAACCACTAAATTTTTCTGGCCTACGCTTTGCTCTCGCGCATTCGCCGCATTGCTCCCGCGCATGGGCTGATGAATTTTTCTCCCGTGTATGGCTTGATCCGCTTGGCTCATGCTCGCTCCGCAAATCTCGTGAGATGCCCTCACTCCGCATGATCCGCATACGGCATGGACGCCGCTCCGCTCTCTACTCGTGAGTAAGATGACAGTGAATGCACACGAAGAAGGAAAAGTATATTAGAATAATAAATAATATATTAGAAAAATATAGGAGGAGGAAAAGTAGTGTTCTACTAGGGGGGACACAAGATCTAAGGAATCGTTAGACTACCAATACAACATTTAGATGATTCGTCTAGATTATGAAATATTGATACTAACCAACCAATTCCAAGAAAAAAGTATTTCACCCTCTAGGCCAAAATATATCATGACCCATGAGATATCTCATGCAATAATGAAGAACAGCTATGTGCAGTACCTAAAATAAAATATAATATAAAAAAGAATGAAATAAAAAAGATAATAATCAAAAGTAAAGGAGAAATAAAACATATCATGAAATATCTTATTGGTACCAACATACATGTGAATATTGAAAATGTATCACGGATATTCGATAATATGGGGACAACCTAAAATATACCATACAACATCTCATGGGTAGCATGGAAACAATGAAAAGTACATGGTAGAACATCATATCGATACTATATGAGTAACCCGAAATACACCATGAGACATCCCCACGAAAAAATAGCACACTATTTCCGCGCTATAGCGGCCCAAAGAACGTGACGCGAAGCTATTGCTCTTTTTTACGCTATCGGCGCTATTGCCGCTATAGCGACTATAGCGCCGCTAAAGCTAAATAGCGCCGTAGCGCCGCTATTTGAACGATATTGCCGTTTCCCTGGCTGAGCAAAAAAAAATGCGGCCCGATCAGTTTTAGCCCACTAAGGGCCCGATTCAGGGAACATACAGGATGCAAAACTGATGGAACCCTAGTCCATCGTCACTTCCTCACCCCTGCCTATCCACCTGACGGTCTTGGGCGACGGCGGCCGCTGGGCGACCGCGCCGGCGCGCCCCCACCTCCGCACTCCGTCCCTTGATCTCCCACCCACTCCGGCCTCCCTCCCACTCCGGCCGCCCCTCCACTTGGCCCTCCCACGCTGGGCGACGACGGGAGCCAGGGCGACGGCGTCAGGCTGGGCGACTGCGGCAGGCTGGGCGCACTCCTCCAAGTCTCAACAATGACTGAGCCAAGTGAAACTCATCAAAGTCCTGATGGCGGTGTGCCAACAGTAGGTAATTTCTTCTCCCCTGTTCTTCTTCCCTGTTCTTCTCCCCTGTTATTTGGTGATGCCGTGATGGAGATGCAGATGCTAGACGGTAGATGCTTAGTTGCTTACCTTTGGTTGTGTCATACTGTCATCACTCGTCACTGCATTATGGAGATGTGTTTGATTTTGATGTACTTGATTAGTTCATTTAGGATAGGAACATCCGAACATGGCATGTTCTATTGGCTATTGCCCTCCATGATTGTATCTCTCTCGAATTGAATAGTCTAATTAGGAGATCTCAGGTTTTTTATATATGAATATGATGTTGAAAAAGGAAAACTGAAATGAAATTTAGGAACATGGCATGTTCTGTTGACCACTTGACCTCCATGTTCTATTACTGGCATGTTCTATTACTTCTGGAATGCAAAAGTATGGCTATTAGTTTATTTGTTAGTTGTTACTTACTGTAATTACTGGCATGATGTTGACAAATGAAAACTGAATGAAATTTGTTATTGTAATTTGTTTTAGATTTCTAAGTTGTCTTGTTTGTTTGCCCCACAAAGTAAATGAACTGTGCAAAAGTATGGCTATCAGTTTATTACTTTATTTAATATTTACTGAATGAAATGTGAATGTGGTGTCCACTTATTAATTCTGTTATTCTGTCTACTTTGTAGGCTTATCTAGCACTGCATCCACAGGCATACAATCAAATGAATCATCTGACCCAGCTTGGAAGCACTGCACAATGCCAGATGTGAACAAGAAAGGTTCTCTCAAGTGCAACTACTGTGATAGAATTTATCATGGTGGAATAACTAGAATCAAGTACCACCTTGGTAAAGTTCCTAAATGTGGTGTTGCAAAGTGTACTAAAGTTCCATCCGATGTGCAAAAAGAAATGGTTAACTTGCTGTCAAAGAAGTCAGATAACAAGCAAAGGAAGGGTAAGGAGAAAGAAGAGGATAGAGCTGTAGTTGATTTGAGCCATTCTAAAGGAGAGGAACACAGTGATGCAGAAGGCAATTCAGTTATTGTGTTGAAGAAGGTGACTGGCAAAGGTGCTTCTTCAGGTCCTATTGATAAGTTCTGTAAACTAACACCAGAAGAAATAGTGGCTGCAAGGAAGGGCAACTCTATTCTTGCTGAGAAGGTTCAATCCAAGTTGTCAACTGAAAAAAGGGAAGAGAAGAGGGACAGAGCATGTGAGTACATCTGTCAGTTTTTTATGAAGCTGGCATCCCACACAACACTGTTACACTTCCTAGCTTTGATCTCATGCTTGAGGCTATTGGAGACTTTGGCAGGAACTTGAGAGGGCCAACTCCATATGAGATGAGTGGGAAATTCTTGCAAAAAAGGAAGAGGAAAGTGCAGGAGTTACTGAAGTCTCACCAAGAGTCTTGGGAGCTAAATGGATGCTCAGTTATGACAGATGCTTGGACAGATAAGAGAGGTAGAGGTGTGATGAACTTGGTAGTTCACAGTTCATATGGTGTTTGTTTTCTTGATTCAATGGATTGCTCAGCTGTGAAGAAAGATGGCAGATACATTTTTGAGCTGGTTGATAAATGTATTGAGGAAATAGGGGTGCAAATTGTAGTTCAAGTTGTGACTGACAATGCAAGACCAAATGAGGCAGTAGCTAGTTTGTTGAAAGCAAAGTACCCCTCTATTTTCTGGAATGGTTGTGCAGCTCATACCATTGATCTAATGCTGGAAGATATAGGAAAGATGCCAAAAGTTGCAGCAACAATTAGCAAAGCAAAGTGTTTGACTGTTTTTCTGTATGCCCATACTAGAGTTTTGGACCTGATGAGGAAGTATCTTTCTAGAGATTTGGTGAGGTGTGGTGTTACAAGGTTTGCTACAGCTTATCTCAACTTGAAGAGCTTGCTAGAAAACAAGAAGCAATTGCAAAGGCTTTTTAGGGAAGATGAGCTCAATGAACTAGGCTACCTAAAGAGTGTCAAAGGGAAGAAAGCAAATAAGGTTATCAAGTCTGAAACTTTCTGGAAAGATGTTGAGACTGCTGTTAATTAAATTTGAGCCATTAGCTACTGTCTTGAGGAGAATGGACAGTGATGTGCCAGCAATGGGGTTCTTATATGGGTATCTACTAGAGGCTAAGAATGAGATCTCTAAGAGGTTCAACAATGACATGAAAAAGTTTGAGGAAGTTTTTCACTTCATTGACAAAAGATGGGACAGTAAGCTGAAGACACCTTTACATAGGGCTGGTTACTACCTGAACCCTTTCTACTATTATCAAAACAAGGTGGCTATAGAGGAGAATGAATCATTTAGAGATGGTGTAATAACTTGCATTACAAAGCTTGTTCCAAATGAAGACACTCAGGATAAGATTATTGAAGAGCTTCAAAAGTTTCAAGATGCTGAAGGATCCTTTGGGAAAGACATTGCTAAAAGGCAGTGCAAAAATATATTAATTTTGATCCAGGTATGAAAAATTGTCATCTGGCACAATCAGCTTTTCACTTTTTTAGCTAATTGGTGTCTCAATCATGTCCTCTGTTTTTCACTTTTGTAGCTAAGTGGTGGCTCAATCATGGAAGTAGTGCACCAAACCTCAGGAAGTTAGCTGCTAGAATTCTAAGTTTGACTTGCAGTTCATCAGCTTGTGAGAGATGATGGAGTTCCTTTAAACAAGTATGGATCTGATTTCATTACATTGTTTCTGCAATCCCTTCTTTAGTCCTCTTATTGAAATAATAAAAATATAAAATCAAACCTATGCAGGTCCACACAAAGAGACGCAACAGGCTGCTTCATGATAGAACGAGGGATCTTGTATTTGTCAAGTTCAACTCAAAACTGAGGCAAAAGAAGGACAAAAAGGACAGAGATCCCCTTGAGAAACCTGTTCTTGATGCTTTAGAAGATGAAGACAATGAGTGGATCACTGACATTGAGCCAATAGAAGTAGATCCAGAGCAGGAAGGAGAAACTGCATCATCATCACATGGAGTTGCAGCTGCACCTCAAGGACAAGAAAGAAGGAAGGCAGGTACCTAGACCAGGAAGAGAAAGAGGTTGATCCCTACCACTGTTGAGGATGATGACTTATCTGCTTCATCTTTTGATGGAGAGAATGCCAATGATGGCATTGATTCTAGTTCTGATTCTGAGGCTTAATGAGCCGATGTGTTTTGTCTCGTGAGATGTGGCTTTTGTCTTTTGAAAATTATGTGGATGTTAAGTACTTAAGTGTGTCATTTGCTCTTATCTTAAGAGTTAAGACTTATCACGGGAATATGTTATCATGGATGTTATGACTTTATCACTTTGTGAGTTATTATTATTATGATTTGGCTGTTTGGCTGTTGTCTGAATATCTTATCTCAAGCTATTTGGCTGTTGTCTAAATGAATTTAAATAGCGTGCTATAGCACCGCTATAGCGTGCTAAGCTATGTGGCGCTATGTCATATAGCTGCCGCTATAGCGTGGGTATAGCGGCGCTATAGCGGCGCATAGCGGCCAGGACAGGCTGTCGCTATTTTCTATAGCCCGCGCATTTAAAACGTGGGACATCCCATTTATACTACTGAACATCCCAAGGTACATCTAGACATCACATGTATAATACATGAACATCACATTTATATCATATAAGTTGGAAATAAAAAGTGATATACAAATGAAAAAATAATTAAAATAGTTAATTAGAGTAAAATAAAGAAGAAAAAGAAATAACAAAATGAATAACAAAATGTTATGAAGTATATAGACAAAGTAAAATAAATGAATAAATTAAACAAACAATTAAATTAATGAAACATAGAACAAAACATAAGGGAAAAGTAAAATAAAATGGGAAAGAGCCACGTAATAGAAGAAAGTACAAAATAACAAAACATGGATACTATATTCAAATAACATATAATATACCATAGAACATCTCACAAATACTATGTAGATAATCAAAATAATCATAGAACATCTTATTTATAATATGTAATATTCAAAAATATATCATAGAACATTACATGTATAGTACGCGAACATCAAGTGTATATCATGAAATATAGAAAAAGTGAAACTTGAAAAATGAACATAAATAATTCAAATAATTATGAAAATTAAGATAAATAAGGAAAAGAGAAATTTAAAATTAATAACGAATACTATAAAATATATAGAAAAACAAACTAATATAAGGGAAACATAAAAAATAATAAAATAAAAATACGTAATAAAGCAAAGTAAAAAATCACCACTTGAACAGGGATCAAAACAGTATATAATATATCAGAAAACATCTCATGGATAATATGTGAATAATCAAATATATATAATAGGATATCCTATTTATGCTACATGAAACATCTCAGAATACAACATAGAACACCTTTGAATACATCATGGAACATCTCATTGATATAGTGTGAATAAAGATACACCTAGCATCATAAATGTATATTACATGAATATCATATCTATCTCATGGAATGCCAGAAATTAAAATATAAAACATGAAAATCATAAAAAATAAAATAATTAATTAGAATTCAATGAAAAATGATAAAAATTAAAAATGCAAAAATAAATAAAGATAAGAAATATTTAGAAAGTAGAAAAGAAAAGATAAAGGAAAAATAGAATAAAAAGGAAATTTAAAAATAAATAAAGGAAATAATTACTTATAATAAAATAAAAAATAAAGATAAAAAGATAAATAAAATGAAAATGAGAATAAAAGATCACCTAAAAAAAGGAAATAGAAGCAATAAAAAACAAAAGGAAAGGCATCGTTAAGGGTTTTTTTTTTAGGAGAGGAAAGGCATCGTTAAGTAACGTACCAGTCGTAAAAAACAAACGTACCGGCTACCGTGGGACATGGGCCGCGAGCGTCCCTTGGGTTGGAGAATTGATGGGCCGCTCTCTGGCTCCCTCCGAGAATTATCGTGGAAACGTCTCCCGACTGATGGGACCGGATGATTGCGCGCAGGTGTCCCAGGGCCGCGCAGCTCAAGATGGCAACGGGGACCCGATACCCGATTCCCCGCGGGGAATTCCCCTATTAGGGGCCGGGTATGGGAGCACATCTATCCCCACGGGGAACTAAACGGAGCCCGATCTATCCCCGTCGGGTCTGGCGGGGCCGGGGACGGGGTGCAGTCCCCGTACCCGCTCCCCGCGGAGCCCCGTTTAGCACTTCATCGAGATACATCTAACCGTCCAATCTAGCACATAACTCAATCCATACATCCATTCCCTCTCGCAATCCTAGATGAATCCCCAGTTCCCACCCGACACCCGAGCGTCGCCGCACTCCCTTCCCTTCGGCGTCTCCGCGCCCGAGCGAGCCCGCCCCTTCCGTCTCCGCAGTCCGCAACCAAGCAGCCCGCACCTTCCGCCGCCCACACCCCTTCCGTCTCCGGTCTCGACCCCACCCCGACAGCCAGCACGCGGACGCGCTACCATCTGCTCGATGTCCGACCTCCGACGCCCCCTTCGTGTTTCCTTGGCGGCTCCACCAGCTCGGCAGCAGGTCAAGCAGTCGGCAGCGCTGGCCTCTGTGGCTCCGCTCGTCCGACGCCCCGATGACCCCTCCTCTGTCTCCTACCCAAGAAGGCAAGAAGATGCCGGGAGCTCGGGAGCAGGACCACGGCCAAGAAGGCAAGAAGATGCCGGGAGCTCGGGAGCAGGACCACGGCCAAGAAGGCAAGAAGACAGGACCACGCCCGCCGCCGGATGCAGCAGGAACGCGGCCATTGCCAGATGCTCAACGGATCTGCATCGTCGCCCTTCAGATTTGTTGATTTTTTATTTGATTTCTTTTGAAATTCTTTGTTTCTGGATCGATTGATGAGTCTTATTTGATTTCTTTTCGCTGTGGAGGGCGCTGCATGCTTCGGCTTCCTCGGGGACGGGGATCCCCGTCGGGTATGAATCCCCGTGCGGGGGCGGGGACGGGGAGGAAACCTCCCCCGTGACGTTTGACGGGGGCGGGGACGGCGATTTCTCTCCCCCGCGGGGACGGGGATGGCGAGGCGTTCCCCGACGGGGAATTCCCCGTTGCCATCTTTACGCGCAGCCGGGCAGGAGCCGGTCGACGATGCCCCTCCGCAGGCGGGCGCATGCTGTAGGCTGCCGGGTGAGCGCGCTCTGCAGACCTGCTGCGGCAGGCGACCAGGGGCCTCGCGCGAGGGTGAATAGCCAGGGTGAAAAAGTCTACGTTACCTCTCCTAACTTTCGCAAAAGTCCATTTTTCCTTCCTAAACTCTAAAACCAGATAAAACATCTCTTTAACTTTTAAAATCATTCATCTTACTCTCTCTGGCCCAGTTATAAACAATTTTGAAGACGGTTTCGTTTTTTTCTTTTTTATTTATTTTGGCTAAATGTTTGAAAAATCATAGTAAATCACAGAAAAATCATAAAATAAAAAATCTAATTTTGTTGAACTCCACATGAGTAGATCTACACAGTGAATATATAATATGGTATGCTTTAGTATAAAATTTTTACTGTAGTTTTAAATCTATGCTTTTCTGTAATTAATTGAATTATTCATAGCCGCAGTTTCTATGGCCCAATTGTGATGAAATTTTTATAGTGGGCTAATTATTGTATGATTGAACTGTAGTAAAAATTTTCATACTTATTGGATCATGTATAGCTTAGTTATAGATTTATTTATATTTAACAAGCATAAACCTAAATAAAATACATAACTAAGTTATACATGATCCAATAAGTATGAAATTTTTACTACAATTTAAGCATACAATAATTAGCACACCATAAAAATTTCACCACAATTGGACCATAGAAACTGCAGCTATGAATTATTCCATTTAATTACAGAAAAACATAGATCTAAAGCTACAGCAAAAACTTTGTACTAAATCATATCATATTATATGTTCACTGTAGATTTATTCATGTGGAGTCCAACAAAATTGGATTTTTCATTTTATGATTTTTCTGTGATTTTTCAAAGATTCAGCCAAAATAAATAAAAAAGAAAAAGACAAAACCACCTTTAAAACCGCTTATAACCGAGCCTGGGAGGTAAGATGAACAGTTTTAAAAGTTGAAGGAGGTGTTTTGCCCGGTTTTAAAGTTCAGGGAGGAAAACCAGACTTTTACGAAAATTGAGGGAGGTAATGTTGACTTTTCCTACCTAGGGCCTAGGGGCTTGTGCAGCTGCTGGGGTGGCCGAGGACATTGTGCAGGCGATCAACCGCAGAGTCGTCGGCCGCGGACCTCATGCGGATGGGCGGGAAGCCAGGGGCCTCACATTGGCAACGGCGCAGGCTCATATATTCTAGCCGCACCATCGCCCTCTTTCTCCCCTAGGACTACAGCCCTGCCCTCTATTGCCGACGCCGCATTGCGGTCACTGCTTGCTGCAGGCTTTGCGGACTTGCAGTATGTGAGAGAACATATAAACATGGAGGAGCATTAATAAGGGAGCCTTTTGATTATTCAATGGTGGAGGAAGTTTTGCGGCGGCTCGACCAATCAGTTCATGGAAGCAAGACGGCTAGAGAGAAGAAACGGCAATCGTCCTTTGGTTGGCTTGGAGCAGCCGAATAGAGTTACAAATAGGGAGGGGCAGGTCTTGCGAAGAGAGTGGTCTCGACGGTAAGATCATAGGTGACGGATTCGATCTAACAGCTGTAACATGGATGATGACGTAGCTCGTTGTGGTTGCAGATTTATAGCAATCAATGATTGCTAATGGCCTCTGTCTATATAGGTTATATAGATTCCACAAGTGTTGGTGAATATTTGTATGCTGGAGCTTTACATTGAAATATAAATAAATACATGTACAAATGGCGAAGAAATACAACTCCGACCACACAGGCACACACATAGACCAAAAGGCCCAAACCAGCAATCCTATCTGACCAAGCTCAGGGTGGCGCCGTGGTGCTACGAGTGTTGATGGTCACTAAATACTAAATTCAACCATCAACATGTCATCAAAGTGAAGGTATAATCAATGTCATAGTAGTATTTTGTTTTCAAATAATGTGGTTCCACTTGTATTCTCTGTTTTAGCTTGTGCAGGGACAAACATGTAAAATCATCAAGAAATAATTACCAGAAGAACATGGGTGAAGGATTTTTGCCAGGCCCACTTGGTGGGGCTGGCTGACCCCACCTAGGTCACCCGACTTGGCCCCACCAACCCACATCACCAATCCTCTCCATCACAAACAAGCACACTTTGGAGCAATCTCACACATGTTGGTTCAACGTTAGTTGCATCCTGTGTGGTTGAGGTGGATCACTATAAGGATTCGAGGGCCCACCACCACTAGGTGTATCTGGACAAGCAATGGTTGTTAAACTAATTAGGATACCTGTCAACCGATGTGGAGAAGCAACCAACACCGCAGGATCGAAGGCGATGGGGATCAAGGGCCGCCCTCGACCATATAGGGGTCGCCTGACCCCACGAAGTCAGCTCCACCGACCTCCCTTTGCCCATAAACCCCCCCTCCTCTCTGTGCCACACTTTGAAAATCATCTTCAGATTGGAAGGAAGATAACTCCAAGGAAGCAAGAGAAGCTAGTAGTCCACTTCTTTGAAAGTCTAGTAGTCGGAGTTAGAGTTGAGTTGAGCTCTGCTGAAAATCAAGAAGTAGTCTCCGAGTATAGCTCTTGTACCTTTCTTCTTTAGACTTTCCTTACTTGAATATATTACTTTCTACTTTACTCAAGTACTTTATTCAAATCTTACTTACTTACAGTAGTAGTCTTGAAGATTTAGTAAAGCTTAGTGTTATAATCAATTGTCTTGTTTAGTCTAGTTATATCATAGCATGGGATCACCGCTCTTTAGAGTGCTCTAATCGATTCATCGTGGCCAAGGTTAGAGTAGTAAGTTCAAAGTGTAAATGTGGTGTTTATACTATAACTTGCCTAGGATTACAACTAGACCTCGGATAGTTTGTGGTAGTTGGCAGGTGGTGACAACAGTATCCATCCTATGTATTCTACCATGTTAGGGATAGGTCTAAAAAAGTAGGGCTCTTTGAGTGCTTATTTCTATCACCCTTTTGGTTGGCGTCTAGTCTGTGCCCCAAAGTGTTATCGAATCATGCTATTTTTTTTTGCTTAGTTATTTTGCTATAGCCTTTACTAGATTTGTGCTTAGTAGTAGAAGTAACTTAGGGTTCTTGTACTCACTCGTTGTCCTTCCACTGTCTACGCCTTCTACCTTAAACTTCTTTCTCGTATCTTGTTTGAGGAAGCTTATGTCAACTTATGTCAAAGGATAGATAGTCTAAGGTCCTGTTTGAGGAAGCTTATGTCAGCTTTTGCTTCCTCAAAAAGCTCGAAAAGCCACAAGCTTCCCTAAACAGGGTTGCTTCTTTGAGCTGACAAAAGCTCCAAAAGCTACACTTTGTACTTAAAGGCAGAGAAACCATCTTATTCTCAAGCTTTTCTAAAAACTTCTTGAGGAAGTGCTTTTAGAAAAGCTATAACTTTACAAAACAGGGCCTAAGAATTCTTAGGAGGAGATCCTAAGAATTCTGAGATAGGCACGACATCATTATTATTATTATTATTATTATTATTATTATTATTATTATTATTATTATTATTATTATTATTATTATTATTATTATTATTATTATTATTATTATTATTATTATTATTATTATTATTATTGTATCATCTCTGAGGATGTATGGCATGCATGCCAGCACCCCTTCCCCTTCTCATTCATATTATTCTCCTGTAAATGGTGAAGGGTTTCAGAGCCTGAGCCACGAGGCATCATCAGGCACATCTTCCACGGGGTTGTTGCCGACGCCGGCGGAGTCTCTCTTCTTCCACGGCCAAGCATCCTCATTGTGGTCAGGGTTGTCAGTGCTGGCGGTCCTGCGAGTAATAACACACGTGCAGATATTATCATCCAGTGCTGTATCCAAAATTCCGAATAGCACCGAGAAAGAAATTACTGACAAGACAAATCCCATATATAGATATATATAGTGGATCTCAGATGTGAAAGTGCATGCATGTGATCTCTCCTCACCTGTTCTTCCTCTTCCTAAGGAACCTCTGTAGCGTCAGCTTCCTTGCGATGGGCGGCATGCCTGCCCCTGCATCCGATGGCTCATCACTGGTATCCGCCTTTTCTGGCACGGCGGTCATCACCCCCTTCTCCGGCACCTTCACGGTCACAGAACCTGCCATCTGCAAGAACCCCTTCTCCGGCGCCTTCCCGGTCACAGAACCTGCCATCTGCAGGAGGTCCTTGGCTCTGTCTGCCGGGAAGTCGCGGAACGTGGCCACCTGCCCCTGGTAGAAGATGGTCAGGGTGGCCTTGGTCTCCTCTGGCCTGCAATATACTGATCGAGAAATTAAACCGGGCCAAGAACACGTCAGCCAGCAGATCAATTAATATATAACTCGATCGAGCTCACCTGATGATCTCCGTGCCAGTGCCGGCGGGGAGCAGCGACAAGGTCGTGGCGCCGGTGTCCCAGGTCCCCGCCGGCCCCGTCGCTACAGGGACCGGGGTCAGTTGCAGTGGCCTCTGGAAGGAGGAGGAGCCGACGAGGTCACCCATCCGCACCTGCCTGTTCCGCTCCATCATGAACTGCCGCACCTGAGCGCACGTAAGGCCGAACCTGTTGTTCCCAGAGGCGGCCATCTCCTCCCCGTCCTCCTCGATCGGTACCTTAGCTTGGTCGGGTCACTGGTGGTGGTGCTGGTGCTCCGGCCTCTCTCTCTCTGTGTGCAGTTTCTCACTTGCGGGGGCGGGCTGTTGCTATTATAGCCGCGAGGCCCGGGCAGCCTTCGTTTGTTTGTGCGTCTGGGCGAGCGAGGGAGCACGTGAAATGCGAGGCCCTGCTAGCGGAGGGCCGACGAGCGCGAGGGAGGACCCCGGCCGGCTAGAGCCACAGCCAATGATGTGCAAAAATGTACACAACAATGCGCTATTTCTATGCCTCCTTTTGCACTGTGGGTTATTTTGCATGCATTTACTTTGCCTCCCTATATCTTCTATCTAATTTTGGACTAGTTTTAGCCGCTGCCTAATTTGATGTGTTGTGTTATTTTTAGGTGCAAGAGTGGACTTAGATGGCTTCCCAGCGGGCAGTCACCCTACTATAGAAATAGTTTTCGCCAACGGCATTTTCTCGTAATATGATCTGACGGCGTAAATCATTTGCACAAATAGTTCGATATACCAACTGTTGGTAAAAATATTTGCACTTTTATTATGTTTGTAAAAGGACCGTCTGGCCACACCTTAGCTCATGAATGGCCTCAAAGTATAGGGATGGCAGCGGGTCGGATAATAAGGTGGGGAGTGCAGCAACGCCACAAATTGTCTACCAGGTCAAATTTAATACCTGCACCCATACCTATGGGTAAGATTTTGTGTCCACACTGGGCATGATACCTATGGATACCGACACCCATGAGTTAGATAATCACTACAATAGAAAAATTATTTGTACTTTTAGCATTAATGAGTGATGCGACATACCCACACCCGTGGTTGAAATTTTATACCAAGGCCTACACCTGTCGTGTACAATATCTATGGGTAGAATTGCCATCATTATTAGAATATATAATGGGAAACCCTAATAGACTCCACTTCCACTCAACCTCATCCCAAATTCTCAACTGCACCTATCTCTCTCTCTCTTATCCCCTCCTACGGGAAGGAGAGTGTGCATGTGTGTGCTTGGAGAGAGGGAGAGAGAGAGTTTCCTACTCCTAGGTGTAGCTACTTCCATTTTTAATAAACCACCTTGTCTATATGGGTGTATAGT
This sequence comes from Saccharum hybrid cultivar R570, assembly GCA_038087645.1. Lineage (NCBI taxonomy): Eukaryota > Viridiplantae > Streptophyta > Magnoliopsida > Poales > Poaceae > Saccharum > Saccharum hybrid cultivar. The sequence goes on along the minus strand of JAQSUU010000066.1, from coordinate 13,861,435 downwards.
GCATACTCATTTATCAGTTTGAGTATGTTTATATACTCATTTTAAGATACTCCAAATCTTACTATATGAAAATTTTTCAAAGGAGCCTACATTTTTAGTTTATTATTATAATACCATCATAGTGGTATATAAAATAAGTATAACCACGTACTCTACGTATACTTAGATACTTGACATCCATACTATCCTAGATGATCTAGTATGATCATATGTATACACTTCATCGGGCCTAAACTTGAGATACATATGAGCGTAGCTACATTCTAGGAGTAGAAAGGATTTTTCATATATATATATATATATATATATATATATATATATATATATATATATATATATATATATATATATATATATATATATAGGTTGATTGTAACTACTCTCAATTACTTCACAAAATATGTTATTGGCAAAGTTAATGTTTTTCTTCATTTTTTTTATTATAGACAAAGCACTACATTTGTTTTGGTGGCTTTTTGTTAGCATTCTTTTGCCTTCAAGGACAGAAAACACCCTATTTTTGTTGATATTAACACTTGTGTTGTCACACATTATCGATTTAATGCATGTGTTCGCACAAATTGCATACAATTATTGGTCTCTGGTGGCTTATAGTTGTGTTCTTGTCATCAAGTATAAGAGATCCCTTTTTCTATGACTTCCACACACACGTGGGAGAAAACATACGCAATCTTTGTCCCCTACACCACCCTTACACATAACACTACTACCAGAATTGTACCTACACTTGTACAATGTCCTACACATCCGTCTAAGTACATTATGTATTGGTTTGACCTAGAACAAAACTCAAATTATAGTTAGTCGAAGCAATAATCAGATTGGTGTGAATAGGTTATGCTTGAGTCCACACAAGCAACATTGGCATCTGAATTCTTATTGCATGATAGATATATCAATGGACATAGTGCTCATGTGCTATATATCAAGAGTATTTTTTATAACTTATTGTTGGGTAGTTCTTGATGAATAAAATACCCCAATATGTATACTTCCTCAGTCGACTAGAGGAACTAAATCAACATAATCCCCCCCCCCCCCCCGCCACCTCTTCCACATGGATCCACAAACTTATGAGAGAGAAAATTGTCCTCATTAGGGTGCCTTAATGTAACATAGTGTTTACCAATGCATGCTTGACCTAGATAGAAGATTGATAGAGACAGTGAGTATGTTAGAGTTATGTTGCACAACTAATATTGTACACTCAAAGTCATTGGGAAAATATGTCAATGACAAAACATAAAAAATGTTTCTTTTTTCTTAAATTATCTCTCATTGTATTTGGAGGGTCTTCCTTGTTGCCTAGAAGGTCGAACTCATTAGAAGAACGTGCTAATGGATAGTACGGGCATCTTCTCAAAGAATAGTATAGACAAGCTACAATTGAAGTAGGATGATTTGGCGACACCTGCCATAAAAACTTTAAGGCAAATACATGCACTATAGTGTGAAATAATAGTATTGACATTTAAAGATGTCAAGAGACAAAGCAAATAGTTCATTTCGATACCACCTGCAGGCACAAACATGGAGCAAGATGTTTTGAATCACCATCGAACCATGCACTAAAGTAAGCTTCAAAGATTATAGCCACTGCTTGTAAGGTCACAATACGAATCCACACGCTCTATAAGGAGGAAAATAAACATTTGTTTCCAAGTTAATGTCAGGAGCTCGGCCAATCTAGTACTATAGTGATAGTTTGAAACTTTAATAAAATTTTAATTAGGTCCTCTATGGCAAATAATAAGTCTCGCCTCACGTCACTTCTTGCCACATGTTTATATACACCTGATGTCTTACTCGATTGTGATATATATAGGAAGCTTCAGCAATCTAAAACAATGAGGCTGTTGCTACTTCACCCCCTTCGGTCCTTCCTAATTGCCCTGTAGCAATTCAAGCTCCAGCAAATCCCCTCTTCCCATCATGCTAAATTGTATTCTAAATTACTAATATTATTAATTTCTCCCTATTTAGCAAATGTTTGCCACTTAACTATCTAGATGGTAAATAGCTAGGTTCTGCGTATAAATCTAAGCTTGACCAAAGTAACAAATTAATCGAGCTTAGTGAGATATGTATGGGCCGCCACAATAAGCTATGGTTTGGTTGCCCATGATGGGAGCCTAGTTAAGTATGACATAATTTTGTCGGTCTCATGTTGTCGTAAAAGAGTCAAATTGCAAAAGTCGGCTTCATGAATCCCACAAGTCAGGCCCATAAGAAATGTCGAGATGTGTATCCATTGGTGTCAGGGTCGCATGATGTTGTTACATCTTTGGGCCAAGCCCAAGCATAAATTCAAAACCTTACATTCACTTGTCGGTGCTAAGCCAAGTTTGAAGTGCATAACTTTACCCACAAGTCCATCATTTTCTAACTTCAGCAACCTTATACCACGTCCAGAGATGTCCATGCCAATGCTTATTATTTGCTAACTTCTATGAACACTACTACAGAAACGGTATTTTCCAATGGTATTTCACTCTGATTTTATTAAAAGCATTGTGATAATATATCACCCCAGTTCAAAATAAAATCGGGGTGATTTTCACTGCAGGTTCAGGAGAAGAGCTAATGGTGAAAACCTACCACGCCCTGAGTAGCCTCTGCATTTGTCTCTGTCACCGACCGCTTGTGTTCTCTTTGGGTGGCTAACAGACGGAGCCTGTGCGCTCGCGTGTCACCCGAGAATGGATAAGCGTGAACCATGCAGGCCTACTCTGTGTGTTCTCTATTTCCCTTGACATGTGAAGAAACGCCTCTCCCTCTCTCTCTCTCTCTCTCTCTCTCTCTCTCTCTCTCTCTCTTCCTCCCTCCATCTCTCCCTCCATATGACTCTCGGCAGCAATGGCGGCCCGACGATGATAGACCCTAGGGAGTGGTGACACCCCTGAGTAGGACGCCTGGCATAGTGGCCCCTGCATGCGGCGACCCCCCTGCACGACTGCATCAGGTGGAGGTGGATCGAATGGACTTGCAACATCAGGCGCAGTGGCATCGAGTAGAAGCCCACCCCTTCCTTTCCTTGTGTGGATTTGGGCATGCCACTATTGTGTGGGTGTGGGCGGCAGCGCACCAGTGGGATTAGTGGGTGACAACGGCAGGACTAGCAGCAGGGTGCGGCGGCGGCGCACCAGCGGGATCGGTGGGTGTCTTCATTTTTTACTTCTTTTTAATCGATTTTTCACCACTAGCTTCCAGGCATTTGGCATTGCTGAAGTTGATTATCGCCATGCACTTTCAGTGCCGCATCACGAAACCGGCGGTGATAATATTTGTGTAGCAGTGGAACTACCAAGCCAAGAAGTGCAAACACAGTGCAACCCTTTTGTCATCACATCCTCCACAATTGCTCTATGCTGCTATATACAAGGCATCTTCATCATGCATATATGAAGCTAGAAATTACCAAACAACCGTCGCACGTATCCACATGCAAATTTTAGAAATCCTTCCATAAATTTCAAAAATCTGAGTCAAGAGTTGTGTCTAATTTTTTAATAGCAATTTAACTGCTTAGTTAAAAGTTTGGAATTATATGTGTGTGTGTATGGTAAGTTCACATATTTGTAAACAAAAAAAAAGTTTGTTGGAGAGTTAAAATAGGAAGGTGCATTTGCTTGGGGAGCGGAAGGTGGACAACGATGGGGTGCGCGAAGCAAAGATGGAGTATCCTGTTGGACACATGTTACAAACTGTGGGTCCCGCTCAACTTGCTTTCCACTGATAATAATAAATAATCGGTACACAAGGCAGAGAATGAAACTGACTCGCATAGATACGCAAAGTAGTCTTTTTTTTAGAAAGCCCTAAAACACTGCTTACTTTGGTCTCACTGGATGAGTTAAGCGGCGTCATCTTCGTCTTATATACTCAATAATAAACAAACTATATATGCAAATCAAACGTCTCCAAGACGAAACGCCTCGCGCTCATTGCCAGGCAGTACTTCACATGCCAAGCGCAACCCCTGAAGCAGTGTCAGCAAGCCTTTTGTGCCTAGCGACAAGAGGAAATCCGCATGGCCCTTGCTTGCGAGACGCCGCGGCATTATGTTTGTACGTGTCGCTGATGATGATCTAGCTGGTTCCCATCCATGCAGGCATGACGTGGTTGATAGTAAGAAACACGTAATGTAATGTAACGCTGGCCGGGCGTCTGGATCGATCGATCTGGCTTGTTAGCAAAACCCGGGTGAGTGACGTGGAACGGCGCTTGGCTCCAGCGAGGAGTATACGTAGTCTGTCGCGTGACGGTGGCGGAGCACCGCGTAACGTTCCGCGACAAGAATACATGCCGTGGAGCGTCGACAGCTGCGTGCGTAGGGCGCACCGACGACACTCCAGGAAGTCATGCATCACTGCTTCTGTTCTCGTGATATCGGCGATCGGTTCTGTTCCCGTCCATGCAAGCATGTAAATGGTACTCCTAGTAGAAGTGGAAGCGTGTGTGTGAGGGAGGTGTGTTAATGTATACATCAAACAGAAAGTATAGCTAGGATAAAGACGCTTTGTTGTACACATACATATCTATATTTGCAACTAACTGTAATTGACAGCTAGCTAGCTTTAGGTTTGTCGTCCTATGTCTATGTTGGTATAGACAAATACTATATGCAGTGACGTGGTTTAATTTGTCGCTAGGTCAGCGCACGTAATTCCGCCAACAAACGACACTACTACAAAAAAATCTTTTGCGAGACGCTTTGAAATGGGCCTCGGAGGCGGGCAATAATTTAAACCACCTCGGTTAATGCCTGTGATTAACCGAGGCGGGCATTTTTATTAACCGAGACGGTTACAATTAACCATCTCGTAAAATCGATTTACGGAGGCAGTTATTTATAAGAGGTTCGCCTAGGAAAATAGAGCTATTTACGGAGGTGGTTATTTATATGAGGCCCGCCTCGGTTAAAAAGGCCAAGCCCATTCTGATTTAGAAAAGCCCATCTCGGCCCGATAGCGCTCAGCGTATATATAACTGAATCCTCAAACCCTAAACTCACTCCCTCACCCTAGCTCCAACTCCCTCAGCGCCACACCTCCTCTGCGCCTAGACATCGAGCGCAGCGCCTCCTCCGCGCGAGCGCCCCCACCCTCTTTCTCTCTCCCGTCCTCCACTCCTCCCACTCCACTGCGCCACTCCTCTCCCTCCCCATGGCGCAGCGGCGGCGGCCCTGGTGGCGCATGGATCCGGCAGGCGTGGGCTAGGTGGTGGCACGGTGAGTTGCAGCAATTCCCCCCTCTTCCTCTCATCCCCGGCCTCACCCCTCCGCGACGGTGTCCCTCCTCCCCCACGGCCTCCATCGCGACGACATCCTCCACCACCTCCAGATCCGGCGCGGGCGAGGCCGGATCCGTGCAGGGGCGATGCGGCCGCCTCCTCTTCCTCCTCCGGCATGGCGGCGTGGGCCAGGAGAGCCCGGATCCGGCGACGGAGAGGCCGGATCCGGGCGCGGGCCAGGCGGCGGCGGCGCGGGCGAGATCCGGCGACTGGAGGATAGATCCGGTGGTCCGGCAAGCAGTGGCGGCTGGATGGGTTCGGCGGGCCCGTGGATGGGCTTTCTGGGCTTGTCCACAGGTTCTGTTTTTTTATTTATTTTACTCGATTAACCGAGGCGGGCATGCAACAACCTCGGAAAAGGTCTTATTTACCATGACCTTTGATCCGAGGCGGTTGCGAAAACCGCCTCGGATAATCGATTTTGCCCGTCTCGCAAAAGTTTTGTGTAGTAGTGCGAACGGGCTGTGAGTGCAAAAGGGGACATCACATGCATATGCAAGCGTTCTTGGCTGGCGTACTACTTTATTTATTTAGCCGCTATATATATGACATTGTTTTCAGAAGAGAAACGCCGTTGCTGTAGCGCGTGGGATCGACGAACGTTTGGTGCAACGTATACAGTGAACCTTGACAGTGCATGTTGGCGCTTAATTAGCTTCCGTCCCCTTTCAAGTTCGCTCCGACCAAATTAATGATCTGAAAATCTGACATTAGTGCTAACTAGAAACAGGTACAACCTGAACCTGACGCGGCACAGCCCTTTGTTCGAGGCGACCGCCGAGTGCTACTCTTGACGACAAAAGATGACACTGCACACACATACCCAATCTGTCCTAAAATAAATGTTGTTTTTGTTTCATGAGAAGTCAAAGCCTTTTAACTTTGACTATATATATACAAGAAAATATATCATTAGATAAATCGTTGAATATATTTTTATAATAAACCTATTTGGGGATACAAATGTTGAAACTTAAGAAAATTTTAATTGACACGAGCCACACTTATTTTGGAACGGAAAGAGTATATATTTGTCGTGAGCCTATGATGAGAAAACTCACCTGATCCTCTTGATAATATAGGGCATGATTGGTTGGGCAGATCTGGGCTTCGATGTTTTGGTTTTGGCTAGGCTAGTGTTGGGCCAGGCTTGGCTGTAGAGAAGTAGGAATCCTCTGGTGGCCTGGTTCCACGTACTTCAGCACTACTTTTCAGCGAACGAACAGTGTTTTTTTCTCACAATAAATCAGCATAAGCTAAATTTTAGTGAAACAAACAAATCCGGATATTTCTCGTGAGTCCGATTGGTGATACGTACTCATGCAGTGTTTTCGGATGCTATATTTTCTACCCCTCTGTATGCAAAGGCAATACGTTTTTTTTTTTGACAACAATGCAAAGGCAATACGTTGAAATCGTTAGGATTAACGCCTCCCTTCACGTGCTTTCTCTCCGGGGGCGGGGGCCTAGTAGTCAAGGTAGGGGCTCGCCATTGCTTCACCGCGGATCCCCTCCATTTGCACGTTGGGAGGCTGGTAGAGCGGTAGTTGGGAGTTGGGACGCTATAGCGTTGTTGTGCTGGATCCTAGACGAACGCAGGCACGCAGTGTACTTGACTCATCACAAGTAAGAAATGATTAGATTTTTTTAGCAGAAAAAAAGAAATGATTAGATGAAGTGACCAACTGTTCACCACTATAGAAATCTTAATGGAAGCAGGCCAAATTGATTAATGGAGGCTGGCCTTGCAACCGCCTCCAATCAATGGTCACGGTTAATCGTGACATAACGGAGGCGGTTGCCCTGCCGACCTCGGTTAATAGTTTAACAGAAAGCGCCCGCCTCCGTTAATGTTGATTAACGGAGACGGTTGCTCTAAAATGCCCGCCTCCATTATTGTTTTAACTGAGGTGGTCTCTATAATGTGACCGCCACAGATACAAGTTTTTTTGGTGGCGGGCTGTTGTTACTTGCCCGCCTCTGATAATATTTTCCCATTTAAAAAATAGCCTCGGCAGTTTGATTTGAATTTGAATTTGAATTATATTTTCACAAATCAAGCACATATAAAAGCAGAATGAAGACATATATAAACACATATTACGCATATCGAACACAAATATATAACACATTCATTGGTGTCCTCCATCGTCAACCAACATCATTCAAAGTTATTACACACATGCATGATGTCAAATGTACATGTGAAACTAAGATCACCCCGCTATCAACTTTTCCTAGAAAAGAGGTCCGGCGAGATGTAATCCTTGATTTGTAGCTTGGTGCTCTAGTTTCTGATCCTCTCGAACTTCGGATCAAGCGCTAACTCGCTTTCCTTGTTGAACAACGGTCGTCCTTCATGCGCGCACTCTGTGACAAACTTACATATGTCTGCTACTGTTTGTCTGAAGTTTTGGTTGACCTTCTCTCTTTACCACCATCCTTGTGCTTTCTTGTGCCGCTGCCAGCTGCTACTGAATCTGGTGCACGTCCTCAGGTACTTGCAAACATAGAATCCACATAGAACTGAGCCATATATAGGGTTGTTTAACGCACTGCACGATATATAATACACAATCATTAGAGCATATATAGAGAGCAGTAGTAGGAGAACAGTATAGTATAGGAGTAGTAGTAGGAGGCGGAGGAGTAGTAGGTATAGGAGTAGAGTAGAGTATAGTAGAGTAGAGTTGTTGTAGTAGTAGTAGTAGTAGTAGTAGTAGTAGTAGTAGTAGTAGTTAGGAGTAGTAGTATTGGTATAGGAGTAGAGTAGAGTAGTAGTAGTAGTAGGAGTAGTAGTATTCGTATAGGAGTAGAGTAGAGTAGTAGGAGTAGTAGTAGTAAAGAGCTGACAAGGAGTAGGAGTAGTAGTAGGAGTAGGAGTAGGAGTAGTAGTAGAGAGCATGCTCGATATAATAGCACAAACGACTTTTGATGTACTTACTGGGAACTCACGCCTGAGTTTCAGTTTCGTGCCATTCTTGATCTTCTTCTTCTCAGATCTCCGATCATAGCAGTCGGGATTTTGCACGTACTTCTTATAAGTGATGTACGAAAAACCACTAGTGCCAACGACAATTTCAACACGTATGTTAACTGTTAATGAATAAGTTCCGTCACTTACTATCTCAATACACTTTCAAAGTGCTTGTACCCTGCTTTGTTTGTATCTCGCAAAGAGTCAAATATATAGGCCCTTTCATCCTAAGGATAGATTATAAATGCAATCCAGTGGCCCATGATGCCCTTGTTGCACCATTCACACAATACAGATTTGAAATGTTCAAATATGAGAAGTTATGATCCAAGTAGCTATATATATATATGTTCCAAGTATCTTTTTGACTTACCTGAACTAGTGGACGGCCATGACACACCCATTTCCCCGGATCTTCTTCATGGATCCATAGATGTACAATCCCGCCCGATACTTATATTCGATTTCTAGATCTTCTTAGAATTTATTTCTCTCGTCCGGGTTCAAGTTCACTAGTTCTTCATGAGTGTCCGATATATCGTAACCTGCGATGGTTCTCTCTATAATAAGCATCGAAGAGAGATAGATAATACCCTTGGCCAATTCCTTGCTTACATAGGCCTGCATCCTGCAAGGAAAAGTCATCATGGCATTATTGGTTTGCTCCTAAAGTACCTACAGTGATGTAATGGTGTCAAATTCATAGTTAATTTACATAGCAAATAAGGTGACTTGGGCAACGTTGAGGTCCTTTCATCGCAGTAGTGTATACATGTCATGGAAATCTACGAGGATTTCACCATCCGTGGGCGTGTGGAAGTACTCCGCCGGAATCTTGATGACGATTGTGCGGAGGCCCGCTTTCGCTGCTTCGATGTACCATAGATGGAACCTCCTTACCTCCCACTCTCTTCAAGGAGGTCGCCCAAGGTCATCATGAACTTCCCATGCTCATAGTTGTCAGGGCAATCATCCGACAGGCCCCAAATTGACGGTGGTGTTTTCGTCCTGCAACACCGGGGCTTAAGATGTTAGGGAGTGAAAAAAGCAATTTGCATCTCCAATTGAATTATAGATTGACTATGTTCGCTAGTAGAAAACCTTTCAAACGTAGTTGAGTATGGGTGTTTATCAGCTATTTGATAGGCCGCCCAACTCGTCTTGGTGTGGTTGCAGGGTGTTGGCATTTCTTAGCATCACTCTTTACTAAGTTGTCATCCCTAGTAATGATGCCAGAAATGCGTTGTTGGTAATTATTAAGAACACTTGTAAATATATATATATATATATATATATATATATATATATATATATATATATATATATATATATATATATATAAAGTATCCACAAGCGCACAAATAATATACCATTGTAGCATTTCACCCGAGAGTATACCAGGTATCATTATTTATATTTTATCCACAGAGAGGAGCGATGGGGTGGCTAGAGATATTGACTTATGATAAGATCATTAACTCTCATGCTTTAGCTGGGGTAAGTCATATGATAAATTAATGCTAAGTGCAAGGCATTGATAGTAATCTAGAGATAGAAATGGATACTCATAAATGTAGTTTGGCTAGGCAGCAAATTAATCAAGAGAAAAGATTCCTAAGTTATTCCTTATTTACTAAGTCTTTTGTACACTCTAGTATATACACTTTCATCTATAGCATAATTAACTTTGTATCTATGCATAAGGAACATTACTAAGGGAGATCAAGAACAAAAAGCTTGACTCCCTTCGCAACCGAGTTCTACTTGTTCTACAAACGGGGAGTGGACTACAAAGAACTCAATGAGAGTGTCACACTCACGATCTACCACATGGCCTGGAGTGTAGAGTGCATCCGCAGGTAAACAATATTTAAGCACCACGCTTACATAAGGTCGACCACTTAACTCACTCGAGTATTGAGCTAAGCGCTTTGTGAAACATATGAATAAATTCATCATCAATCATAACTATATCAAGCATACAACTAGAGCAAACTAGGAACATAACAAATAGCAACATAGTATTGAAGTAGCACAAAGTCGAAATATAGAGGGATACAATGGCTTTACCAGCCTCCAGACGGTGAATCTGGAATCTTGAGCAAAAGCCCAACTCTACTTAAATTTTGCTAGCAGCCTATACTAGAACTTGAAGAATTAGAGCTCTATTCTCTTCTCTCGGGAAACCCTGATTTCGGATTTGATCTTGACTTATGCAATTCTGCCTAAGGGAGAGGGGTAGGGGCTAGTATATATAGGCCGAAGCATCAATTCTGGACCCTTGGATCAAACCAACTTGAAAGAACAGTGGAGATGCAATCCTTACGGTGGTGAAGAACTGACGTGCGAAGATGGAGGTCGATAGGTGGGCCATGGGACCGGCCGGCCTGCACCTGGAGGTCTCTCGCAGTCATATTTGGTGTGGAGTCCTCTGGAACCTTTGTTGACATTTACTACTGCTATTACTAAACTAACAACACCAATAAATACATGGTAATGGTTAACATGTCTTTAGGACACTAGTCACCTATCACATACCTACACTCCTAAGGTTGAACTAAGTTGTCATCCCTAGTTTTATAGCTAGAAATGTATATTGGTACTATATAAAGGAATCTATCAATATGTGACCAGACAGAAATAATAAGAATAAAAATATGAATAAAACTAGTTCTGCAAGTAGACAGATAATTATACCATTGTAGCATTTTACCTAGAGTATTATCAGGTTGTCGATTTATATTTATACCACTGGGAAGGTCTAGCTAAATAGAAAATCTATAGTATTGATAACTTTCTATATATATGATGAATGAGAGATAAAACCAATATCATACGCTCTACTCATAACAGGGATGAGTCGCATGATAAAGATATATATGATAAGTAATGATCAGTCATCATAATAATAAGATAATAGATTCAATCAGAGCACTCTAGCTACTACAATAACGTCGTAAGACCCGAATATTAGAGAGATAATTCCTAATGTAATTCTTTAATCACAAATCAATGAATATTCTAATTAGTGCAACTACATCTAACAATCATTATTAACATTACTACTATGTCATTATCCACACATAAGGAGCATCAACTAGAGAGGCTTTTAAGACACAACCGTCACCTCCGACGCGACCAGGCTCTACATAACCTATGCGCAGGGGATGGACTACAGAGGACTCAACGAAGCTATAATAGTCACCTTCGCGATCTACCACATGTCTCGGAACATCAGGGAGCACTCAAAGATATGCAATATATCTAAGCACCACGCCTACATAATACAAATCATCTACCCTAGGTACCTTAGGATAAACGCTATACGAGCATATGCATGAACTCAATAATAATAAAGTAACTATGCTAGACATATAATCAAAGTAAACAATGAACATTTTAATCAAGAACATAAACAAGATAAAGATTAATGTTGCCAAAACAAGATGAAGTAAACAATGATGAATAATACAATAAGAGAGGAGATCACAAGAATAGTACCAATCTCCATGCTCTTGACAACATCGGGAATCCAAGCTAGGTTGACCAACTTGACTCCCTCTAGATCTAGTCTAACTAGGCTATCGCTATAAACTAGAGGAACTCTGAGGAACTAGGGTTTCTGGCTCTGGATGGCTTGATCTCCAAATGACTTGATGGCTCCAGGAGGGTCAGGCTCCGTATATATAGTCCGGTGGGATGCACGTGAACCCTTGGATCAAACCGACTTGACGTAGGGCTAAGATTGATCCTCAAGGTCGGTGGAGGAGGCTCGTAGAAGATGGCAGGTGGGGCCCACAGCTAGGGGCCGGTCGGCCTAGGGGCTTGGTGCTGCCCGGCCTCCTCCAGAAGCTTCTAGAGTCCCGCTTTCGCCTACTGCCTTCTCATGTCTTCTAGAGTCTTGTAGCGTATCTTTCGTGGTGGAATTCCAATAATCCATTTGATAATTAGGTCCCTCTTATCGGCTTCTCTGGAATAATCCCTAAAAAATAACAATTCACCAAAACTCATGGAATTTGTCAAATAAAACCCTAGACTTCTCTATTTCCATGTTTATTGATCATTTCTCATGTTTATTGCGCTATAAAATATTGACGCTATCCACCATCAACAAGCTCCCCCAAGCTTACCCTTTTCTAGTCCCTTAGCAAAGCCTATTTAACTACACTTGGATCAGGAGTTGCTACAATGCTTTCACTTCTCAAAAGTACACATGCTTTCAAACAAAAATTCTCCTTCGGATTAGACAAAACTACTCTAACTTTCAAACTCACCCATATTATCTTTAACTATGGAGCTTTTCAACTTTCACTTGAGTCTTGACCAATTGAAAGATAGAACAATCAAGTCAAGCACTATCTCTTCAGCTCTTTGCTCAACTATTATTCCGGAGTTTTGCAAGTTTTCAGAAATAAAACTCAGAGCTTTAATTGTATGACACTCTCAAATCTCTCAATATATGTGGTATTCGTGGATCCTCACCAAGGCAATAATGTTATGCCTTCTCTTCCTACAACTAAGGCTTATAGTGGAGCTCATAGGAGTGGCAATAACAAGGAAGAGCATACTTGCAGTTCATATATTATAAAGCCAAACAATGGATCCAAAGAGAGTAAAGTCATACAATCAAATCAAGATGTGCATGTGTATGGAATATGGTGGATAGGTGTTTATATGGTGGCTAATCCTAATTCTACTTTTGCTCCTTGAAGAATATATCTCTCTTTTGGAACTTAAGAACTTTGCAAGAAAACATGGGCTATCTTTATTATTATTTTGTTCTTTTTTTCACTTGGACACTTGTCCATTTTTTTCAATACCTTTTCTTTTGCATAGCCACATGAATCTTTTTGAATACAAAATATTGGAGAGAATAACAATAAGATCTTTGGAGCATTTATTTTGAGGGTTGTCCTATAGGTTTATTTTTGGGTGTTCTCTCCTGGTGTAGGAGAAAAATATTTAAGGTGGATTTGGGTGGAAAATAGAAAATAGTTGTGACCACTCCTAGTGTAGGAATAGTGCATATATGAAAGTGGAGTGTACGTGATCTTGATTTTAAAAGCATGACAAAACTTTCATAAGGTATAAACAAAGCTTGACTAAACTCAATGCAAACCAAGTAGCATAAATGAGCAAAGGTTTTTCTCATCTCGATGTATCATATTTGGCTTTGATAGAAATTTAAGCTTTGTCATACAAGAGCTCATCATGTAAGATTTTAAGGTTTTAAAAGATAAATCTTTAGAACTTAGTATCGCTAGGAACAAGATAAATAGTAGCTCAGGTTTTCTCATATCATATCCCTCAATTACCTAGACTTAGCTCAAGCATATGCTACCCACAAGTTTCAGGTTCAGAGTGAATTCTTATATCAAAACACTACTATCCAAAACTCAGGAGAATTCAAGGCTGAAAACTAGGTACTTAAAAAAATTACGGCAGAGCAACTATTCATCATCTCCAATGCAAAATTTTACTATTCATCATTTTATTTTACTCCTAACAAGCTAGATAGAATTATAACAAACTTTTATTTGGTTTTTCATGATCACACCTTAATATAATAACTAAGACAAGAATCTTTATTTGGTTTAGTGCTTGTGCATCTTTTTATTTTTTCACTAATAGACTCAAAAATAGTAAATCTATAAAAAGATAGGGATACTTAGCTAGATACACGGGGGATGCTCCTCCCCCAAGCTTGATGTTTGTTGTGGTCAATTGTTGAGTGATCTTTAAAGTAAGCTTGTCAGCCGTAGTCCGGGATGCACCGCTGAGCAGACTCACTTCTGGTCACAGTAATATCCTGCAAAATTTAAACTTCAATAAGAACACCAAAAACTCGAGGCTTGAATTTTGACAAGGGGGTTAGCGATCACCAAAATGAGCAATTGATTATTCTTGTGAGCTGATATAAATTTTCTATCAGGATGTCTCTTCAATTTCTTTTTTAAGATTTTCTGTTTTATAATGCAAGTAATTAAAGACAAATAATATTTTTTATATCACCATAGTAAATATTCCTACGGAGTTACCATAAGTTTACTTACATAGAGCTTTGTAATTTTATGATGCACTAATAAAAGCAATAATCATTTTTATTTTCTTTTTAATATGCAATAATGGCAAACTATAAAGTATGTTTTATTATATATTTTTAAATACAGATGTATGTAAGGAGGATAAATATACTAACATAATGCTGAAAAGTAAATTTAGATAACTACCATTATTACCTTATGGCAAGGATACGGAGTTTAAAGTCTTCCGGACAGGACTCGGTAGGAGTGAGTACTTACTTGTCAGATATATCATCTGATCCCGCTAGCGGTTTAGATGTCTGCTCCTTTTGTGTTGGCGATGTAGCCTTCTTCTTCTCCTTCCATATCATCATGATCTAAGTCTTCGACTTGAGTAGTTCAGCTTCTTCTTTTGTAGGCAGTTCGGTCTCATCGGCATCTTTGCCCCACTCGTTCCAGCGAGGTTCCTTAACTGTCTCTGCTTCATTCTTCTCAACTTTGTCATCTTAGTCACCGTAGTGATCCTTGTATCTTGACACTTCTACTGGGTAGTCGGCCCATCCATCCTTCAAAGGTTGGTTTGCTTGACGGCGAGATCGACGTCTCCTTCTATTGTTGCATGGCTTCTTAGGCTGCTCATGATTCGTATAACTATTAAAGTGACAGCGTACCTTTCTGTCTAGGAATTGAAAGTGAATTTATCCAGATCCGATATAGATGATAGCATCAGTGGTGTTGAGGAACGGTCTTTCTAGTATGATGGGTGTATCTTCTTCCTCGTCTCCCATGTTGAGGACCATGAAGTCGGCGGGGACGGAGTGATCTTGGATTTTCACCATAACATCTCTTGCTATGCCCTCCGGGAATTGAATTGACTAGTTCGCCATCTGCAGCTGCACGTAGGTCGGGTACAACAGTTTGTTACCAAATAAATATTCATATGTTACCTTTAACATTATATTGACACCCGATCCCATATCGCAGAAGGTCTTGTGAAAGTTTTTCTGATTGTTTGTTCATTCAATGGTAGGTACACCTGGATCATCCTTCTTCACTAGGAATGATGGAGTGAGCAAGTGGTCGTATGCTGTTCTGATGGTGTTGATCATCTTGACAGTCTCTTCTGGAATCTTGCTGAGCTTGGTCTTTCTCCAGTTTCTGAAATTCTTCTTCTTAGGCACTGGTGTTGCTGGCTTCTCTGGCATAAATGTTTTCTGTGGTAGAGCATGAGAGTGCAGGATGCTTTCTTTGAATAAAAACTTCTCTTTCTTATCTTTAATGGAAAAGACAATCTTGGCATGCTCTACATAGATGATGGCTTTGGCTATGCATAGGAATGGTTGTCCCAAAATAATTGGTGCTCTTTCATCTCCTCCTGTATCCACGACTACGAAATCAACTGGAACATATGATTGTCCCACTCGAATGACAACTTCTTCCAGGACTCCCTCAGGGTAGCAGATGGATTGATCTGCAAGCTGCAAACGCATATTTGTGTACAACAAAGGATCTCCTATAATCTTTTCATAAATTACCTTAGGCATGATGTTGACACTTGCGCCAAAGTCATAGATAGTTTCTGGAAAGACATGGCATCCTATGGAGATAGGAATGATAGGTTTCTCTAGATCACCTTTCTTGTCAGGAAGTGAATAGTCAATCCACTTCGCAGGGGATGGACTATAGAGGACTCAACGAAGCTATAATAGTCACCTTCGCGATCTACCACACATCTCGGAACATCAGGGAGCACTCAAAGATATACAATATATCTAAGCACCACGCCTACATAATACAAATCATCTACCCTAGGTACCTTAGGATAAATGCTATACGAGCATATACATGAACTCAATAATAATAAAGTAACTATGCTAGACATATAATCAAAGTAAACAATGAACATTGCAATCAAGAACATAAACAAGATGAAGATTAATGTTGCCATAACAAGATGAAGTAAACAATGATGAATAATACAATAAGAGAGGAGAGCACAAGAATCCAAGCTAGGTTGACCAACTTGACTCCCTCTAGATCTAGTCTAACTAGGCTATCGCTATAAACTAGAGGAACTCTGAGGAACTAGGGTTTCTGGCTCTGGATGGCTTGATCTCCAAATGACTTGATGGCTCCAGGAGGGTCAGGCTCCGTATATATAGTCCGGTGGGATGCACGTGAACCCTTGGATCAAACCGACTTGACGTAGGGCTAAGATTGATCCTCAAGGTCGGTGGAGGAGGCTCGTAGAAGATGGCAGGTGGGGCCCACAGCTAGGGGCCGGTCGGCCTAGGGGCTTGGTGCTGCCCGGCCTCCTCCAGAAGCTTCTAGAGTCCCGCTTTCGCCTACTGCCTTCTCATGTCTTCTAGAGTCTTGTAGCGTATCTTTCGTGGTGGAATTCCAATAATCCATTTGACAATTAGGTCCCTCTTATCGGCTTCTCTGGAATAATCCCTAAAAAATAACAATTCACCAAAACTCATGGAATTTGTCAGATAAAACCCTAGACTTCTCTATTTCCATGTTTATTGATCATTTCTCATGTTTATTGCGCTATAAAATATTGACGCTATCCACCATCAACAAGCTCCCCCAAGCTTACCCTTTTCTAGTCCCTTAGCAAAGCCTATTTAACTACACTTGGATCAGGAGTTGCTACAATGCTTTCACTTCTCAAAAGTACACATGCTTTCAAACAAAAATTCTCCTTCGGATTAGACAAAACTACTCTAACTTTCAAACTCACCCATATTATCTTTAACTATGGAGCTTTTCAACTTTCACTTGAGTCTTGACCAATTGAAAGATAGAACAATCAAGTCAAGCACTATGTCTTCAGCTCTTTGCTCAACTATTATTCCGGAGTTTTGCAAGTTTTCAGAAATAAAACTCAGAGCTTTAATTGTATGACACTCTCAAATCTCTCAATATATGTGGTATTCGTGGATCCTCACCAAGGCAATAATGTTATGCCTTCTCTTCCTACAACTAAGGCTTATAGTGGAGCTCATAGGAGTGGCAATAACAAGGAAGAGCATACTTGCAGTTCATATATTATAAAGCCAAACAATGGATCCAAAGAGAGTAAAGTCATACAATCAAATCAAGATGTGCATGTGTATGGAATATGGTGGATAGGTGTTTATATGGTGGCTAATCCTAATTCTACTTTTGCTCCTTGAAGAATATATCTCTCTTTTGGAACTTAAGAACTTTGCAAGAAAACATGGGCTATCTTTATTATTATTTTGTTCTTTTTTTCACTTGGACACTTGTCCATTTTTTTCAATACCTTTTCTTTTGCATAGCCACATGAATCTTTTTGAATACAAAATATTGGAGAGAATAACAATAAGATCTTTGGAGCATTTATTTTGAGGGTTGTCCTATAGGTTTATTTTTGGGTGTTCTCTCCTGGTGTAGGAGAAAAATATTTAAGGTGGATTTGGGTGGAAAATAGAAAATAGTTGTGACCACTCCTAGTGTAGGAATAGTGCATATATGAAAGTGGAGTGTACGTGATCTTGATTTTAAAAGCATGACAAAACTTTCATAAGGTATAAACAAAGCTTGACTAAACTCAATGCAAACCAAGTAGCATAAATGAGCAAAGGTTTTTCTCATCTCGATGTATCATATTTGGCTTTGATAGAAATTTAAGCTTTGTCATACAAGAGCTCATCATGTAAGATTTTAAGGTTTTAAAAGATAAATCTTTAGAACTTAGTATCGCTAGGAACAAGATAAATAGTAGCTCAGGTTTTCTCATATCATATCCCTCAATTACCTAGACTTAGCTCAAGCATATGCTACCCACAAGTTTCAGGTTCAGAGTGAATTCTTATATCAAAACACTACTATCCAAAACTCAGGAGAATTCAAGGCTGAAAACTAGGTACTTAAAAAAATTACGGCAGAGCAACTATTCATCATCTCCAATGCAAAATTTTACTATTCATCATTTTATTTTACTCCTAACAAGCTAGATAGAATTATAACAAACTTTTATTTGGTTTTTCATGATCACACCTTAATATAATAACTAAGACAAGAATCTTTATTTGGTTTAGTGCTTGTGCATCTTTTTATTTTTTCACTAATAGACTCAAAAATAGTAAATCTATAAAAAGATAGGGATACTTAGCTAGATACACGGGGGATGCTCCTCCCCCAAGCTTGATGTTTGTTGTGGTCAATTGTTGAGTGATCTTTAAAGTAAGCTTGTCAGCCGTAGTCCGGGATGCACCGCTGAGCAGACTCACTTCTGGTCACAGTAATATCCTGCAAAATTTAAACTTCAATAAGAACACCAAAAACTCGAGGCTTGAATTTTGACAAGGGGGTTAGCGATCACCAAAATGAGCAATTGATTATTCTTGTGAGCTGATATAAATTTTCTATCAGGATGTCTCTTCAATTTCTTTTTTAAGATTTTCTGTTTTATAATGCAAGTAATTAAAGACAAATAATATTTTTTATATCACCATAGTAAATATTCCTACGGAGTTACCATAAGTTTACTTACATAGAGCTTTGTAATTTTATGATGCACTAATAAAAGCAATAATCATTTTTATTTTCTTTTTAATATGCAATAATGGCAAACTATAAAGTATGTTTTATTATATATTTTTAAATACAGATGTATGTAAGGAGGATAAATATACTAACATAATGCTGAAAAGTAAATTTAGATAACTACCATTATTACCTTATGGCAAGGATACGGAGTTTAAAGTCTTCCGGACAGGACTCGGTAGGAGTGAGTACTTACTTGTCAGATATATCATCTGATCCCGCTAGCGGTTTAGATGTCTGCTCCTTTTGTGTTGGCGATGTAGCCTTCTTCTTCTCCTTCCATATCATCATGATCTAAGTCTTCGACTTGAGTAGTTCAGCTTCTTCTTTTGTAGGCAGTTCGGTCTCATCGGCATCTTTGCCCCACTCGTTCCAGCGAGGTTCCTTAACTGTCTCTGCTTCATTCTTCTCAACTTTGTCATCTTAGTCACCGTAGTGATCCTTGTATCTTGACACTTCTACTGGGTAGTCGGCCCATCCATCCTTCAAAGGTTGGTTTGCTTGACGGCGAGATCGACGTCTCCTTCTATTGTTGCATGGCTTCTTAGGCTGCTCATGATTCGTATAACTATTAAAGTGACAGCGTACCTTTCTGTCTAGGAATTGAAAGTGAATTTATCCAGATCCGATATAGATGATAGCATCAGTGGTGTTGAGGAACGGTCTTTCTAGTATGATGGGTGTATCTTCTTCCTCGTCTCCCATGTTGAGGACCATGAAGTCGGCGGGGACGGAGTGATCTTGGATTTTCACCATAACATCTCTTGCTATGCCCTCCGGGAATTGAATTGACTAGTTCGCCATCTGCAGCTGCACGTAGGTCGGGTACAACAGTTTGTTACCAAATAAATATTCATATGTTACCTTTAACATTATATTGACACCCGATCCCATATCGCAGAAGGTCTTGTGAAAGTTTTTCTGATTGTTTGTTCATTCAATGGTAGGTACACCTGGATCATCCTTCTTCACTAGGAATGATGGAGTGAGCAAGTGGTCGTATGCTGTTCTGATGGTGTTGATCATCTTGACAGTCTCTTCTGGAATCTTGCTGAGCTTGGTCTTTCTCCAGTTTCTGAAATTCTTCTTCTTAGGCACTGGTGTTGCTGGCTTCTCTGGCATAAATGTTTTCTGTGGTAGAGCATGAGAGTGCAGGATGCTTTCTTTGAATAAAAACTTCTCTTTCTTATCTTTAATGGAAAAGACAATCTTGGCATGCTCTACATAGATGATGGCTTTGGCTATGCATAGGAATGGTTGTCCCAAAATAATTGGTGCTCTTTCATCTCCTCCTGTATCCGCGACTACGAAATCAACTGGAACATATGATTGTCCCACTCGAATGACAACTTCTTCCAGGACTCCCTCAGGGTAGCAGATGGATTGATCTGCAAGCTGCAAACGCATATTTGTGTACAACAAAGGATCTCCTATAATCTTTTCATAAATTACCTTAGGCATGATGTTGACACTTGCGCCAAAGTCATAGATAGTTTCTGGAAAGACATGGCATCCTATGGAGATAGGAATGATAGGTTTCTCTAGATCACCTTTCTTGTCAGGAAGTGAATAGTCAATCCACTTCGCAGGGGATGGACTATAGAGGACTCAACGAAGCTATAATAGTCACCTTCGCGATCTACCACACATCTCGGAACATCAGGGAGCACTCAAAGATATACAATATATCTAAGCACCACGCCTACATAATACAAATCATCTACCCTAGGTACCTTAGGATAAATGCTATACGAGTATATACATGAACTCAATAATAATAAAGTAACTATGCTAGACATATAATCAAAGTAAACAATGAACATTGCAATCAAGAACATAAACAAGATGAAGATTAATGTTGCCATAACAAGATGAAGTAAACAATGATGAATAATACAATAAGAGAGGAGAGCACAAGAATCCAAGCTAGGTTGACCAACTTGACTCCCTCTAGATCTAGTCTAACTAGGCTATCGCTATAAACTAGAGGAACTCTGAGGAACTAGGGTTTCTGGCTCTGGATGGCTTGATCTCCAAATGACTTGATGGCTCCAGGAGGGTCAGGCTCCGTATATATAGTCCGGTGGGATGCACGTGAACCCTTGGATCAAACCGACTTGACGTAGGGCTAAGATTGATCCTCAAGGTCGGTGGAGGAGGCTCGTAGAAGATGGCAGGTGGGGCCCACAGCTAGGGGCCGGTCGGCCTAGGGGCTTGGTGCTGCCCGGCCTCCTCCAGAAGCTTCTAGAGTCCCGCTTTCGCCTACTGCCTTCTCATGTCTTCTAGAGTCTTGTAGCGTATCTTTCGTGGTGGAATTCCAATAATCCATTTGACAATTAGGTCCCTCTTATCGGCTTCTCTGGAATAATCCCTAAAAAATAACAATTCACCAAAACTCATGGAATTTGTCAGATAAAACCCTAGACTTCTCTATTTCCATGTTTATTGATCATTTCTCATGTTTATTGCGCTATAAAATATTGACGCTATCCACCATCAACAAGCTCCCCCAAGCTTACCCTTTTCTAGTCCCTTAGCAAAGCCTATTTAACTACACTTGGATCAGGAGTTGCTACAATGCTTTCACTTCTCAAAAGTACACATGCTTTCAAACAAAAATTCTCCTTCGGATTAGACAAAACTACTCTAACTTTCAAACTCACCCATATTATCTTTAACTATGGAGCTTTTCAACTTTCACTTGAGTCTTGACCAATTGAAAGATAGAACAATCAAGTCAAGCACTATGTCTTCAGCTCTTTGCTCAACTATTATTCCGGAGTTTTGCAAGTTTTCAGAAATAAAACTCAGAGCTTTAATTGTATGACACTCTCAAATCTCTCAATATATGTGGTATTCGTGGATCCTCACCAAGGCAATAATGTTATGCCTTCTCTTCCTACAACTAAGGCTTATAGTGGAGCTCATAGGAGTGGCAATAACAAGGAAGAGCATACTTGCAGTTCATATATTATAAAGCCAAACAATGGATCCAAAGAGAGTAAAGTCATACAATCAAATCAAGATGTGCATGTGTATGGAATATGGTGGATAGGTGTTTATATGGTGGCTAATCCTAATTCTACTTTTGCTCCTTGAAGAATATATCTCTCTTTTGGAACTTAAGAACTTTGCAAGAAAACATGGGCTATCTTTATTATTATTTTGTTCTTTTTTTCACTTGGACACTTGTCCATTTTTTTCAATACCTTTTCTTTTGCATAGCCACATGAATCTTTTTGAATACAAAATATTGGAGAGAATAACAATAAGATCTTTGGAGCATTTATTTTGAGGGTTGTCCTATAGGTTTATTTTTGGGTGTTCTCTCCTGGTGTAGGAGAAAAATATTTAAGGTGGATTTGGGTGGAAAATAGAAAATAGTTGTGACCACTCCTAGTGTAGGAATAGTGCATATATGAAAGTGGAGTGTACGTGATCTTGATTTTAAAAGCATGACAAAACTTTCATAAGGTATAAACAAAGCTTGACTAAACTCAATGCAAACCAAGTAGCATAAATGAGCAAAGGTTTTTCTCATCTCGATGTATCATATTTGGCTTTGATAGAAATTTAAGCTTTGTCATACAAGAGCTCATCATGTAAGATTTTAAGGTTTTAAAAGATAAATCTTTAGAACTTAGTATCGCTAGGAACAAGATAAATAGTAGCTCAGGTTTTCTCATATCATATCCCTCAATTACCTAGACTTAGCTCAAGCATATGCTACCCACAAGTTTCAGGTTCAGAGTGAATTCTTATATCAAAACACTACTATCCAAAACTCAGGAGAATTCAAGGCTGAAAACTAGGTACTTAAAAAAATTACGGCAGAGCAACTATTCATCATCTCCAATGCAAAATTTTACTATTCATCATTTTATTTTACTCCTAACAAGCTAGATAGAATTATAACAAACTTTTATTTGGTTTTTCATGATCACACCTTAATATAATAACTAAGACAAGAATCTTTATTTGGTTTAGTGCTTGTGCATCTTTTTATTTTTTCACTAATAGACTCAAAAATAGTAAATCTATAAAAAGATAGGGATACTTAGCTAGATACACGGGGGATGCTCCTCCCCCAAGCTTGATGTTTGTTGTGGTCAATTGTTGAGTGATCTTTAAAGTAAGCTTGTCAGCCGTAGTCCGGGATGCACCGCTGAGCAGACTCACTTCTGGTCACAGTAATATCCTGCAAAATTTAAACTTCAATAAGAACACCAAAAACTCGAGGCTTGAATTTTGACAAGGGGGTTAGCGATCACCAAAATGAGCAATTGATTATTCTTGTGAGCTGATATAAATTTTCTATCAGGATGTCTCTTCAATTTCTTTTTTAAGATTTTCTGTTTTATAATGCAAGTAATTAAAGACAAATAATATTTTTTATATCACCATAGTAAATATTCCTACGGAGTTACCATAAGTTTACTTACATAGAGCTTTGTAATTTTATGATGCACTAATAAAAGCAATAATCATTTTTATTTTCTTTTTAATATGCAATAATGGCAAACTATAAAGTATGTTTTATTATATATTTTTAAATACAGATGTATGTAAGGAGGATAAATATACTAACATAATGCTGAAAAGTAAA
The DNA here is from genome assembly GCA_038087645.1 of Saccharum hybrid cultivar R570. Classification (NCBI taxonomy): domain Eukaryota; kingdom Viridiplantae; phylum Streptophyta; class Magnoliopsida; order Poales; family Poaceae; genus Saccharum; species Saccharum hybrid cultivar. Next base: position 13,837,938 of record JAQSUU010000066.1, on the reverse strand, counting down.
TTTAGATAACTACCATTATTACCTTATGGCAAGGATACGGAGTTTAAAGTCTTCCGGACAGGACTCGGTAGGAGTGAGTACTTACTTGTCAGATATATCATCTGATCCCGCTAGCGGTTTAGATGTCTGCTCCTTTTGTGTTGGCGATGTAGCCTTCTTCTTCTCCTTCCATATCATCATGATCTAAGTCTTCGACTTGAGTAGTTCAGCTTCTTCTTTTGTAGGCAGTTCGGTCTCATCGGCATCTTTGCCCCACTCGTTCCAGCGAGGTTCCTTAACTGTCTCTGCTTCATTCTTCTCAACTTTGTCATCTTAGTCACCGTAGTGATCCTTGTATCTTGACACTTCTACTGGGTAGTCGGCCCATCCATCCTTCAAAGGTTGGTTTGCTTGACGGCGAGATCGACGTCTCCTTCTATTGTTGCATGGCTTCTTAGGCTGCTCATGATTCGTATAACTATTAAAGTGACAGCGTACCTTTCTGTCTAGGAATTGAAAGTGAATTTATCCAGATCCGATATAGATGATAGCATCAGTGGTGTTGAGGAACGGTCTTTCTAGTATGATGGGTGTATCTTCTTCCTCGTCTCCCATGTTGAGGACCATGAAGTCGGCGGGGACGGAGTGATCTTGGATTTTCACCATAACATCTCTTGCTATGCCCTCCGGGAATTGAATTGACTAGTTCGCCATCTGCAGCTGCACGTAGGTCGGGTACAACAGTTTGTTACCAAATAAATATTCATATGTTACCTTTAACATTATATTGACACCCGATCCCATATCGCAGAAGGTCTTGTGAAAGTTTTTCTGATTGTTTGTTCATTCAATGGTAGGTACACCTGGATCATCCTTCTTCACTAGGAATGATGGAGTGAGCAAGTGGTCGTATGCTGTTCTGATGGTGTTGATCATCTTGACAGTCTCTTCTGGAATCTTGCTGAGCTTGGTCTTTCTCCAGTTTCTGAAATTCTTCTTCTTAGGCACTGGTGTTGCTGGCTTCTCTGGCATAAATGTTTTCTGTGGTAGAGCATGAGAGTGCAGGATGCTTTCTTTGAATAAAAACTTCTCTTTCTTATCTTTAATGGAAAAGACAATCTTGGCATGCTCTACATAGATGATGGCTTTGGCTATGCATAGGAATGGTTGTCCCAAAATAATTGGTGCTCTTTCATCTCCTCCTGTATCCGCGACTACGAAATCAACTGGAACATATGATTGTCCCACTCGAATGACAACTTCTTCCAGGACTCCCTCAGGGTAGCAGATGGATTGATCTGCAAGCTGCAAACGCATATTTGTGTACAACAAAGGATCTCCTATAATCTTTTCATAAATTACCTTAGGCATGATGTTGACACTTGCGCCAAAGTCATAGATAGTTTCTGGAAAGACATGGCATCCTATGGAGATAGGAATGATAGGTTTCTCTAGATCACCTTTCTTGTCAGGAAGTGAATAGTCAATCCACTTCGCAGGGGATGGACTATAGAGGACTCAACGAAGCTATAATAGTCACCTTCGCGATCTACCACACATCTCGGAACATCAGGGAGCACTCAAAGATATACAATATATCTAAGCACCACGCCTACATAATACAAATCATCTACCCTAGGTACCTTAGGATAAATGCTATACGAGTATATACATGAACTCAATAATAATAAAGTAACTATGCTAGACATATAATCAAAGTAAACAATGAACATTGCAATCAAGAACATAAACAAGATGAAGATTAATGTTGCCATAACAAGATGAAGTAAACAATGATGAATAATACAATAAGAGAGGAGAGCACAAGAATCCAAGCTAGGTTGACCAACTTGACTCCCTCTAGATCTAGTCTAACTAGGCTATCGCTATAAACTAGAGGAACTCTGAGGAACTAGGGTTTCTGGCTCTGGATGGCTTGATCTCCAAATGACTTGATGGCTCCAGGAGGGTCAGGCTCCGTATATATAGTCCGGTGGGATGCACGTGAACCCTTGGATCAAACCGACTTGACGTAGGGCTAAGATTGATCCTCAAGGTCGGTGGAGGAGGCTCGTAGAAGATGGCAGGTGGGGCCCACAGCTAGGGGCCGGTCGGCCTAGGGGCTTGGTGCTGCCCGGCCTCCTCCAGAAGCTTCTAGAGTCCCGCTTTCGCCTACTGCCTTCTCATGTCTTCTAGAGTCTTGTAGCGTATCTTTCGTGGTGGAATTCCAATAATCCATTTGACAATTAGGTCCCTCTTATCGGCTTCTCTGGAATAATCCCTAAAAAATAACAATTCACCAAAACTCATGGAATTTGTCAGATAAAACCCTAGACTTCTCTATTTCCATGTTTATTGATCATTTCTCATGTTTATTGCGCTATAAAATATTGACGCTATCCACCATCAACAAGCTCCCCCAAGCTTACCCTTTTCTAGTCCCTTAGCAAAGCCTATTTAACTACACTTGGATCAGGAGTTGCTACAATGCTTTCACTTCTCAAAAGTACACATGCTTTCAAACAAAAATTCTCCTTCGGATTAGACAAAACTACTCTAACTTTCAAACTCACCCATATTATCTTTAACTATGGAGCTTTTCAACTTTCACTTGAGTCTTGACCAATTGAAAGATAGAACAATCAAGTCAAGCACTATGTCTTCAGCTCTTTGCTCAACTATTATTCCGGAGTTTTGCAAGTTTTCAGAAATAAAACTCAGAGCTTTAATTGTATGACACTCTCAAATCTCTCAATATATGTGGTATTCGTGGATCCTCACCAAGGCAATAATGTTATGCCTTCTCTTCCTACAACTAAGGCTTATAGTGGAGCTCATAGGAGTGGCAATAACAAGGAAGAGCATACTTGCAGTTCATATATTATAAAGCCAAACAATGGATCCAAAGAGAGTAAAGTCATACAATCAAATCAAGATGTGCATGTGTATGGAATATGGTGGATAGGTGTTTATATGGTGGCTAATCCTAATTCTACTTTTGCTCCTTGAAGAATATATCTCTCTTTTGGAACTTAAGAACTTTGCAAGAAAACATGGGCTATCTTTATTATTATTTTGTTCTTTTTTTCACTTGGACACTTGTCCATTTTTTTCAATACCTTTTCTTTTGCATAGCCACATGAATCTTTTTGAATACAAAATATTGGAGAGAATAACAATAAGATCTTTGGAGCATTTATTTTGAGGGTTGTCCTATAGGTTTATTTTTGGGTGTTCTCTCCTGGTGTAGGAGAAAAATATTTAAGGTGGATTTGGGTGGAAAATAGAAAATAGTTGTGACCACTCCTAGTGTAGGAATAGTGCATATATGAAAGTGGAGTGTACGTGATCTTGATTTTAAAAGCATGACAAAACTTTCATAAGGTATAAACAAAGCTTGACTAAACTCAATGCAAACCAAGTAGCATAAATGAGCAAAGGTTTTTCTCATCTCGATGTATCATATTTGGCTTTGATAGAAATTTAAGCTTTGTCATACAAGAGCTCATCATGTAAGATTTTAAGGTTTTAAAAGATAAATCTTTAGAACTTAGTATCGCTAGGAACAAGATAAATAGTAGCTCAGGTTTTCTCATATCATATCCCTCAATTACCTAGACTTAGCTCAAGCATATGCTACCCACAAGTTTCAGGTTCAGAGTGAATTCTTATATCAAAACACTACTATCCAAAACTCAGGAGAATTCAAGGCTGAAAACTAGGTACTTAAAAAAATTACGACAGAGCAACTATTCATCATCTCCAATGCAAAATTTTACTATTCATCATTTTATTTTACTCCTAACAAGCTAGATAGAATTATAACAAACTTTTATTTGGTTTTTCATGATCACACCTTAATATAATAACTAAGACAAGAATCTTTATTTGGTTTAGTGCTTGTGCATCTTTTTATTTTTTCACTAATAGACTCAAAAATAGTAAATCTATAAAAAGATAGGGATACTTAGCTAGATACACGGGGGATGCTCCTCCCCCAAGCTTGATGTTTGTTGTGGTCAATTGTTGAGTGATCTTTAAAGTAAGCTTGTCAGCCATAGTCCGGGATGCACCGCTGAGCAGACTCACTTCTGGTCACAGTAATATCCTGCAAAATTTAAACTTCAATAAGAACACCAAAAACTCGAGGCTTGAATTTTGACAAGGGGGTTAGCGATCACCAAAATGAGCAATTGATTATTCTTGTGAGCTGATATAAATTTTCTATCAGGATGTCTCTTCAATTTCTTTTTTAAGATTTTCTGTTTTATAATGCAAGTAATTAAAGACAAATAATATTTTTCATATCACCATAGTAAATATTCCTACGGAGTTACCATAAGTTTACTTACATAGAGCTTTGTAATTTTATGATGCACTAATAAAAGCAATAATCATTTTTATTTTCTTTTTAATATGCAATAATGGCAAACTATAAAGTATGTTTTATTATATATTTTTAAATACAGATGTATGTAAGGTGGATAAATATACTAACATAATGCTGAAAAGTAAATTTAGATAACTACCATTATTACCTTATGGCAAGGATACGGAGTTTAAAGTCTTCCGGACAGGACTCGGTAGGAGTGAGTACTTACTTGTCAGATATATCATCTGATCCCGCTAGCGGTTTAGATGTCTGCTCCTTTTGTGTTGGCGATGTAGCCTTCTTCTTCTCCTTCCATATCATCATGATCTAAGTCTTCGACTTGAGTAGTTCAGCTTCTTCTTTTGTAGGCAGTTCGGTCTCATCGGCATCTTTGCCCCACTCGTTCCAGCGAGGTTCCTTAACTGTCTCTGCTTCATTCTTCTCAACTTTGTCATCTTAGTCACCGTAGTGATCCTTGTATCTTGACACTTCTACTGGGTAGTCGGCCCATCCATCCTTCAAAGGTTGGTTTGCTTGACGGCGAGATCGACGTCTCCTTCTATTGTTGCATGGCTTCTTGGGCTGCTCATGATTCGTATAACTATTAAAGTGACAGCGTACCTTTCTGTCTAGGAATTGAAAGTGAATTTATCCAGATCCGATATAGATGATAGCATCAGTGGTGTTGAGGAACGGTCTTTCTAGTATGATGGGTGTATCTTCTTCCTCGTCTCCCATGTTGAGGACCATGAAGTCGGCGGGGACGGAGTGATCTTGGATTTTCACCATAACATCTCTTGCTATGCCCTCCGGGAATTGAATTGACTAGTTCGCCATCTGCAGCTGCACGTAGGTCGGGTACAACAGTTTGTTACCAAATAAATATTCATATGTTACCTTTAACATTATATTGACACCCGATCCCATATCGCAGAAGGTCTTGTGAAAGTTTTTCTGATTGTTTGTTCATTCAATGGTAGGTACACCTGGATCATCCTTCTTCACTAGGAATGATGGAGTGAGCAAGTGGTCGTATGCTGTTCTGATGGTGTTGATCATCTTGACAGTCTCTTCTGGAATCTTGCTGAGCTTGGTCTTTCTCCAGTTTCTGAAATTCTTCTTCTTAGGCACTGGTGTTGCTGGCTTCTCTGGCATAAATGTTTTCTGTGGTAGAGCATGAGAGTGCAGGATGCTTTCTTTGAATAAAAACTTCTCTTTCTTATCTTTAATGGAAAAGACAATCTTGGCATGCTCTACATAGATGATGGCTTTGGCTATGCATAGGAATGGTTGTCCCAAAATAATTGGTGCTCTTTCATCTCCTCCTGTATCCGCGACTACGAAATCAACTGGAACATATGATTGTCCCACTCGAATGACAACTTCTTCCAGGACTCCCTCAGGGTAGCAGATGGATTGATCTGCAAGCTGCAAACGCATATTTGTGTACAACAAAGGATCTCCTATAATCTTTTCATAAATTACCTTAGGCATGATGTTGACACTTGCGCCAAAGTCATAGATAGTTTCTGGAAAGACATGGCATCCTATGGAGATAGGAATGATAGGTTTCTCTAGATCACCTTTCTTGTCAGGAAGTGAATAGTCAATCCACTTCGCAGGGGATGGACTATAGAGGACTCAACGAAGCTATAATAGTCACCTTCGCGATCTACCACACATCTCGGAACATCAGGGAGCACTCAAAGATATACAATATATCTAAGCACCACGCCTACATAATACAAATCATCTACCCTAGGTACCTTAGGATAAATGCTATACGAGCATATACATGAACTCAATAATAATAAAGTAACTATGCTAGACATATAATCAAAGTAAACAATGAACATTGCAATCAAGAACATAAACAAGATGAAGATTAATGTTGCCATAACAAGATGAAGTAAACAATGATGAATAATACAATAAGAGAGGAGAGCACAAGAATCCAAGCTAGGTTGACCAACTTGACTCCCTCTAGATCTAGTCTAACTAGGCTATCGCTATAAACTAGAGGAACTCTGAGGAACTAGGGTTTCTGGCTCTGGATGGCTTGATCTCCAAATGACTTGATGGCTCCAGGAGGGTCAGGCTCCGTATATATAGTCCGGTGGGATGCACGTGAACCCTTGGATCAAACCGACTTGACGTAGGGCTAAGATTGATCCTCAAGGTCGGTGGAGGAGGCTCGTAGAAGATGGCAGGTGGGGCCCATAGCTAGGGGCCGGTCGGCCTAGGGGCTTGGTGCTGCCCGGCCTCCTCCAGAAGCTTCTAGAGTCCCGCTTTCGCCTACTGCCTTCTCATGTCTTCTAGAGTCTTGTAGCGTATCTTTCGTGGTGGAATTCCAATAATCCATTTGACAATTAGGTCCCTCTTATCGGCTTCTCTGGAATAATCCCTAAAAAATAACAATTCACCAAAACTCATGGAATTTGTCAGATAAAACCCTAGACTTCTCTATTTCCATGTTTATTGATCATTTCTCATGTTTATTGCACTATAAAATATTGATGCTGTCCACCGTCAACAACCTTCTGGTGTTGTTTACGTCGTGGATAATCCCAATTAAATTTGACGATTTGATCCACCTTGACGGTTTTTAGATAAACCCTGCTGAAAACACAGATTCACCAAAACTCGTGGAAATATTGGTGACCGTTTTCATGCATTATTCAAGTTATGTTAATGGTTCTTGATGGATGATAACTATCATCAATAAACTCCCCCAAGCTTAACCTTTGCTCATCCCTGAGCAATGCCAAACTTAGCAATGGATCAGGAGTTACTATAATATTTTCACTCCACGAAAGTACACATGCGTTCAAACAAGAATTCTCCTCCAGATTAGAACAAACTGATCTGAATTTCCAACGTACCCATACTAAAATATAAGAAGATGAATGGTTGGTATTTTTAAATTTTTATGCCTCCACAGTAAATCGTTCTTACAGGTTTTTACATTCCATAAAAATTATTTACATGCGGCTTGAATTTTATAATGCCATGATGAGAATTTTTATTTTATATTTTATAGATACACTGCAAAGACAGAAAAGTGAATATACTAAGGTAAATTTATGCAAAGGAAAAAGTAAATACATATAGCTACTGATTTTACCTCCCGGCGTGGGTTCAGAATTTTGAGTCTGTCGAACCGAACTTCTCCGGTTGTATTTATTCTACGAGTGCATTATTTGTCCTGGGAGATGGAGACCTTGACGGTTGCACTTGCTTCTCTTGCCACTCCAATGTAGAGCATTATTTTGGTCTTGGCTTGAAGGCGAATCGTTCCTCCTTCCCATTAATATGGAAGCGGATTTATCCGGCTCCGACATCAATGTGTGCATTTATAGTGCTCAAGAAGGGCCTCCCAAGTATGAGGGGTGTCTTCATGTCTTCCTGCATATCAAGCACTACAAAATCGACTAGCACAAAGAAGTTTCTTATTTTTATCAAAATATTCTTGACGATTCCTGCAAGATAGGAGATCAATTGGTTGGCTAGTTGTAGAGACATCGATGTTGGCATGAGTGTTAAATAGTTGAGCTTATCGAAGACTATCTTAGGCATGACACTGATGCTGGTGCCAAGGTTGCATAGTGCATGCTTAAAATTGTAGTTTCTGATTGAACAATCGATAGTGGGACATCCTGGATCCTTCTTCTTCACAAGTGATTTATTCAGGATGGTCGCACTACACTCCTCCATTAGCTTGATTACTTCGGTGGTGGGCAGTGGTCTCTTGTTGTTCAGAATGTCTCTATGATACTTTGCATAGGTAGGAACCTATATGGCATCTAGCAGAGGAATATTGATATATAATTTTTGAATTACCTCTACAAACTTACCAAACTGCTCATCCATTTTAGCTTTTCAATTTTTGCGTGGAAATGGTAGGAGGTTGGTGTCATAAAAATCTTGTATCATTTCTTATGCTTGTGGCTCAACTTCTTCAACTTCATCGTCCTTCTTCTCCTCTTGTGCTGCTGCCGGTGTCTTACTTGTCCTTGTTGGATATGGTGGATCACGAGTAGACTTGCCACCTCTTGTGGTTATGGCATTGACCTTTTCAAGGTTAGTGGCAAAAGGCAGCGTAGCGGCCAATAGAGCTATTTGTGACTCTTCTTTTTATTATAGCTAAGTTGGTCTTTTATGGCAGAAGAAAAACTATCCATTTTAGTGTTTATGTTTTCTAGGACCTCATCATTAAAAGTAAACTTTTTAGAAATATTCTCATTAATCCTGACTTGTTCTAAGATCAAGTCTCTCAAGGATGGTTGCTTAGGATTAGAGGAATTATTGTAATTACTTGGGTACTTACCTTGGTAATTTGACTGTTGTCGTTGTTGATTCCATCCTTGTCTCTGTTATTGTGGAGTAGAGTTGACAATATTTGCGTCTTCTTGATATTCGGGGAAATCAACCCCCAAATATTCTTCACAAATGTTTTGGGAATTAAAGGCATCTTGTGTGGCCTGACGATCTTTCTTGTAATTGGCTCGCTATTCGAGTCAATTCAATAAGACATCCATCTTAGTTGACAGTGCACACACCTCTTCTTGTGCTTCTTCGCTCTTATTGCATGTCTTGATGTTGCATTGAGACCAGCCTTGATTAAAGGCTATCTTCTCCATGAGAGTTTCAGCTTTTCCAAGGGTGAGTGACATAAATGATCCTCCAGCAATAGCATCGAGTTGTTCATGAGCTTTTTGAGTTAATCCATGGTAAAAGCTTTGCATGAGCAACCAATCTTCCATTCCATGATGAGGACAATCTGAAATGTATTCTTGGAAATATTCCCATGCCTCTAGAATGCTTTCTCCTTTCTGCTATTGGAAGTTAGAAATCCTTCCTCTTAAGGCATTGGTCTTGCCTATAGGAAAAAATTTTGCTAGGAAGGCCTTCAAACATTTTGCCCATGTATTGATGTCTTCTTTGTTGGTATAGAACCACTACTTCGCCCTTCCCACTAGTGAGAATGGAAACAGACGGAGTAGAATGATATCTTGAGCAGCATCCTTGATGGTGATTGTGCTGCTTATCTCTAGGAAATTCTGAAGATGAGCACTAGCACCTTTGTTGGTATTTGTTAACGCAAACAGAGAAATCCATAAGCGCACGGATACCATCATAGCTTTTACCCAGGAGCATTCCATGGTATTGTATTTATCCTTAGGGAAGCAATGGTTAAAGAAGTTGATAAATGACCATCATGTATCTACTAACTAGTATACCTAATTTATATATATATTAAGTATCCACAAGCTCACAGATAATATACCATTGTAGCATTTCACCTGGGAGTATACCAGGTATCGCTATTTATATTTTATCCACAGGGAGGAGCGATGGGGTGGCTAGAGATATTGACAAATATGTATACATACGTTCTCCCTATATAAGTGTAACTAGTTGTGCTACATGTTTCGCTGTTAGTGTACCTGCAGAAGAATTCATTTCAACTCAACCCCAACAATAATATAAGTATAGAAATGAAAGTGTGGTCTCTAGGTTGCAAGCTAAATACTTCCATATATATACCCAATATATATACTTCCATACCAAAGCTACCCATCAGTAAATACGTCCATACATACATATAGAATATGCATATACAGCCGTACCAAAGCTAACCCACAATTAAATACTTTCGTATATATGTGAGAACTATATATACTTTAGTACTAAAACTAGCTCTCCCCAGACCGCACACTCACATCTTGCAGTCATGCCACTCACTTACCTCTTACCTAGGCGTAGGGGTATATTGATCCATACATTACCATTCAAGTGAATGGCACCCATACAATAGCACGCCATATGGACGATGAAATAAAAATTGCAAGAAAGTAAACACCAAAGTTAGTCTTACATTAAGCCACCTAAAGTCCTTAACTGGGCATAAAGGATATGACCACTGGCACACTTTAGATTTAAATTTCAGATTTGAACACACATATAGCTATAAGTTGTCAAAACTGGTTTTGTAAAATAAAAACCTTTGTTTTAAATACACATATGACAAGTAATGTTGAATCCTGCTCTAATGCCAGCTATCACAGAACTGACCAATTTATACAAGATCAATCATGACTGTCCCCGCTTACACGTTGACATGTCCACACTTGAGCTCATATAAACCCGGTAGTCCGTTGAGTATGACAAAGGATCTCAAATCATCGCCAACATACAACCAAGATCATACATGATTCAACATATAGGTCACATGTTACATAAGGTTCACAAATAATTCAACATACATCGAAGTTCAAATAAAGTTATTACAACACCAAGTTCAAATGTAGTAGCGGAAGCAACATAGTTTTGGAACCAACTTCACACACACAGATCAAATACATATGCCAGTTTCATGATCAAGTCCCGCAAAAGCAACATAGGTAAGACAACCTAGAAGGACCGTGCCCGTGGCCTCACTCCTCATCCATGGCTAGAGAGAAGCAATTCTTGCAGTAGCCATAATACATTGTACCATCTGCAACAAGTGAGAAATAAACCCTGAGTATGAGAAAGTACTCAACTAGACTTATCTGTCATAAACCAAAAATAATGACACCAAGGAGTATGCAAGGTTTTTCATAGTGGAGCTAGCTTGACAACATTTTGCATAAAAAGCCATTAGTTGAGCTACACATTTTATAAGTCAATCATCAAGTTAATTATAACTATTCAACTCTAGATTAGCAACAACCTGTGCCAAACATGTGATATACAATTATGTAGCAAAACAATAGTTACTATAGCCATTTATTATATCATCATCATAACCATTCCACTTTCATTTAGCCACTACGATAGAAAGAAGCTCAGTCAAGTTTCTCACTATTCGGGAGAGACGGTGATTCGAATCAATTGCAACCAGCTGGGCAGTATTCCTATCACAAACCTAGGCCCACCAGCCATAGTAGTCTTAGGTCACCTTTGGTACAACTCAGGTCGTATGTCGTGGGTTCGATCAATGCCACACACTCAGGGACTAACCAGTTGCGAGGACAATCAGGCCCGGCCTGCCATTGGACTCACATCCGGCTCCCCACACATCCTTACTACCTCCCATGTGTGCACTCTTACAGAACGACTCCTGGCCTGAGTTGAGCTACTCAGCTTCGCGGTCAGAACGAGTTATCTGGCTAGCTAAGTGAGAGGCTATGTTCAAAATGACCGAGGACCAACAACGATGTGGTCCTTAAGAGGCACAGATGGAATCACATGAGTCAACCTACAACATAGACTCTGTTCGACCTCTATTTACATCATCACATGGTTCTTTTCTATGATAGCAAATATAGCCAACCGTGACCAGGTATCCACCTATAGCTCGCAAGTGACAGAAAATCACCCAACTTCTACCGGACTAAGCATGGCTAAGTATTTATTCGATCCTGGACCTACATAGGATTCAAAGTATATATTTCTAGACAAGAAAGGTATATGCATCAAGTGTTTCCATCCAACTCCTATAACCTAATGCATCAAACATAAAAAAAAACTCAAATTGATATTTCTAAAACATAGGAGACTTAGAATGCTCCGGGCCTTGCCTTTCAAGTAAGCTGAGGGCTTATGGTCTGGGCATTCAAGTAGTTCTTCCTAACCTGTTCTCCTCCTTCTGGACCCTCCTGTTACTAGGTCTCCTATAGTCCTCCTCTTCCATGGCCTCGAATTCCAACAGAGTCACTCCTTCTGGCGATCCTATATGTATGAGCATATAGATAAATATAGGGAATGCACAAGGAATGAAGTGCATGTATGAAATGATGTAATGCATATACACACATTCTCAACAACAAGGTGATATGGTGATAACAAGATTAACTTTACTTTATCGAGTAGGTGCATATCTCCTCTCTAGTAGATTAATTTTAGTTTACTGAGTAGGTGCATATCTCCTCTCTAGCAAAGCAACATACACTCACTATATTCTAGCAACCTAAGATAAAGTTGCTCATCATCAGTAAGAGGCCTAAAACCTGCAGCTAACAACTTATCTTAACTAGTCTAAGCATCAAATTCATACAAAGCAAACAAAGCAATAGGACTAGATATAAGTGCAACATAGAGCATTAATTTGCTAACTACATACAACCAATCAAATCTAGACATAACGAACTATACCAACATATTATATACATCACAAACATGCTAGAAAGTATAATGGTTAAGCCTAAATAAATTATTAAAAACACTTTTGGATTTAATAAGCATAACAAGGTGAAATTAGGAACTTCTACTTCCATGTATAGAAAAATCTAGGAAAATTATAGCAGCCTACACATGCTCCCAATAGTCTACTATATAAATTTCATGCCATTTGGATAAATGTAGTAACCTCTACAAAAATAAAAAGTTGCATGTGCTTATAACAACATAAAATGGTTTAGCATAGTGAAAAGTGTCAAACAATAGATTTTATATTTTTCTTACTTCCACCATAACACAAGAATACTATGGAAATAATTTCATGCTCATAGGTTACATATATTTACCACAATTAATTTCACAAGAAACTAGCATTTAATCAAGTTAAATCACAAAGTCATATTCAAAGCATGCTCACTATAGGTTCAATATTTTTTTCTAGCTACAGCATGTGAAAACATGACCAACAAAATTGGAATCACATTTTTCTCATATACCTAACTCAAGTTATGTATTTTACAAGATTAATAGACATTAAACAAGATAAATACAAATAATATATAAAACTGTAGCACATAGCAAGTTTCATATTTTTACCAAATAACTCATCAAGATGGAACTAATAAAATTTGGTTCACTCCATTTGGACATTCCTAGCTTAAGATATGGTTTTTGCAAGTTTGCATCAAAATTTGTAAAAGAATAAAACGAAAATCAACAAAACCTTAGAAGCTGCTAGGTGCACCCGGCGCACTGCACACCGAGTGGCTGATAGCGGGGTCCCACGGTCAACTTAGCCCCACCCGTCAGAGACACAGCGCAGGGGACGAACTTTGACTGGTGAGAGCTCGTCAACGGTGAGGTCATCGGCAATGCGGTCACCACCCTTAGACTCGTCTCGACATCCCGCATCTATTGGTGGGCTTGGTTGGCCAAGGGGTTCACCGGAGCTAGATCGACAATGGCCATGGCAGCTTGGCAAGGTTGCGTGGTGACGCCATTGTCGTTTCCCGCAATGCTGAGCTCGCCTGAGCACGGCCGAGGCTCCAGTCGGTCCTAAGGAAGCTAGGGTTAGGGTTACGGGCTACGGTAGAGTGGTGGTGTGGTCTAGCCGTGTGCGTGGCACCATGGCGGCGAGAGCGCAGTAGCGAAGATCTGCATTCCTGCCCCGACATGCTAGCATTGGCCCTTAGGCCAACGGCGTGAGCTAGACCTAGACCTAAGCTATCCCTAATGAGAGAAGAGATAGAACGAGAGAGTTTAGAGGAGCACGGCCATGGTGAGCGCGAGCTCGGCGGCGGCAATGGTGGTCGCGGTGACCACGGCGATGGCAATGGCCCGAGGGGCTTTACCTATGCACGAATAGCGAAGCTAGCGGCTCAGGGAGGTGGAGTGGGTCACGACAGAGCTATGGGCGAGGCGAATCGGGCGGTGGTGCTATGGTGGTGGTGGGCTTGTCGGTGAGAGCTCGACGGCGTGGTGCTCCTGCCCACTTCATCTATGTGAGAGAGAGCGAGGGCAAGGGAGAGTGGAAGTGAGCGAGTGAGGGAGCGAGCGCCTGGCCTCCTGCCCCTTTGGCACGACAGCGCGGGGCCAATGCTGGCGTACGGCTGCCAAGTGGCGCGAGCAGCTTGTGCCCGGTTGGCCACTGCCGGCCGATTTGAAATTGGCAAAAGCTGATTCAGTCAACTGATAGCCTGACTTTGAGCCCCTAGATCTCCCAAACTGGTTCGAATTAGCAAAAACTCCAATAACAGAAATTGTAGAGCTACAAGAGATCTCTAACTTTGCTCTAAGAAGTTTTGTCTAGTTCTCACTGGTTTTCAAACTACAAAGCTCCAAAGATGGGTACATGGAAATTGTAACTCAGTTATGACTTTAGCAAATTTTTGGAGTTCCAAAAACAGCATTAAGTTGAAACTTGTGAGCTCTATTTGACTAAGCTAGGCACTGATTTAGCTCTTGGCCCTTAAACAAAGTTTGTTCTACATGAAATGAACTACAACTTTTATTTAGGTTCCACTGCCATGCAAGCACTGTAAGCTACTGTTCAACTTAAGTCAAAGTAGCATCATGAAAAAGGTATTTTAAAGCAAACCAACACTTGCATTTTGAATGTAGCATAGTTGGACCAAGTCATGAATACAAACATGGTTCTATTTTTCATCCTAAGTGTGTCTAAGGTGTTTTAGTGACCAAAACAATCACTTGCATTAACCAAACATGATCATTAAGCATACACATGGAATAAACATATGACATATACAACACATGAAATATGTGAATGCTATAAACGAAACATTACTTATGCAACATATGAAACATCACCTATGCAACATATGAAACATCACTTATGCAACATTCAAAATGCAATTCACATGCTCATGCTCATGAATGAATGAATGATGGTTGTGCTCGTGCAATGCAAGTGCAAAATGCAAGCTTAACACTTGGAGTGTTACATCTAGAGCCCCAAATGATGAAGAAGAGCGACAAATGAGGTTTGGAGAGCGTGTATCTACCTTTTGCGGTGTCCTCCTTCAACAAAACAAGAGCAAAACTTCTCCCCTGATTTTGCACAATTTTTAGGGTTTTACAGCTCAAAATCCTAAAAATTAGAAGAGGAGCTGCGAGGAAGAAGAAAGGGAACAGTGGTTGGGTGCATTTATAGCTACAGCAATAACAGAGGCGGGTGCTATAAGGAAAACTGCCTCCGTTAATCACATATTAACGGAGGTGGTTGTTTTACAAAGTCCGCCTCGATTAATCGATTAACGGAGGCGATTGCTGTAAAGCGACCACCTCGGTTAATAGCCATTAACCGAGGCGGTTGGGCAACATTGACCACCCGGTTGCTTTAAGCCGACCGTCTCGGTTAATGGGTGATTAACTGAGGCAGTCACGTTGAGGCGACCACCTCCATTAACTATTAACTGAGACGGCCGCTCGGGAGCCTTGCCTGGCTGGTGATAACAGAGGCGGTCAAAAGTGGTGCCCACCTCCAAATCAAAAAAGGGTGCTGCCACGCAAAAGAAATCCTGTAGTAGTGGTTGTTTGGGCTTTGGGCGTTGTGGCTTGTGGGCTGACACATGGTGATATGGGCTTTCTAGTAGCCATAAACTATGGCGCCCTGACACTATTCACTGTAGTTCAAAACTTCCGATCGCTATCTATTCGTTTTCCAATGCAGACACGTCGCACGTTGCTACACTGCCCGGCTACTGCTAGCTCTGAAAGGTCTTGATGGCTAAAGGGGGTGGATAGCCTTTTAAAACTTTCGACAATGACAAGCTAAACAAGTTTATCAATACAACAAATAGCGTGATGCGAGTTTTGCTTAGCCTATGGGGTGTTTGCAAGCCACCTATCCAATTCACAATTCTAGTATATTGGCACTCAACCGCACAAGTCAAACCGAGAAGGTAACTACAACTACAACTAGTAAGCTACACAAAGGAGCTACTTTAGCAAAGCTAACTAGCTAGCAAAGATAACTAAGAAAGTAATGCGGAGTTGAGTTAGGAGAGTTTCACCGAGGGGCGAAGTATTGAGCCAACCAATATGATCAACAATGAATACCAAGACAACCGAACACCGGGATCAATCAATCACAATATGAAAGTGATGACACGAAGATTTATCCTGAGGTTCACGTGCTTGCCGGCACGCTAGTCCCCGTTGTGTCCCTCTTCACCACGTGGTTCGGTGGCTAATCGATCTCACACCGAGCCTCTCAAAAGGCACCACAAGAACCTACCAAATGGCAAAAGGTTGCAATGACACGAGCAATTTACTAACGTTGCCTTTGGCGCTTCGCCGAGGTAGGCACAAACCCCTCACAATCACCGGAGGTGGCCAAGAACAATCACCAACTCTTGCCAACGCCTCCTAGCTGCTCCAAGCCATCTAGGTGGTGGCAACCACCAAGAGAAACAAGAATCCCGCAGCAAATCAACCACCAAGTGCCAACTAGATGCAATCTCACAATGCAAATGCACTTGGATCACTCGATCTCACTTCGAATATGCAAAGAAGCAAGAGAGATGAGTGGGAGGGGAGTTGCTTAGCTCAAAGTGCTCACAAGTATGTCAAATGTCCAAGAGAGAGAGCCTTGAGCCGGCCAACGAGTATTTATAGACGTACCCCTTCGAATATAGCCGTTACGCACTTGAAACAGCCGAAGTCACGCTGACCGGACGCGCTGGTCAAACTGACCGGACGCGCCGATCGCACAACGGCTACTTTCACGAACCACCGACTGGACGCGCTGGTCCCACGGACCGGACGCACTAGGCTCGACCGGACGCGCTGGTCCCATACTGGACCGGACGCGCTGGTCAAGCCTGAGCAGCGCACAACGAAACAACGACCGGACGCGCTGGAGAACTGACCGGACGCCACAGTGCCAGCGTCCGGTTGGAGTCCAGTAAGCTCCCTGATCGACCGGACATGTCCGGTCGACTGTGACCGGACGCGCCACCGCGTCCGATCAAACAACCGAAACACGCGCAGACGCTGAACACTGACCGGACACGTCCGGTCAAACAGAGACCACGTCCGGTCCAGCGTCCGGTCACCTCTGTGACCTCCGTTCACCTCCGTTTCTTTTCCGACTTCTGGCGTAGTGGAAAATAGTCGTTTCAACTCCTCGAAAACGCCTGAATCCCGCCTCACAAGCTTGGCGGGAGAGAGAGGACCCCAAACCCTCTCTACCGCTCAAACTCCACTGCCTACGCAAATGTGCTAACACCACCAAGTGATCACGTCATGTGCGAGTGTGTTAGCATTTTCACAATCATTTGTCGAGGCGTTATTAGTTCTATCCAAATACATATGATTATGAAATGCACACCTAGAGGCACTTAGGAGTTCAATAGCCGCGTCATTCCCCTCTTTATAGTACGGCTATCTATCCTATAATGTAACCACACCCACTAGGTGTCTTGGTTACTAAAACACAACCCTTAAGCATATACCTTTGCCTTGATCACGTAGGGTTGCATCCAAATCCAAGTGTGGCCATCATGATCACCATATCCATCTTGCCACCAACCTTGGAATGTACTAATCCTCATATGCTACATACAACTTAGGCATAGGATTAGTACTTAGGCATTGTCACTAATTACCAACACCAAACATAGGACTTTCAATCTCCCCCTTGTTGGTAATTGGTGACAACCCTTTCACAAAGATATTATGATAAAAATTTTATTGAACCCATGTCACATTGTCCAAGTTATTACCATGTGTAAGAATTATGGACATGTGATCATGAATTCAAATTGATAGCAATGGCTCCCCCTACATGTATGCTATATGTTTGGATTTAGGAAGCATACATGCTTAGATAGGAAAAATATAGGAGCATTGACTATCAATAGGTGCTAAGTGTTTTAGATTATAGACCTTTGAAGCGTGATACCATCGGAGTAGCGATAAACACCATCTTAGCACCTTGTGTAGTTAGATACCACTTGGAAAAGCACAAACATAACTAGAAACCTCGTGAGATCAACATTATAAGCAAGGCTCTAGTACCACTTTGGAAAACATGAAGCAAGAAAAAAATCTAACTACTTCCTATTCATGCTAGTACCTCAATACACCATTCAAATTATACTAGCAAGTCACCACACAAGCAATGTATCGGAGAAAAAGAAATGCATAACTATGCATCATACATATGAAGTGCACATAGAAATGCAACATTCATGTTTAAGAGCTTGCTCCCCCTACTTGTGTGCTCAAAATTTTAGTTGATCCCCTTCTTTTATCAATTCTCCCCTTTAGGTTTTCTCCCCCTTTACCTTTAGGTTTTCTCCCCCTTTAGAATCTATCTTTGTGAACAACATTTTATCCCCCTTTGGCACCAATGACCACAAAGGACCAACTTTAGATAGATTATCATGTTGAATTATGGGGTGAGGATCAAGTTTGTGATCTAGATTAAACACTTAGGATCACAAGCTACTTAAACAAGTTATATGCTACCACTAGATCATACAAGTCATGGAAACAATAGTGGCACCATATAAACTTCAAATTCATTTTATTTTCATGGATGAGCCTAGAACATAAGAAATCATGACTAGATGCACTAAACATGTCCTTAGTATAGAATGTATGACATGTCAACCAATTGTACCTTGGGGCTCGAAGGAGAGGCATGTCATATATGGGGTGCATCAACTCATGTTGGAGAAGTCAATTATGTTCAACTCATTCTTTAGCTTGTGAAATCTCTTCTCATCAAGTGGCTTGGTGAATAGATCGGCTAGTTGATCTTCGTTGCCCACACTCTCAATAGCAATGTCACCCTTTTGTTGATGATCTCTAATAAAATGATGACGAACATCAATATGCTTTGTTCTTTGATGTTGAACCGGATTGTTGGTTAGCTTCACGGCACTTTCATTGTCACATAGCAATGGCACATTCTTGAAATTGATTCCAAAATCCTTCAATGTTGCCTTCATCCACAAGATTTGTGCACAACAACTACCCGCGGCGATGTATTCGGCTTCGGCGGTAGATAGTGCAATACTATTTTGCTTCTTAGATGACCATGAGACAAGTGATCTTCCCAACAATTGACAAGTCTCGGAAGTGCTCTTTCTCTCCACTTTGTCACCGGCATAGTCGGAATCCGAATATCCAACTAGCTCAAAGCTTGCACCTTTGGGATACCATAATCCAACATCTTGTGTATGCTTCAAATACCTCAATATTCTCTTTGTTGCCTTCAAATGACTTTCTCTTGGTGAGGCTTGAAATCTTGCACACATGCATACACTAAACATCACATCGGGTCTTGATGCCGTCACATAGAGTAGGCTACCAATCATTGATCTATAAAGCTTTTGATCCACCATGCTGCCACTTTTGTCACTATCCAAACTACCACTAGTGCCCATTGGGGTTGTAATGCCCTTTGCATCTTCCATGCCAAACTTCTTGAGCATATCTTTGATGTACTTGGTTTGGCTCACAAATGTTCCTTCCTTCATTTGTTTGATTTGAAGTCCAAGAAAGAAACTAAGTTCACCAATCATTGACATTTCAAATTCCTTTACCATCATTTTCCCAAACTCATCACAATAATCTTGATTGGTTGAACCGAAGATGATATCATCAACATATATTTGCAACACAAACAAGTCTTTCCCAATCTTCTTGGTGAATAGAGTAGTGTCCACTTTGCCCATGACAAATCCTTTGGTTAGCAAGAAGTCCCTCAATCTTTCATACCATGCTCTAGGTGCTTGCTTCAATCCATACAAAGCTTTTCTCAATTTGTAGACATGATTGGGTTTCTTGTCATCTTCAAAACCGGGAGGTTGCTCCACATACACCTCTTCTTGAATGTACCCATTGAGAAATGCACTCTTCACATCCATTTGATATAGCTTGATATTGTGAGCACAAGCATAGGCAAGTAAGATTCTAATTGCTTCCAATCTAGCAACCGGGGCATAAGTTTCACCAAAGTCAAGACCCTCTATTTGTGTGTAACCTTGAGCCACTAGTCTTGCTTTGTTTCTTATTACTATTCCATCTTGATCTTGCTTGTTGCGAAAGACCCATCTTGTTCCAATGACATTATGATCCTTCGGCCTCTCAACTAGTTCCCATACTTCATTTCTCTTGAAGTTGTTGAGCTCTTCATGCATTGCATTTACCCAATCCAGATCTCTCAATGCTTTATCAATGTCCTTGGGTTCTTCCATTGACACAAAAGAAGAGTGAGCACAAAATGATGCCAATCTTGATCTAGTTTGAACTCCCCTTTGTATGTCACCAATGATGGAATCCAATGGATGGTCTCTTGCAATGTTAGTTGGTTGAAGCACTTGGACTTGATTGCTTGGATGTTGATGTGGATCATGAGTTGGAGATGATGAACTAGCCACTTGTTGATCTTGTTGCACTTGAGATGATGTACTAGCTTGATTTTGCATTAGAGACCCACTAGCTTGTGTAATTGGACTTTGGAGCACTTGATCTTTGTTGTCATCCATATCAATCACTTGCTTTGGCCTAATATCACCAATATCCATTTCTTTCATAGCATTGGTCAATTGAGTTCCTCTCACATCATCCAAGTTATTTTCCTCATCTTGAGAACCATTTGTTTCATCAAACTCAACATCATGAACTTCCTCTAGTAAACCACTAGCCAAATTCCAAACTCTATAAGCTTTGCTAGTAGTGGAGTAACCAAGTAAGAATCCTTCATCACATTTCTTCTCAAACTTGCTCAATCTAGTGCCCTTCTTCAAGATGTAGCATTTGCAACCAAATACCTAAAAGTATGCAATGTTGGACTTTCTTCCATTCAAGATCTCATATGGTGTTTTCTCTAGAAACTTGTGGCAATAGAGGCGGTTGCTATAGAAGCAAGCCGTGTTGATTGCTTTGGCCCAAAATGAATGACTCACATTATACTCATTCAACATTGATCTTGCCATATCAATTAAGGTTCTATTCTTCCTCTCAACTAGGCCATTTGATTGAGGTGTATACTTGGCCGAAAATTGATGCTTGATTCCAAGCTCATCACATAGCTCATCAATTCTTGTATTTCTAAACTCACTTCCATTGTCACTTCTCACTTTCTTGATTGTGGTCTCAAACTCATTTTGCACTCTCTTGATGAACTTCTTGAATATGTCAAATACATCACTCTTGTCCACAAGAAAGAATACCCATGTGTATCTAGTGAAATCATCCACAATCACAAAGCCATACTTGTTGCCACCAATGCTTGTGTATGTAGTTGGCCCAAATAGATCTATGTGCAATAACTCAAATGCCTTGGAAGTACTCATAATGCTCTTCAATGGATGAGTGTTGCCCACTTGCTTTCCGGCTTGACATGCACTACATAGCTTATCCTTCTCAAATGTAACATCCTTCAAACCTCTAACTAAGTCATGCTTCACTAATTTGTTCAATTGCTTCATGCCAACATGACCAAGTCTTCTATGCCATAACCAACCCATACTTGATTTGGTGAGTAAGCACGTTGAGAGTTGAGTGTCACTAGCATTGAAATCAACCAAGTATAGATTCTCATATCTAAAACCCTTGAAGATCAAATTGGAGCCATCAACACTAACTATCTCCACATCATCAACACCAAATATGCACTTGAAACCTAGATCACACAATTGAGCAACCGAGAGAAGATTGAAGTTCAACTTTTCAACTAGGAGCACATTGGAAATGCTATGATCATTTGAGATTGCAATCCTTCCAAGAGCCTTTACATCACCCTTGCTATTGTCACCAAATGTGATACTATCAATGCCACTATCATTTGATTTGAGAGAGTTGAACATTCTTGAATCACCGGTCATATGTTGAGAGCACCCACTATCAAGCACCCAATGCCTTCCTCCGGCCTTGTAATTTACCTACAAAAAAAATTAATATTTCTTAGGTACCCATACTTGTTTGGGTCCTTGGAGGTTAGTAACTAAGCTCTTTGGTATCCAAATGGCCTTCTTCTTTGGACCCACAATTGGTGTACCAACAAACCTAGCATGCACACCTTTCTCACCCTTGGTAAGCACATAACAAGAATCAAAAGGAATGTAATCCATTTTAGCATGAAACTTGTTGTTGTTCTTGTTCATTTTATTACAATTAATCTCTAGATGCCCAACTTGCTTGCATCTATTGCAATAACGACCATTGCTCTTCACAAAGCGAGACTTTGGAGTAGCAAAGGCCGCCTTGCCCTTCTTGGGAGTATAGCCCAAACCCTCTTTGTTAAGAGAGAACCTTTAGCTACCCAAGCATTTTAGCAAGCGGGCATCCCCACCATAGGCATTGCCTAATGCGCGGGTGAGATCATCCACCTCTCTCTTGAGAGTCTTATTCTCAACCACAAGTGATGACTCACTAGTAGTAGAGGTAGAGTTGATTGTGGTGGATGATGATGAGCTACATGAAGCATTAGTAGGACCAACAAATAGAGAATCATCAATAATATCACATGTTAGTCCAATATCACAAGTGACAATCACTTGCTCCTCTTTAGCTTCCTTCATGAGCTTCTCCAACTTGAGGTTCTTTTCCTTGATGAGTCTCATCAGAAAAAGGCAAAGAGATCTTAGACGAAATCCACTTAGGTTGCTGTGGAAATCACACCGCTTCAAGAATGTTAGTTGGTAAACCATTCCACACCTGATTCTACTGGCCAACTACTTTGAAAGACGTAGAAGAACTTGTTAGAAAATGTAAAGGTTGCCAAATATTTGAAAGATAGGCTCATGTCCCAGCACACAATCTCATCTGCATCTCGCTCGCTTAGCCATTCTCCTGCTAGGGGCTGGATCAAGTAAGAGCTCTCAAGAAAGCCAAGGGCGGTTTTGAATACATCTTTGTGGCTATTGGCAAGTTCACCAAGTGGATCGAGTACAAACCACTCATGAAATACAGCGTAGCCAAAGTAGTCGAGTTCATCTAGGACATCATGCGCCACTTCAACATGCCTAATCGAGTCATCATAGATTTGGGTTCTCCCTTCACGGCTATAGAATTTAAAAGTTGGGCACAGAATTGCGGCATCACCATAGATTACACATCAGTCGCACACCTAGAGGCCAATGTACAAGTAGAGAGAGCTAACAGACTCATACTAGCTGGATTAAAACCTAGGTTGTATGAAGAACTAGAGGACTATGGATCCAAGTGGAATGAAGAGTTGCCCAAAGTAGTATGGGGGCTATGAACTCAAGTAAGCAGAGCTACCAAATACTCACCTTTTTCCTAGTCTATGGATCAGAAGCTGTATTACATGCCTACCTAATCTGGATATCACCAAGGATTGAGCAATATCATGAAGAAGAAGCCAAACACACCCGATGACTAGAATTGGATAGTACAGAAGAAGTCAGGGTCAACGCCACCTTACAGTCAGCTTGTTACCTTCAAAGTTTAAGACACCACTACAACAAAAGTACCCAACCTCATTCCATCCAAATCGGGGATCTGGTGCTTCAAAGAATACAAAAGGTAGATGGACATCACAAACTACTCAGCCCATGGGAAAGCCCTTTCATCATCGCCAAGGTCACCGGACCAGGAACATATGAGTTGATAACCGAAGACGGGATACAAGTGTAACACCCAAAATTTTCAAACAATTAGAATTAGTGGGTTAAAATAATTTAGATAATAATCAATGGGGAATTAGGATTTAAAAATTTTAGGAAGAATATTTGGTGATGCATTCATGCTGTTGCATTTATTTTATTTTGTGGTGTGGAATTTATTTTATTTGATTTGGTTTAGAAATTCTATTTGAAAAAGGTTTTGGAAAACAAACAAACAAATAAAGAAAAGAAAGAAGAAAAAAATAAAATAAACTCACCTTCTTACCTGTTCGGCCCGGCAGCCCAGCTAAGCCGAGCCCAAGTTTTCTCTCGCGCCCGCGCTGTGCCGCGCCGGTAGGCTGCTGCCGCGTCGGTGGGCCAGCCCAGGAAGCCAAGCCACGCGCGCCTTCCTCTCTTTGCCTCGCTGACGAGTGGGGTCAGCCTGTCAGCCGGGTCTTCTACCTCCGGTCGTAACCGGGAAGGACTCGAACACCGGTTCCCAACCTAATCGAATCTCCAATCTTTGATTTCCTAACCAAAATAGATGAAGTGAACCTATAAAAGAGTAGCCGGGTATCTCCTCTTTCCATTTTCCATCCAAAACGCTAGTTCAATCACGTGAAACCGAGCTCTAGGGATTGGGGGAGTTGGAGGTTGCGGTTGCTCGTAGGAGGAGCTCTCAGGTGGATTGGAGGTCGAGTTCTTCGCGTTGGTGAGTCCGCACTCTTCTCCTCTACCTTCTCATGCTTTTCTTTTGGTTGGAGAGGCTTTGAAGTGAGCTTTTGAAGATCACCGACGAGTCGGCAATGGCGCCTCCGCCCTCCTCTCATCGCATGCCTTGCTCAATCCACCGTAGCTAGCTTGTACCGCATAGATGGATTCGCGTTAAGTTTCTCTTTCGTTTGGAACAAGTCCCGGGCCGATTGGTGGTCTAGGTAGTGAGAATCACCGTCTCCGGCGAGGTAGGGCACGACGGCCATGGAGGCCGCCGGCCGGCGTTGAGAGGGAAGGCCGGATTTTTCATCTCAGTGATCTTGATTGAACACGAGCCGTCCATTCTTAGATGGACGCACGAGATTAGAAGATACCTTTTCGCGAGCAGTTTTGTTAAAGAGTCCCTGAGTTTTTAGCTTATAGAACCCGCCGTCCTTTAGCGTAAACCCTGAAGATGTTTTCGCGTTTTGAAAACGTATTTTCTCTCGGTAAATCAAAAATACGTTTTCGGATATTTACAGTTTTGCCACTAGAATTGTTTTGGTCATAAAATCTTCGTTTTAACTCCGATTTGATCCGTTCAAGTTGCGTTAGGTTCGTATTTGCGAGCTCTACATGTTGGTATAGTTGTACAGTAGGTTTGGGAAGATTAATTTTTGAGTTTATATTTAAGTATTTATTTATCTATAGGAAATCTTAGAAAATTCGTAACTTTCACGTTTTAACTCTGAATTTGGTGATCTTTACGTCTGTGTGATCGTAGGAACGTGTAGAAGAGTTTTATAAACTTTTATTACTGTTTTGTTACTGTTGGTATACTATTCTAATTATATCTCTTTGTTTGCTTCGTGTATGTTTGATTGGATGTGTGTATGTTGTTGATTGATGATCGAGTATAGAAGGTGAGCAGTTTCTAGATGATCAGGAGTATTACTTTGAGCCAGATCAGCAGTATCATCTAGAGAGCTTTGATCAAGGCAAGTATAACATGGGACTATCCTTGTTACCTATTCACTAAAATCAATATCATATGCATGCGTCTACCTTGACAACCTTAGAGATTATAACTTAGTGATTGTTATCCTGATTCCTTGACAACCTTGGGGTATGCATTGGGTAGCTGTTGCTAGTGCTTAACTATGAACAATGATCTTGTAATTTGGTTAATGAAATAACCAACCAATTCTTAAGATGATTTAAATCCTGTTAAAGGGTGCTAGAGCACTATGTTGTTTTATGATGCTCTAGTTACTCTCCATAAGGACTTATCTGTACGTGATCATCCGGGACATACAGTACAGCTGTAGGGGCTATATGGCTCTGGCTTTAGTTGCTCAAGAGACCTTTTCTAGCTTGTTAGTGGTTACCTTAAATGGCGTAAGAACGGCTTGCCACGTTGGGTGTAGGGCGAGCCCCTGTCCTTAGTGTGTATAGGCTGCGAGTTGTGTGCCACTGGGAAGGGGGGTTCTACATCTGCCTGCCGAGTGAATCTAATGGCCCTAACTTGTTAGACAAACTTTTGAATGGCTTTATATGGTTCTCCAGTGTTTGGGTTTGATCTCCCCACGCATTTGGAAATTATGACTCACAGTGAAAGTGTACACCTCTGCGCAGAGTTAAAAATTGGTATACTAGCCGTGCCTACGGATACGGGCGGCATTGGAACATCTACAGATAGATGATCATAATTGTTATATCATGCTTAATTATTGTTGTTATTATTATGTTCATGTTAATGTTATTAATTACCCTTATTACAATTGATCATTGATTCATTAATGGGAAGTGGATTACCTTGATGCTACTCAATTGCTAATTACATGATAAATAAAAGCTAAACGCAGTTAAACAGTGTCTAGCCTTTTGTGCCACATAAACCCTGTGTTATACTTGTTGAGTTCGACATGGACTCACCCTTGCTATTTCCACCATAACAGATGAAGATTATGAGGAAGATTATCGTAACGAGTACTAGTCTTGGTGTCAACCAGTCAACCATGTCCCTGTGTTTGGAGTTTCCGCTGGAGATCTACTATTAGTCATTATTGTTTATTGTTCAAGACTATGTGTTAAATATCTATTCGCTATGTAATAAGCACTGTGATGATACTATGTAATTTGTCTACTTGTGTGTGTGATCATATCCTGGGGCGCACATGAGTCTTTTATGCATCCTATTTTTGTCCTTAAAAATGGGTGTGACAACAAGTTAGAAATTCATGGCACATCAGCCAGCTATGAAGATTCTACGCCTAAAAAACACAGGACTGATTCTTCTGTAGCAAGAAAACACTATGTAATCAAGATTCATGATCAATGTAATAAAGATAATATTTCTCATCAACATTTGTCTTACTAAGATCTAGAAAAACCTATCCCAGAGTTATTCAACCCGGATGAGAGCAAAATAGCTTGCCAGGCTTGAGCTCGCCTGTTGACGATGGTTATTGTTCATTTTAAACCGTCAACCCAACATGAATAAGGGCATATATCAACCTCCAACATAGAATTAGAGTTTATACTAACATAATTCTATAGTTTTGGTGAATCTATGTTTCTGTAGAGGGTTATCAGGAAAAGGGGAGAGAGATATGAAGGACGATAGGAAAAATATCAAATTATAAACCGACTCCAACTCAAGAAGACTCTAGAAGACACGAGAGGATAGCCACCCGAAGGAGGGGCCCACCTGGCATAGGGCAGGGCCGTCTGGCCCCACCCCTAGGTCAGCCGACCTAGCCTGGTCCCACTTGGTAGTCGCCTTCACACGTCAGTTCTCCACCGCCTTAGGGGTTGCATATCCACCGTTGATCAATGTCGGTTTGATCCAAGAGCTCTGGTGCATCCCATTGGCCTATATAAGTAGCCCTATACCCCTTGGATTGAGATCATCCCTGAACCCTAATTCATATTATCTAGCTAGGGTTTGGATTGAGAGGGGTCCCTTGAATGGATCTACCTCTCTCTCCAATGTAGTATATTAGTTCTAGTTGAGAGTTAGGGAGAGTTGAGCTGCGCTTAGGTTCTAGAGAATTCTTCAAAAATTTGGTATGTCTCTATAAGACTTATGCTTTAATATATTTATCTTCTCTATCTACTTTTATGCCTTTCATGTGATTGGTTAGTATAGTTATTATATCTTGGCATGGGATCTCCGCTCGTATTGAGTACTCTAGTTATCTATAGTGATTAGAGTAGTAATTAATAGTGTAGACATGGTGCCTAGACTAGAGATTACCTGAGATTGCGCCCAATCCTCTGGTTAGTTGTGGTAGCTATAGAGGTGATAGCTCTGTAGATTATTTTAATCCACCACATTAGGGTTGGTGTTTCGTAGAGCTTTTTGGCAGCCTTCCCCCAATCACCCTTTCCCAGTATTTTTTGAGGATCAGAAAGGTACTGCTGCTCCAAAGTGTTATTGTGTGATTGCTATATTTACTTATGATTCAGTTATCATAGAACCAAAGTAGTAGAGAAGAATATAGGAACCTTGAACTCTCTCGTTGTCCTCTCAACTTAGCTATGCTACTCATTTATCATAGGATTCTCTAATGTGTGTATCATTATGCATAACTCCTCACTTATCACTCACCCCTATCTAGGTCTAGTTGGTATATTAGTTAGTAGATACATGATTGTGAACTATCAACCTCTTCAACATTGCTTCCCTGTGGATAAATACGATACTCTAGAATACTCCTGGGTACAAGCTACAATGGTATAATTATCTGTGCGCTTGTAGATACTTGATATTATTAGATATGCATTCATTCTAGTCACTTGCATTAATATTAACTGCTTAGTATTATTCTAGCAGTAATGCTAGGTAGTATTCATACATATCTCTTGCATCTATACTAGGGATGACAACCTAGTTAAGGTAGGGGTATAAGTTTATAATAGGTGGCTAAGTAGTTAGAACAAGTGACACGTTAATAAATACTAACATCACCCTATCCCAAATCTTTTTAGACTTGGATGAGAGTAAGAAGGCTACCAAGCCAATACTCGACCTATCTTGAGTTGTTTTCACAGCGTGGATGAGAGTTAGATAGCGCTCGTCTAATCCTGGAGTTATTCAACCCAGATGAGAGCAAAAGAGATAACCAGGCTTGAGCTCGCCCTATTCAAAGTCTTTTCAAACTTGGATGAGAGTAATAAGGTTGTTAAGCCAACACTCGCCCTATCCCAGGGTTATTCAACCCGGATGAGAATAAAAGAGCTAACCAGGGTTGAGCTCGCCCTATCCTAAGTCATTTTAGACTTGGATGAGAGTAAGAAGGCTGCCAAGCCAACACTCGGCCTATCCTGAGTTGTTTTCACATCATGTATGAGAGCCAGATAGCGCTCGTCCTATCATGCAGTTATTCCCCACCGGATGAAAGAACACGACTCACCTAGCGTCGATGCTCGCCAAGACTCATGAAGAAACAAAAACAAGAGTACAACCAGTTGGAGGGACATAACTCTAAAGCACCTAGATACGCCTACAATGATTAAGGCTTATATCTAGCGCATAGCTAAAGAATTTCCATGATCTAGGGAATAATAGGAAAAGAGTCACAAAAGAACGACTACTTGAATAATCCAAGCAAGATAGTAAAGATGTATCCAAAGAACCAGAGTTTTTTACAAGACAACATATAAAAGTATATCTTTATAAAGGAGGAAGGAGGCATCTAGGCACTACAAAGCCTAGCTATCA
Organism: Saccharum hybrid cultivar R570; assembly: GCA_038087645.1. NCBI lineage: Eukaryota > Viridiplantae > Streptophyta > Magnoliopsida > Poales > Poaceae > Saccharum > Saccharum hybrid cultivar. Next base: position 13,808,900 of record JAQSUU010000066.1, on the reverse strand, counting down.
GCTTCATCATCAGAAGAAGGGAGTTGAATATCAAGCTTCTCGATGATGAAGTTGGCTAGATCTTCAACTTCAAGCTTAGCCTTCTCGATGTACTCCAAGTAGTTTTCATCATCGGCTTCCTCCCTAAGTTTTTCCAAAGGGACCGTTAGAGTAAGGACATGTGCCAAGACATTCTTGACACACGTCTGGACCCCCTTCTTAACAAAACTCTAGAGGTGCATAGGGATCAGCAGGATGAAGTCACCCCAGGTCCTTCCATCACCTTCAGGAGTCCAGAGAAGCTTGGCGACGGACTTGAAAGATTTCCATAAAGTAGAAAATCTTTGATCGGAGACCGCTAGATTGCCAGATAAGTCTTCAATGGTCTCCTTGGCCTGCACAAGATCCCTATTAGCTCCACGTCTAATTAGCTTGGTGAGAGCAAGCGCTTCCTTAGCACGTGTAGTTACATCATCCGCCCAGTTGAACTCAACCAGGAGAGTCGTTTTCATCATCTCCAGATCCTCTGAAAGCTTTTTGATGCTCTTCTAAAGGGCTGTTCACAAAGAACATTGATCAAGAAACCTACAAGAAAAGAAATGGAGGAAGCAGACATAAAGTACTCAGAATACCTTCACACTCCCACTTGTAATCATCATATTTCCCAGATGCCTCCTTCAAGGCAGCAAGGGCGTCCTCCTTCCTCTGCTCTGACTCACTAATTTGAGCACGGAGGGCCTCTTCATATGTTCGGCGTCCCTAGCGCTCTGAATCTAGGTCACCTTGTTTGCAAGCTAGTTCCACCTTCAACTGATTTACTTCAAAGACCAATTTCCTCTCGACTTCACCCGAGCCAAAGAAGCTAGATTAGTCTCGAGAAAAGGCCTTTATATAGAACATAGGAAAAATAAGAATGAGAAGGAACAAAAAAGAGCTAGACCACCAAAAAGAACAAGGAAAAAATGCCTACCTGAAGTAGCTCACCAAAAGAAGCTGCCCCAGCCAAAAGGCCCTCCCACGTCATGGTCAGCTTCGAGAGGGAATGGGTGGCATCAAATTCAAGTACCACATCCTCGGATAAACGTTGGGTGGGCGAGGAAGTCGATGCCAGGACTAAAGCTGTGTCCAACATAACAAAAGCCCCAGCTATATCCTTGGCCAGGTGCCCCACCACAATCATGATCTCTATTGGATGTGCAGACTCAATGGCAGGTTGCTCAGTCGGGATCGCCGTTTCTCCCACCCCCGCCTCACTAACCGTCCGCTCTAAGTCTTGTGACACAGTAAGCAGAACGGGCCCAATTGACTAAGAAGAAGTCAATAGGGGATTGAGGAAGGAAGTCGACGATGATCTTTAGAGCATAAAAGAAGTCATCAAAGAAAGATCAGGGTCAAGAGGCAAAAGGATGGTTGTCACACCCATTTAAAGACCAAATGGAATGCATACTCTTATGTGTGCCCAGAGATCAATCACACATAAGTTAACAAATTATAACGGAAGTATCATCATAAATGTTATTACATCACGATAATTAACACATAGTCTTTACACAGATATAGTGGAAGTAAAAGTATAAATCTCTCGTGGTAGCTCCAATCACAGGCACATTGACTGGTTGACTGCAAGTCTAGTAATCTTCAGGGAAGTAGGAGTAGTAGTCACTATTTGCACCATCTGTTACCCATCCGGGATTTTTATCCAAGTAAGAAAAATAAACAAGCGTAAGTACATCTCGTACTCAACAAGTGTAACATGGGGTTCATGAGGCTCAAAGGCATGACATTGGTTTATCAGCATGTAGCTTTTAGTTAGCATAATTTTAGCATATCAATAGCATCAAGATGTCTCAATATAAACAATAAACATATGATCCATGTGAAATGATTAACGAATAGCAAAAACATAACCATTATTAATTATCAACTATTCCATAAGGGTCCAAGGCCACTCGTGACCGTGAGCACGGCTGTTATAATAGTTTTACACTCTGCAGAGGTTGTACACTTTCACTGTGAGTCATGTTGCCCATATGCCCGGGTTAATTACTCCCAAAACACTTCCAAGGTGAGCAGGCAGGGAAACACTATGAAGTCTTTTGAAGGTTCGTCTAACAAGTTAGGGCCATTAGATGCACTCGGCAAACAGATGTAGAGCCCCCTTCCAAATGGCACAATGACACGCAGCCTATACTCATAAGGACAGAGGCCGCACTATACCCGATTCGTCAAGCCATTCTTACACCAAAAAAGGTTACCTCTAACAAGCTAGAAAAGGTCCTTCTATATGACTAAAGCCAGAGCCATATAGCCCTCATAGTTGTACTGTAAATCCCGGATGTTCGCTTACAGATAAGTCCTTAAGGAGAGTAACTAGAGCATCAAAAATAACCCCATGCTCTAATCCCCTTTAAACATTAATCAAAATCATCATTTAATGTTTATTGCATATTCCATTAGTCAATTTACATGATCATAGTTCATGTTTAAGCACTAGCCATACTACTCAATGCAATATAATGGGTATCAAGGTACAAGATCAACACTAAGTCATCCTTAACAAGGGAATAGATGCATAATGATATTATTTGCGTATTGTGAATAAGGCAACAAGGATAATCCCATGCTATACTTGCCTTGCTCAAACTGGTCCTGAAGATCTTGCTCGTAGAATGACTCTTGATCCCCAACGAATTGCTCACCGTCTATACTCGATCAACAACAGCAACAACATACATCTAGAGGCAATCATGCATAAACAAACAAGACTATAATTAGAACAGTACACTAACAGTAAGAAAATAAGATAAAAAGTCTTTAAAATGAATCTACAACTTGCTAGGATCACACAGACGCAAAGATCACGAAAAACAGAGCTAAAACGACAAAGTTATGAATTTACGAAGATTTCCTATAGAAAAAATAATTACTTTAATGTAAACTCAAAAATAAATTATCACAAACCTACTGTATAGTACTACCAACATGTAGAGCTCGCAAATACGAACCTAACGCAATTTGAACGGGTCAAATCGGAGTTAAAACGGAGATTCTACGCACAATTTATCATAATGGCAATTCTGTAAATAAGTGAAAACATATTTTCTGAAGTTACGCTTTACGGAAAAGAAAATGTAAACCGGGAATACGCTTTGGACTGCGGGTTATAAACTTAAATATTACAGGGGTTCTTTAGCAAAATGACCGGCCGAACCGGTATCATGAAATAACAGTCGTCCATTTTAGATTGAACGGTCCAGATTGGATCGGGGGATGAGGCCGACGGCGCTCCGTCCGGAATAGGCCCGACGGTGCTTCCCCGCGGCGGCGCCATGGCCAGAGTGGCCCATCTCGAGCTACGGAGTATGAACTCGCGAATGGAGGGCACCTGCGGGTAGATAACTTCAACGCGAACTCACCTAGGGCAAAATCGAGGCCGAGGATGAACTGGAGAATGCGTGCGGCTTGGAGAGGCGGGCGGCTAGGGCGGCACTTCGAGCGTGGCCACCATGGGACGTCGGAGGCTATGATTTGTAGGTCAACGTGAAGCGGAGGGTGCGGCGGCCCCGTTTTTATAGCCCGGAGGCGGCCTCAAGAAAGGAAAGAAGGAGATTGCGAGATGGATTCGGTTCGGTGGAGTTTTTGGAAAGCTCCGTGCCAGCGGCTTGGGGAAGGGGACGCGACTGACACGTGGACCCACGATGTCAGTGATGGGAGGGAAGGTGGGCCGCGCGCGGAAGCAGGCCGAGGCGACGCTGGCGGGCCAAATACCAAGTGAAGTTGAATTTCCTTTTCTTTTTCTTTTTCTAATTTTTCAAAGCAGATTTTCAAATAAATTTTGAATTGCCTTTTGTATTTTCAAAAAGTACACACAATACAAAATAAGATGCAGCAGCATGAATGCTCAATCATGTTTCTACCCTTATATTTGATTTTAAATTAATAAAATTTATTATTATTCTAAGTTTGCATGCTCACAAAAAAATACATAAAAATCATATTTTCCTATTTTTAATTCTTTCAAAATTTTAGGGTGTTACAATTCTACCCCCTTAAGATGAATCTCATCCTAAGATTCGACTGGTGCTTACTCAAATAGTTGCGGGTATGTTTTCCTCAGATCCTCTTCTCTTTCCCAAGTGGCCTCTTCTGCAGTGTACCGATTCCACTGAACCTTACACATTTTGATAGTTTGACTCCTCGTAACTCTTTCAGTGGTCTCTAAAATTTTAACCGGAAACTCTTCATATGTAAGATCTTCCTTAATAGTGAGTTCCTCTAACGGGATCTGTTCCTCTGGTACTCGCAAATATTTCTTAAGTTGGGACACGTGGAACACATCATGTACACCTGCCAAACTCTCAGGTAATTCCAACTGATATGCCACTTCACCACGTCTCTCCACGATCTTGAAAGGTCCAATATATCTTGGTGCCAATTTACCTTTCATGTTGAACCTTTTCACACTCATTGGTGATACTTTCAAGTAAACATAATCCCCTACTTCAAAAGTCAACTCTCTTCTACGAGTATCAGCATAACTTTTCTGTCGAGACTGTGCTATTTTTAGATTATCTCTAATCATCCTCACTTGCTTTTCAGCATCCTTGAGTACATCAGGCCCAAACACTTGACTTTCCCCTGTCTAATTCCAGAACAACGGGGTCCTACACTTTCGTCCATACAGAGCCTCAAACGGTGCCATCTGAAGACTCTTCTGATAACTATTGTTATAAGAGAACTCTACGTAAGGCAAGCTCTTATCCTAGCTAGTACCATATTGTAAAGCACAAGCTCTCAACATATCTTCCAATATTTGATTAATTCTCTCCATCTGTCCATCTGTCTGTGGATGGTAGGCTGTACTAAAGTTCAGCTTGGTTCCTAGTGATTCATGTATCTTTTGCCAATAATGAGATGTAAACTAAGTACCCCGATCAGACACAATTTTTTTAGGAACTCCATGTAGACTCACTATTCTTTCCATATACAACTCAACCAACTTTGCACTACTATATGCAGTCTTAACTAGTAGAAAATGAGCAACCTTAGTCAGACGATCCACTATCACCCAAATTGAATCATTCCCTCTCTGAGTACGTGGCAATCCAACTATGAAATCCATACCAACTTCTTCCCATTTCCATTCGGGTATCTGCATAGGCTGTAACAATCCTGCAGGTCTCTGATGTTCCGCTTCCACCCTTTGACAAGTGTCACATAAAGCAACATATTCAGCAACATCTCTTTTTAAACCATACCACCAATACTTCTCTCTCAGGTCCAGATACATCTTAGTACTCCCAGGATGTATGGAATAAGCTGACTCATGAGCTTCACGCAGAATTGCCCCTCTGATATTCTTATCCTCAGGCACACACAGCCTTTTCCGAAACCATAGCGTACCATTATCATCCTTGCGGAATCCTGGTGATTTGCCTTTTGCTATATTCTTCGCTATCTCTCTCAACTTTTCATCTTTCAACTGACCCTTGCGGATTTCTTGCTCCAGAGTAGGCTCTAGTACCAATTCTACTGCATTGGTGGTAAACCCTAAGTTCAGATGCTTACATTCCGCACACAACTCTTTTGGCATAGGCATTACTTGTATTTCATTAGCGTAGGTTTTCCTACTAAGAGCATCAGCAATGACGTTGGCCTTTCCTGGGTGATAATGCACCTCTAGATCATAGTCCTTTATCAACTCCAACCATCTACGCTGTCTCAAGTTCAGATCTGTTTGAGTGAAGATATACTTCAGACTCTTGTGATCAGTGTATATATCACTCTTGTGTCCAATCAAATAATGTCTCCATATCTTTAGTGCATGAACCACTACAGCTAATTCCAGGTCATGAGTAGGGTAATTCTGCGTAAGAACACATCCCAAACCCAATCGAGATGCATCACAGTAGATAGAGAAGGGTTTACTCAGATCTGGCAAGACTAAGACTGGTGCAGTAGTCAATCTTTTCTTCAATTCCTCAAAATTAGCCTGGCACTTCTCAGACCACACAAACTTGGCATTCTTCTCCAATAATGCAGTCATTGGCTTCGCAAGCTTGGAAAATCCCTCAATAAATCTCCTGTAATAGCCAGCCAATCCCAAGAAACTACGGATCTCACTTACATTGATTGGTGGCTTCCAGTTCAATACATCTTTCACTTTGCCAGGATCTACTGATATTCCTCCATTTGAGACAATATGACCCAGAAAAGAAACTTCCTTCAACCAAAACTCACATTTACTCCGCTTGGCATATAGCTGGTGTTCTCTGAGCTTTTGCAAGACCAACCTCAAATGTTCAGCATGTTCTTCCTCAATCTTGGAGAATACCAAAATATCATCAATGAATACCACTACAAACTTGTCCAGATATTCCATGAACACCTTATTAATCAAATACATGAAGTATGCAGGGGTATTAGTCAGACCAAAAGACATCACTGTATACTCATATAAACCATACCGTGTGGTAAAAGCTGTCTTTGGTATATCACTGGCATGAATCTTCAATTGATGATATCCAGAACGAAGATTAATCTTGGAGAATACACAAGCTCCCCTCAACTGATCAAACAAATCATTAATTCTAGGCAATGGGTACTTATTTTTGATAGTAACCTCATTGAGAGACCGATAATCTACACACATCCTCTGAGTTCCATCTTTCTTGTCCACAAAAATCACTGGTGCTCCCCACGGTGAAGAACTAGGACAAATAAACCCCTTATCCTGCAACTCCTTAATTTGTTTCTTAAGTTCTTCTAATTCATTTACTCCCATTCTATATGGACGCTTAGCTATGGGTGCAGTTCCAGGTAATAATTCAATAATAAATTCAATGTCACTATCTGGTGGCATACCTGGCAATTCCTCAGGAAACACATCAGGGAACTCCTCCACAACCGGGTCCTCCTGGTTGGCACCATCACTAAGCTGGTTCACTGTAGCGGTCTCCTATTTCTGCACTTTCACCTCAACCCTGATTCTATCTCCCTTTGGCGTTGTCAGCACTACTAATTTGTCTTTGCACTGAATCTCTGCTTGTTGTTGCATCATCTAATCCATCCCCAATATGAGATCAATCCCAGCTGTCCTCAATACTATAGGACTCACTGTAAACTCTACCCCCTTAAATTAAGACTAATTGGAAGACAACGATAGGATGCTGGCATGCTTCCACCAGGTGAGTTTCTAATATAGGGTTCTTCATGGCACACAAATGAATTCTATGTATTCTAACAAATGATTGTGATATGAAAGAATGTGATGCTCTAGAATAAAAAAGAACAGTGGCGGGAGTGGAATGGACATCGAACGTACCAAGCATAACTTCCGGCTCCTCCACTGCGGTCTCTTGAGACAAGTGATTCACTCTTCCAGTGTTGGATGCTGGCTTCTGGTGGCTGCTCTGCCTCTGGGGAGTCTGCTGGTTGGGCTTCTCAGGACAATTGTAAGACAAGTGACCTTCTTTCCCACATCGGAAACACCTGTTGGGGGTATTGGGAGCACTAGTCTTCTTGGGAGTATTATTGGAAGGGCCCTGATGCTGTGCTTGATTCCCACTCTGCTATGGAGGACGTTGGTTGTCATTCTGCGGCTAGAATGGGGGACGTTGCGGGAACTGACCGCGGAAAAGGACCTGACCATGATTCCACTGACCAGAAGGAGGCCTCTGTTGATTACTCTGCTGAAAACCAGTACGTGGACGAGTGTTGTTACCGGAGGCCTATCCCTGGAGCCTTTTCCTCTTAGCATCCATCTCCTTGCGCTTGTTATCCACCACGATAGCACGGTTCACAAGCGTCTAAAAATTAGGATAGGTATTGGACATCAACTGCAACTATAGCCCATCATACAATCCCTTCAGGAAGCGGCGCTACTTATCATTGTCATTAGCCACTTTATGTGGAGCGTATCGTGACAATTGAGCAAACTTGTCACGGCACTCAGCTACAGACATTGACCCTTGGGTGAAGTTCCTGAATTCCTCCGCCTTCAGCTCTATCATCCCTTCAGGTATATGGTAAGCCCTAAAGTTCTCTCTAAACTCCTACCAAGTGACTGCGGGAGCATTGGCGGGGCGACCATACTCATACGATTCCCACCAATCGTGAGCTTCTCCCTGGAGTTGTCCAGAAGCAAACAACACCTTCTGCCAGTCATCATATTGTGCAATATTGAGCTGCTTTTCCACAGCACGAAGCCAATCATCGGCTTCCAAAGGATCAGCGGCATGTGTGAACACTGGGGGACGACCCTTCAAAAATTCACCACTCTTATCACGTGGTTGTGCCCCAGCAACTGGCTGATTTTGTTGATTCTGCACCAGTTGTTGCATAAGCTGCGTCTGCACTACCAACAGTTGCTCAATAGTTGGTGGCGGTGGTGGTGGTGAGTTTGGGGGAACACCTCCACAACCCCTGCCTCTTCCTCTTCCGGCCATCTGCCATCCATAAAAATGCAAACTTTAAGATTTCCAAGTTATCAACCACTTATAAGATAAATAATGAGATCTGAAAGTTTTCTGGACGAGTATCAATATTGTCAGTTCAGTAATTCAATCATATCTCGAGCTACAGAAGTCCAAAAGAGGCATGCTTTACATGGTTGGAAATTTTATGAAATTATCCACAACTTTTATTCAGACCCCAAGATCTGATTCTATCATTAAGTTAATGAAAAATAAGGCATAACAGAAACTGTTCCAGATTCCAGACTGTGCAGAAACTTTAACTTGTGAAAATTTTATCTCTCGAACCAGATCCAATAAAAAAGTGATTCTAGTGTCATTTGAAAGGTGCTTAAGTCTAGTTTCTCTCATAAAAATTTCATAAATATTGCACTAACAGTTTTTGAACCATAGCAGAAATATTGCAGACTGCTCTAGAAAACAGCAAGGACAGAAACGTGACAATACCAAACCCAACTATTAATCCCTTGACTATTAAACTTATTATTCTTAAAAATGGAACTTGTAGACATGCCTACAAGCCCCAACACTCATAATGAAAATCCAACTCACACATAAGCATAATAATAAAGCAACTAACACACCAAAGTTCAAACCACACAACAGACTCGATGACTCAACTGACGTTACTAAGAACGTTCTTATTACATAAAGAACTCCTATTTTCTAAGGACATGGCTCATGCTCTAATGTCTCATAAATCTTGGCCATGCCTTGGTTTGCTCGGAGTTCATCAATGGTTTCCTGGCACCTCTTGATGGTCTTCCCCTGTGCCTTCAACATCTCTTCTAACTGCAGCTTCCTCTCCATCATATCATAGACAAGGTTTACCATCACCCGAGGTAGTGGTTCTAGCTGCACTGGATCCATCATAGCCCATCCAAGGTCAGGGTGTGCACGAGGGAAGTAGCGATGAATATCATGCTTCATGCTGTCAAAGCGAAGGTGGCGGAGGCCCATACATGCTTCAAAAGCGGCATCTTCAATGCTATCCTCCATGGTAGCTCGACGACCCATGTGAGAATACATCCTGTCCAGCTGGTATGCCCCTTTTTCCTCATCCTTGGGAAAAATACTCGCCCTCGCCTTCCAGTAAGTGTCCTCCAGCGGATGTGTATACTCCCAGCAGACGTACTCCACAGCTGGATGCCAGTCAGCGAAGTAGGCAGAGAGCATTCCCACAAGTCGATGATGAAAGACAGCATTCCCTCCATCCTTGTGGTAGATCTTCACAGTCCACCCCATTAGAGGAGGTGGCACATCTCCAGCAGCTTCATCATGTGGTGGAGACGAGGGTTGCCCTCCTCCATTAGCCTCCTCTTCATCATCTTCAATCTCAATGATCTCCGGATCTTCTTCAGGCTCGGGCTCTTCCTGGGGAGGTGCTGGTGCTTGGATTGGTGCTTCAGGGGCCTGCTCCTGTTCCTAGGGTACTTGCTCTTGTGGCTCTTCAGGTGCAAGCAAAGCATGAGGTGGGTAGTATCCACCAGAGGTGATGCGGGCAGTCTTACGGCCACGAACCATCTATAGAATTTTTAGATGTAGTTAGAATAGAGGCAAAATTTCGTAATAGAATGAGACATAAGAAGCATAAAAATTTATCAAATAACAAGAGCAAGATAATAAGCATAAAAATAGTGTAAAGAAGATACTAAATTTACCATTTCTAACTAGGCTTGCATCCTACAGTCAACAAAAGCTCTCATACCAATTTGTCACACCCATTTAAAGACCAAATGGAATGCATACTCTTATGTGTGCCCAGAGATCAATCACACATAAGTTAACAAATTATAACAGAAGTATCATCACAAATATTATTACATCATGATAATTAACACATAGTCTTTACACAGATATAGCGGAAGTAAAAGTATAAATCTCTCGTGGTAGCTCCAATCACAGGCACATTGACTGGTTGACTGCAAGTCTAGTAATCTTCAGGGAAGTAGGAGTAGTAGTCACTATTGGCACCATCTGTTACCCATCCGAGATTTTTATCCAAGTAAGAAAAATAAACAAGCGTAAGTACATCTCATACTCAACAAGTGTAACATGGGGTTCATGAGGCTCAAAGGCATGACATTGGTTTATCAGCATGTAGCTTTTAGTTAGCATAATTTTAGCATATCAATAGCATCAAGATGTCTCAATATAAACAATAAACATATGATCCATGTGAAATGATTAACGAATAGCAAAAACATAACCATTATTAATTATCAACTATTCCATAAGGGTCCAAGGCCACTCGTGACCGTGAGCACGGCTGTTATAACAGTTTTACACTCTGCAGAGGTTGTACACTTTCACTGTGAGTCGTGTTGCCCATATGCCTGGGTTAATTACTCCCAAAACACTTCCAAGGTGAGCAAGCAGGGAAACACTATGAAGTCTTTCGAAGGTTCGTCTAACAAGTTAGGGCCATTAGATTCACTCGGCAAACAGATGTAGAGCCCCCCTTCCAAATGGCACAATGACACGCAGCCTATACTCATAAGGACAGAGGCCGCACTATACCCGATTCGTCAAGCCATTCTTACGCTAAAAAGGTTACCTCTAAGAAGCTAGAAAAGGTCCTTCTATATGACTAAAGCCAGAGCCAGAGCCATATAGCCATAACTTCAACGCGAACTCACCTAGGGCAAAACCGAGGCCGAGGATGAACTGGAGAATGCGTGCGGCTTGGAGAGGCGGGCGGCTAGGGCGGCACTTCGAGCGTGGCCACCACGGGACGTCGGAGGCTATGATTTGTAGGTCAACGTGAAGCGGAGGGTGCGGCGGCCCCGTTTTTATAGCCCGAAGGCGGCCTCAAGAAAGGAAAGAAGGAGATTGCGAGATGGATTTGGTTCGGTGGAGTTTTTGGAAAGCTCCGTGCCGGCGGCTTGGGGAAGGGGACGTGACTGACGCGTGGACCCGCGATGTCAGTGATGGGAGGTGGGGGAAGGGAAGGCGCGCTCACGCGTACTGGGCCGGCGGGCGCGGGAGGGAAGGTGGGCCGTGCGCGGAAGCAGGCCGAGGCGACGCTGGCGGGCCAAATACCAAGTGAAGTTGAATTTCCTTTTCTTTTTCTTTTTCTAATTTTTCAAAGCAGATTTTCAAATAAATTTTGAATTGCCTTTTGTATTTTCAAAAAGTACACACAATACAAAATAAGATGCAGCAGCATGAATGCTCAATCATGTTTCTACCCTTATATTTGATTTTAAATTAATAAAATTTATTATTATTCTAAGTTTGCATGCTCACAAAAAAATACATAAAAATCATATTTTCCTATTTTTAATTCTTTCAAAATTTTAGGGTGTTACAATGGCAAACAAGTCAAAAAAGCTTACTTAGCGCTCCTCCTCTTCATGCCAATTTTCCCAAGCCAACTAGAAGACTTGGGCAGGGGCATGGGGGCTGAAAAAATATCAGTACCAGCCTGCTCTAGGGCTGGCAAGACTGGCACTTGAGTTTCTGTAGAACTCTGACTTGACTCCCGCTTACAGCCAAAGACAAAAAAGATGAGTCATCAAAAGAACTCAGGACAATACAAGATAATAATGGATAGGCACTCTAACTACTCACCAATGAGTAACAAGGATTGCGCTATCGACCTCATCCTCATCCTTGAGGATCTCCACTGCACTGCCATCTGAAGAGAAAAAAGTGCTCGAGTAAGGAAACATACAAACAATAAAGAAAAATAAAGAACATTGATACGCTCACCTAGGAGCATGCTACCTATGGCTTGAGTACCTGAGCGAGTACTTAGAGGACAAGGCTTCTTAGTAGTAGATGTACTGGCAGAAGTGTCATCCATCCATGCCCTCTTGCTAGTGGAATGAGGAGCTCGAGGAACTAGGCGAGGCACATACTCAACAAAAGGATCGAGTTCTCCAAGAGAAACGCCAAGAACAGTAACGGTTCGAGACTTACTAACTCCTGAGGCTCTAGCCTGGCTCCCATTGACCACCGCCCCAATAGGATTGTCCTCGGTAGGAAGCGGGGGCAAATCATCAAAGTTCCGCCCCAAGTGCTATAGATAACCAAATAGCAAGATTGAGCAGAAGAGACAAAGAAGAAAACTACTCATGAAGAAATAACAAAAATAACTTACAGAAGGGGGCAGATTCATAGCGGTGTACTCCTTGACTTAGAGAGGAGCAACACTCGCATCCTTCAAGATTTTGTGGAGGTGTCCCAAGACCTCCTCCTTCATCAACTCTTGCATAGGAACCATCTGGGATGGGTCCTCCGCTCCGGCATACTATTGGTATAACTAATGCATACTCTAGTTATCCACAAGCGCACAAATAATCTACCGATGTAGCACTTCACCGGAATGACCTAGTTTTAATATCAAACCCAAAGGAATGGAATGATGTACTTTAGTCTTAAACCTAATCCTTGAGTAGCAAACAAGGACAGAGAAAATAGAAGATAAAAGGGGATCACTAAGGTTGTCTAGTTCTATTATTGCAGTAAGTTATGTTAATTATGATTCAGCTAGGGATTACTATAGAAGAGCACAATCAAAGTGTAGTCTCCTAAGTAACTAATCCTGCTCGGCCTATAAATAGGAGATGGACTTTTGAAGATTCAACAAGGCTATAAAAGTCACCCCTGCGAGCTACCACCGATCTGGAATATAGGGTACATCATACGAGCAATCAAGTCTAAGCACCATACTTACACTATGATGGCTACTCTACCCCTAGAGCTACCAAGAATAAAGTACTCAAAAAGAGTCACAGACTAGAAGAATAATAATAACATTAAGACTTACTGACAAATAGAAGTTGATCACCAAAGAAATCTCAAACGCAAGCCCTTGAAGAACTTGAATCCGTAGGTACAAGGTGTAGAAGCAGCACCGATAGGCCGGTACTCCCTCCAAATCTCTTCCCTCTCTGTCTCTCTTCTAATTCTACTCCAAGACTAGATTCCAAACCTAAACTAGAGGAGAAATATTCTTCTTCTTAAAAGCTAGCTCTAGAGAGGTTTTTGTTTCGAGGGACACCTCTCTCTGATCCTATATAGAGATAATGAATTAGGGTTTTAGGATCAGGGGGTCTGGGGTCTGGTTATATAGTCTGGTGGGATGAACTGTGGCCCTCGGATCAAACCGACTAGAAACGACGGTCTAGATGCGACGTAGAGATGTATTGTAACGCGTTGCGTGAAGGAGAAAGCGGTTGACCTCTAGGCCAGGCCGGCCGATCTGAGGGGGCCAGACGGCCTCCTCTAGAGTCCTCTCGGTCCTCGTCTCAGTCCCGTGCCTTCTTATGTCTTCTGAAGTCTTCTAGTGTCGGGGTCCGATCCGTTTGACTCGATTTGGTCTGGTTCCTTATGCCCAACTCTTATCCAGAATTCCTATTTTTCCTATTTAATCCCTGAAAAATCATAATTCACCAAAACTCATGGAATTCTATTAGTTGAGTCCCCATTCTATGGTGGTGATTGCATTTATACTCTTTTTCATGTTTTATTGATGGTTTAGAATAGAAGTTAATTACCGTCAACAAACTCCCCCACACTTAGGCTTTTGCTCGTCCTCGAGAAAAGGTTGGATTACTTTAAACATAACTGTAAGACAAGACATCAGCACTAAACCATTCCTAGTCATACATGTACTATAGGATTCAATGTGTCTACCATAAAACTTTGGGCAGTTGAAAAATAGAATAGCGTGAAACAGAGCCCCTTTCATCTTTCAATCGTGTTACTTGGAGTGTTTATATATATTTTGAAAAGAAAACATAGCTTACCTTCTCCTTCTATGGTGCACTCAGATCCCTCATTGTATGTGGTATTTGTGGATCCTCTCTGAGGCATATATGATTGATGCCTTAGAAATATCCTACTTCTATGAAAGCTTATATGGAGTTGAAGGTATTTCAAGGATATGGCATACTTACCATGCATATATTGTCTAGTCAAAGCCGGGATCCGAGGAGGGGAATGTCATACCCTTAGATCAAGATGTGCATGTGTGTGGAAATATTTAGTGGCCAACCTAATTCTACTTTGCTCCATGAATCAGGTATCTCTCTTTTGAGACAATGAAAAGCTTTCTTCAGTTACAGAGATCATGAGCTATCATTTTGATTTTGCATTTCACTTTTTCTTTTTCTTCTTCTTCTTCTTCTTTTTTTCACTTGGACACTTGTCCATAGCCTCATGTCTCTACCTATTATATAATAAATTTTGAGAGATTAATCACCATCTTGAAGCATTTATTTAAAATCCTAACAATCTTTTTGGTCTTCTCCCAGTGTAGGAGATAGATTTTCGGGCAAAAGGCATGTTTTTGCGTACTCTTAGTGCAAGAGCAGCAGATATATCTGGGTGTATGTGATCTTGATCTTGGGAGCATGATAATCCTCTTAGCAAGGGTCATTCACAATTTGACAAAACTCAATACAAAGTAAATAGCCTATGTGCTAGTTTTCATATGTATGGCTTTAGTAGGCAATGTATCTATACCATAAAGGAGAAGTATAGTTATCCATTTAGAGTTTTTGAAAAGAAATTCTCCAAATGACAAAACATCCAGAATCAGGTTTTCATTATTCTTCTATCTCACATTCCACAACAACTTAAGTGATATGGGGTCCCTACTAAAAAGTTCCCAACAGTAACAAGATTTCCAGGAAAAGTGTGTGCGAATCTATCTTTAAGTCATGGCAAAGCAATCTTACTTTAATCGAGACTTGCGTAGGGATTGCTTATTCAATGTATCTTCAATTTTAATTCAAAACAGAGAGCAAAATATATGAAAATAGAAAGTATGAGATATGTACTAGACCGTGGACGAAAGATGGAGAAAAAAGATGGGGTGTGAGGCCGGGCAGCCTGGCCATGAGGCTGGGTGACCTGGTCTTGTGGCCCATCGTGGCCCGCTTTGTCGTGCGTGGTGTTGGCGTTGATTGCTTCTGTTTTTTCATAATTTCATGATCAGATTCCTTCAGTGGGTTTCCCCCACATTTGTTTCCTATTTATCTTTAAGCACAACATCCAAAAATAATAATAGAGAGAATGATTTGACTCTAACAAACTTTATTGATATCATTTAAGGCACTTTATTACACATTCGAAACAAACTAACCGAATAACGAATAGACTCTAACTTAGACTCACAAACTTAAGGTTTACTAAATAAAACATGTGTGCCATATCAATCGACCATCACTCTCTCAATTCTCAAGTCTACGGGATACGGTACGCGAGATAATGTTGACATGGGACTTCAATCCTTGATGCTTAATGGTTGCTTTATCCATCCTCACAGTCAACCTATCAATAGCCCCAACTAGAAAAGCTAAGTCTTGTTGAATCCTAGTGATTTTTTGCTTGAGCTCTTCCATCTTCTTCTCCAGAGTAGCTAAGGTGGTCTTTTGACACTTGGGCTCACTTGGCTCAGAGGAGGATGAAGGTCTCTTCTTAGGAGGGACTACTTTGATCTGCTCTGGCATAGCCCGGAGTCCATCAAGAGTGACACACGGAGTAGTGTTCTTGTACTTCATGCAGGTGACATCACCAAACTTGTTGGTCTTTAGTCCAGTCAGCATCTCATCAGGTCTAAACGGTAAAAGGTTGAGCTCCTTAGGTACGTGGAATGTTAGAACCTTCAGCTCACCTGGTTTTCCTTCAACGGTGAAGCGTGGCGGCGGCGGCGTGAGGGTGAGACAAGGAATGGTGCGAACGTAGAAGGCTTGTGGTTTAGGCACAGGCACGATCTCCTTTAGCGATGTGATGGCAAGCTCCTTCGATGGAACAACAATGAGCTCCTTCGGTTGGATGATGGCGAGGGCCATGGAGTCATCGGAAGGATGAAGCTTGTCAGCGTCAATTTTGTCGGAAGAAGAAGGCTCGTTGATGTTGATCTCGCGGTCGCCTGCCATTGGAAATTGAAAAGAGGAGAGCTTGGCTATTGTTGAAGGTTTAAAAAGTAGGAAGTTATGACTTAGAGATAGGTAGGGGGTCTCATTTTATACTCTGAACCAACTTGCAAGAGGGTTCAGATCTCTCTACGATGAGTTCGTAACGGGGAAAAATCGGTTCGGCTAAAAGACTTTGGAATTTAGATGAGAAGGACTCCAAAAAGGACAAGGGAGGCAACGTGAGGAGAGGGGAGTCCCCCATGGCCAGTTGGCCTAGGAGTGGGGCTGGCCCCATTCTGTGGTGGAACATGGTCTCCTTTTTCATGTTGTCTTCTAACTCATTTCTAATTCCAAAAAAACCAATTTTTAGGTGACGAAACTCATCGGAGGCGACGGAGGACTCAATCATGGGAAAAGGAGGAATTGGATTACGTCCAACTCCTTAGGACTCTTATCAGGTTCTAGAAAAATCTTAAGTCATTGACCATTTACCTTGAATAATGACCTTCATCATTTTGAAGTGTTACCGCTCCATGTGATGAAGTGCTAATCACTGTGAATGGTCCTTCCCATTTGCTTCATAGTTTTCCATGACCGAATAGCTTGACCCTAGAATTAAAATATCATACCTTATCTCCTGAAGTGAAGCTCTTCTTCTTGATCCTCTTGTCATGCCACCTTTTAGTCATTTCCTTGTACATCTTGGCGTTATGATAGGCTTTCTCACACCATTCATCAAGCTCTGAGAGTTGCATCTTCCTTTTTATTCCTGCTGCTTCCAGGTCCATGTTCCATCTCTTGATTGCCTAATGAGCTTTGAATTCTAACTCTATTGGCAAGTGACAAGTTTTCCCGTAAACAAGTTGATATGGGGACATTCCAAGCGGTGTCTTGTAAGCAGTTCAATAAGCCCACGGTGCATCGGGTAGCTTGTCCTTCCACTTTGTTCCCATCTCGTCTACAGTCTTCTACAGAATGTTCTTAATTTGCTTGTTCAATGTTTCTACTTGGCCACTTGTCTGAGGGTGGTATGGAGTAGTGACATTATGACGGATCCCATGTTTTACCAAGTATTTGTGAAAGTTCTTGTCAATAAAGTGAGTGCCTCCATCACTAATCACCATTCTTGGGACTCCAAACCTTAGAAATATCACTTCTTCAAACATCTTCTTAGAGTTTCTAGAATTAGTAGCTCTGCATGGCATAGCTTCGATCCATTTGAAAAAATAGTCGACTGCCACTAAGATGTATTCACTGTCTTCAATTTCGGTAATGGTCCCATGTAATCAATACCCCAGTAATCAAACAACTTGATCTAGAGGTTGTTAGTGAGTGGCATGGCATCTCTTGAATTGTTGTTGCCATGCTTCTGACACGATCTGCATCTTCGGACAAAGTCCTTCGTGTCTTCATACATGGTTGGCCAAAAGAATCCACTCTGCCAAATCTTTACATGTGTTCAGAATGCCCCATAGTGTCCTCCATAGGGTGATGAGTGACAACGTTCAATGATTTTGACTCCTTCTTCAGCAAGTACACATCTTCTAAGCAACCCGTCTGAGCACACTCTGAAGAGGTATGGATCGTCCTATATGTGGAGACGACTCTCATAGATGAGCTTTCTTTTATCTCCTCCTGGTGGTACATATCCTGTAACCATAAAATTGACAATATCTGCATACCAGGGTCAGATCTGGATAGAAAAGCATATCATCCCTGAATGAATCATTGATGGGCGGTTCCTGTGGATTTTCAAATTGCATTCTTGACAAGTGATCATCAACAGAATTTTCTACTCCTTTTTTATCTTTTATTTCTAAATCAAATTCTTGGAGTAACAAGATTCATCTTATCAAATGGGGTTTAGCATCTTTTTTAGTGAGCAGGTATTTAAGAGCAGCATGATCAGTGTAAACAATTACCTTAGCTCCTACCAAGTAAGATCTAAACTTATCAATAGCAAAAACAACAGCCAGGAGTTCTTTTTTAGTTGTTGCATAATTAAGTTGTGGTCCTATCAATATTTTGCTAGCATAAGCAATTGCATGATGCTTTTTATCCTTACATTGTCCTAGCACTGCTCCTATAGTAAAATCACTTGCATCACACATGATTTCAAAAGGCAATGACCAATTAGGGGGTTGGATAATTGGCGCAGAAGTGAGTGCTTTCTTCAAAGTTTCAAAAGCTTTTAAACATACTTCATCAAATTCAAAGGGAACATCTTTAGCCAAAAGATTAGTAAGTGGTCTAGCAATATGTGAGAAATCTTTTATAAACCAACGATAAAAACCAGTATGGCCAAGAAAACTTCTTATCCCTTTCACATTCACATGTGGAGGTAGTTGTTCAAATACTTCAATTTTTGCTCTATCTACCTTAATTCCATGTTTAGACACCAAGTGTCCTAGCACTATGCCTTCCCTAACCATAAAATGACATTTTTCCCAATTAAGGACTAAGTGCTTTTCCTCACCTCTTTGCAAAACCTTGTCTAAATTTTCAAGACAGTCATCAAAAGTTTTTCCATAAACAGAAAAGTCATCCATGAAAACTTCTATGATTTCTTCAATCATATCAGAAAATATAGACATCATGCATCTTTGAAAAGAAGCTGCTGCGTTATATAATCCAAAAGACATTCTACGATAAGTATAAGTTCTATAAGGACATGTAAAAGTGGTTTTGCTCTGATCATCAAGATGGATCAGAATCTAGTGATATCCAGAATACCCATCAAGAAAAGAGAAGAAAGAGTGATTTACTAAGTGCTCTAACATTTCATCAATGAAAGGTAGTGGAAAATGATCTTTCTTTGTTGCCTTGTTAAGTTTTCTGTAATCAATACACATCCGCCATCTAGTTGCGGTTCTTTATGGAATTAATTCATTCTTGTCATTTTTTACAACAGTCATGCCTCCCTTTTTAAGCACAACTTGAACATGACTCACCCACTCACTATGTGGCATAGGATAGATAATCCCGGCGTGCAACAGTTTTAAAACCTCTTTCTTTACTACCTCTCTCATTGCATTGTTAAGCCTACATTGGGGCTCCCTAGATGGTATGGAATCAGGATTTGTAGGGATGCGATGAGTGCAAAGAGCAAGGTTAATGCCCTTGAGATCTTGGAGTGAGTAGCCAAAGGCTGATCTATGCTTCTCTAAGACAGTTATCAGGCGGAAAGTTTCTTCTTGAGAAAGTTTATCACTTATAATCACAGGAGTTTCTGAATCATTATTGAGAAAAGCATAACGAAGACCAGAAGGTAGGGGTTTTAACTCAATGTGAGGTTTGGGAATTTCCTCAAATGGATCTAGAGGCTTAGAAAGAGCAAATTGATCTTCTTCCTTTATGAAGAATTGAGCACCTTCTTCAAGATTGGGTTCAATTAAAGCTTTAAGAGATACTATATTAACCTCTTCCATTGGGTCTGTCTCGAAATAGGGTTCACTCTCAGTATTTAGAGAATGAGGGATAGATATAGGCAATTTAAGATTTTTCCTTAGATAAATGCTTAATTTCCCTATTTGCCCTTGAATAAGTCTTTCAATTGGTTGGCCTATCAATAGGTCAAACTCAATGATGTCAAAGATATAAAAGTTCATACGCATCAAAGTTTCTTTTACCTAGATAGGTAGGACATACAATATTCCTAAACTAGGAAGAATGTGTCCTGAGGGGCTTTTTAGAAGTTTTGTTGTTGGGGTTAATTGCATGTATTCTAATAAATCATGAGCAAAAGATGCAGACATGATATTAATACCCACAACTAGATTGTAAGAGAACATCAAAAGGGTCTATGAA
This sequence comes from Saccharum hybrid cultivar R570, assembly GCA_038087645.1. Lineage (NCBI taxonomy): Eukaryota > Viridiplantae > Streptophyta > Magnoliopsida > Poales > Poaceae > Saccharum > Saccharum hybrid cultivar. The sequence continues at coordinate 13,788,769 of JAQSUU010000066.1, read as the reverse complement.
TTTGGCAACGAATAGAAGTAGAAGGTGAGTCTAAACGAATCACATCAGAGGAAAGCTCTAACTCTTCTAACCATTCATGGCTTATCACAGATACTAGCTCTTTTGTAGTCTTTTTAAGGAAAGCTCTATCAGTAAAATATAAAAAAAATTTAAGACTTTATGATTTTGAACTCTGAGGCTTCCTTACAGTGTGATAATTCGAGGTATTACGAAATTCAAAAATACTCATCCTCGAATTCAAAGATGAAGTCTAAAACTGGAGTTTCCCCCTCATTAGGAATTAAGATAGCTAAAGGTTGTGATGGATTAGGTATGAATTCATGTTCCGCCATCTGGAATTCTTTCTCTTCTAAAAACTTTGGTTTAGCTTCATATGTGGGAGTGGCTTGTGAAATATTAAGGAGAAGCTCTCTCCCTTTTGCAGCAGAAATATACAGGAATGATCCTTGTGAAGCTAAATTAAGGTATTCAGAAGTTTTTCTATCTAGACCCATATAAAAATGTTGAAGGAGAATAGGGTCTGGTATGGATAGGGCTGGACCAGAATGGACAAGATTGTCAAAACATTCCCAGGCAGTAATTAGAAACTCATCTTCTTCTTGCGTAAAAGATAAAATCTCTAAATGAAGACAAACAATCTTAGAAATAGGAAAAAAGTCTAGACAAAAGCTAAAGCAGAGGGCTTCCCAATTTCCTTCCTTACTTGGGGCGATTCGTTTATACCAGATTTTAGCTTTCCCCTCCAAAGAGAAAGAAAAAAGCTTCCATCTTAAGGTTTCATTAGACATGCCTTTAATGTGTAGGCATGCACAGGTCTGTTCGAACTTGTTTAAGTGAGTGTGAGGATTCTCATCTTCATTGCCTGAAATGGATTATTTCTGGACCATCTCGATCAAACATGGGCATAGCTCATAGCCATCTGAAAGGATAGGATTAGCAGATTCTAATGGCTAGGAGTCTACTGCCATAGGGTAATAGTATAGATAGATAGGGGTGGAATCTGTAGTGTCTAGAAGAGACTCTACAAAATCCATGAGGTAAGAGAGAATGAAAAGAAAGAAAAGATAAAAAGTATAATATAAGATTGAGCTAGACTAAAGATGAATTCAACCATTCCCCGGCAATGGCATCAAAAATTACTTGTTGGTATAATTAATGCATACTCTAGTTATACACAAGCGCACAGATAATCTATAGATGTAGCACTTCATCAAAATGACCCAGTTTTAATATCGAACCCAAAGGAATGAAATGATGTACTTTAGTCTTAAACCTAATCCCTGAGTAGCAAACAAGGACAAAGGAAATAGAAGATAAAAGGGGATCACTAAGGTTGTCTAGTTCTATTATTGCAGTAAGTTATGTTAATTACAATTCAGCTAGGGATTACTATAAAAGAGCACAATCAGAGTGTAGTCTCCTAAGTAACTAATCTTGCTCGGCCTATAAACGGGAGATGGACTATAGAAGATTCAACAAGGCTATAAAAGTCACCCCCGCAAGCTACCACCGATCCGGAATATAGGGTACATCATACGAGCAATCAAGTCTAAGCACCATGCTTACACTTCGATGGCTACTCTACCCCTAGAGCTATTAGGAATAAAGTACTCAAAAAGAGTCACAGACTAGAAGAATAATAATAACATTAAGACTTACTGACAAATAGAAGTTGATCACCGAAGAAATCTCAGACGCAAGCCCTTTAAGAACTTGAATCCGCAGGTACAAGGGTAGAAGCAGCACCCACAGGCTGGTACTCCCTCTAAATCTCTTCCCTCTCTCTCTTCTAATTCTAATTGAAGACTAGATTCTAAACCTAAACTAGAGGAGAACTAGTCTTCTTCTTGAAAGCTGGCTCTAGAGAGGTTTTCCTTTCGAGGGACGCCTCTCTCTGATCCTATCTAGAGATAATGAATTAGAGTTTTAGGATGCTCTGCCTCGGGGGGTCTGGGGTCTGGTTATATAGTTCGGTGGGATGAACCATGACTCTCGGATCAAATCGACTTGAAATGACGGTCAAGATGCGACATAGAGATGTATTGTAACGCATTGCGTGAAGGAGAAGGTGGTTGGCCTCTGGGCCAGGCCGGCCAGCCTGAGGGGGGCCAGGCAGCCTCCTCTGGAGTCCTCTTAGTTTTCATCTCAGTCCCATGCCTTCTCATGTCTTCTAGAGTCTTCTAGTGTCGGGGTCCAATCTGTTTGACACAATTTGGTCTGGTTTCTTATGCCCAACTCTTATCTAGAATTCCCTTTTTTCCTATTTAATCCCTGAAAAACCATAATTCACCAAAACTCATGGAATTCTATTAGTTGAGTCCCTATTCTATGGTGGTGATTACATTTATACTCTTTTTCATGTTTTATTGATGGTTTATAATAGGAGTTAATTACCGTCAACACATACTCAAAGCCATACCTCTCCCTCGCCTTCAAAGGCTGCACTCGGCAATGGAGGAAACTGGCCATGATACCAAAGCCAGTCAAGCCCTGCTACTTCAAGACCTTGATCCGCTCAAGGAAAGGCTTGATCTTCTTGAGGTCTTCTGGCGACAGAGGCAGCTTCTCCTAGCGGTTATTCACAACTGGACCAGCATCCGAATGCACTGCAAGGGAAGGGTCCATGTTCCCAGCATAAAACCACTCGGATCACCAGTCCTTACTGAGTCAGCTAGGTTATACTTGAAGAACTCTTTCTCCTTACCTTGACGAAATTGGATACCACAACCACCCAGGACAAAAGTACTATCACTCCAGGGTGTGGTTTCAAACGAAAGAGGTAGCGAAATAAGGAGATAGAAGGGAGGATTTCAAGAAAGGTTTCACAAAAATGAACGAACACAGAAAGATGAAGAATTGCATTCGGGGTCAGATGGTTTAAAGAGATATCAAAATACCAAAGGAATCGGTGGAGAAAAGGAGACGCGGGAGGCAGAGTCCCTCATGGATGAAAGATATGAAGAGAACGATCTTACTAGGACCAAGGGAAGGAACCCGGTGCTCGCCAGGTGTCTTCTACTCAGCTAGACCCTGATCCTAGATCGAGCAGTCGCTGACCAACTCCCACAGCAAGTCCTCCGTGGTGCTTGGAGCGGGCCAGATCTTCTTCGCGGTCCTCATGGCGATGAATTCTTGGTTCTTGATCACCTAGAGCACCTCCTCCTCGTCCTCTAAGACGGTCTTCGACTTGCTGGACAAACCTCTCTTCTTGCCCATACATTAGATGGTGCTCTCCTCTTAGAAAACAAGACGGCGACGGTGCGTGAGTAGTGGTAGCACACGAATGGTGGTGAGGGTTTGGGATACCGATGGCGGAAGGCAAAGAGCAAGTGAAGAGGAGAAGAAGGGAAATAATTTTTTATAATAGTAAAAACATGGCCCAAATGGCCCGTTAAGCTAACGAATCATTTCCACCTTTTGCACACTGAATGTAGGACGTGACTGAAGTGACAGATGGCACGCCTTTCACAATAGAATAGTGCAATGGGCAGATTTCAGACTTATCTATCCACATGGTACTATTATCGACTAGTTTCAGCACGTACTACTTAGTGAGAAGTCAACATTTACAATATAAACAAAGAAGACCCAGAAACAGCCCAAGAAATATTCAGAAGAACTCAAGAAAACTCAGAAGACAACATTGAGGCAAAAGATCCTTTCCATTACAAATATCTTTGAAAGATACAAGATTACAGATCTTACAAGACCCAATGAACTCAGCACTACGACGAATAAGGTAGCAACGAGGAGCCCAGAAAGAACACGGCTCTAGAAACGACTACGCGCTCTTAGTTGCTACACGGTAGAACACACTCTACTCAACTACAATGTTTTTTCAAAGGAAGGGCGCAGTGCATCCAAGATTGGTGTCAGCGGCACAGTGAGGCAACATGGACCAGGTGAGGCTCACAGGCATTAGTCTACCCAAGTCCGATGTGATGTTGGACAGGTGCTGATCCGCACCGGACAGTCGCGAGGTAGAGTGGAAGGATCAACCCAGAGCTGCTGGATGAGGGAACGTGTCCCGCATCACAAGACTTCTTCCACCTGCCAGCACGTACTACCTGGTATAATGCCACTGCGATATTAGTCTACCTCTAATCCCTATCACAAGACTTCTTCCATCCACTACAAGCAATACAAGACTTTCGACTCATGCCCGGGGGTTGCTCTACCTCACAAACTATCATATTCATGGCCGCAAGACTACAAGTTCTACACCAAGACTTTGTCGATTTGCAGCAGCTCGCCGAGGGTATTTATAGGCCAAGGAGCGATGTACATGGAACAAGTGCACCAATGACAAAAGATTCAGAGAAGTGACAGAAAGCAGTAAAGGAAAAGCAACCGCGCGTGAATTCACATTACTCGAGGATAGTATATCCGAAAGAATATGCCAGCATTGTACAACTTGTGACTGTGTAGTATTCAACCAACTCAACCACCACCTACCACCTACCTCTGACAGAAAGTAGGCTACCTAAGAACATGACAAAAGACCCTCTATCCGAGTTCTTCTTGAACAAAAGAACCCGGATATATGTTCGGAGGCTGCAGGGTACATATCCTCAGAAGAGATTTTTAGTTTTTCCAACAATAAAGATCCAAGACCCTCCAACTTTTTGTTCCAAATAGCAAGAGGTTCGGGGGCTACACTCAGTGAGTGCCCTTTTTCTTCAAAAAAGCGCACATCACTCAGGAGACTTCTTCAAGAAAAGACCACTTCAAGGCTTCTCTTCAAAAGAACTTGAACCAGGCTTGTTTCACCAAGCGAGGTTAGAGAAATAAGGAGGCTTTCAAGTTTAACCATGAAATGCTTGGGAGCTTATCGATGTGGGACCCATAGGGTTCCCTAGCGATATAACTATAAGTCATAGGCTCTGGCCTAGCCCACGAACCAAAGCAGGAAGGGGTACAACAACTGCTATACCGAATTCGAGTAGAATAGGCCAAACTAGCCGGACTCCTATAGGAAAGTACCTTCTATATTTAGATCAGGACACCTTCTTTGGATTTGACTAGTATTCTATCCGCACCATAGTCTTCTCTATTGATATAAAGAGAGACTATGGGCACCCCTGTAACGAACAACACAACATACCAATCAATCCAACGCAAAAGGCTAACGCCGACTGGACATAAAGGCTATTACTCGATCATAGTCGACGGCCTAAACTAGTATAAATCGACTGTTTCTTGCATTCACCGTTGAGTTTCGCACCAGCCGAAACCCGAACAACTGTCCTAGGTACACCCCCGTGATAGGCTATTAGTGGTAAAACATCGACAGTGGTGAAGTGTTGATGACGGTGTACAGTCCTTGCCATTTGCTATGCAATTTTCCGTCACCGAGCAGCTTGACCTTTGAGTCAAAGAATAAGACCTTGTCACCTTGCTTGAACCCTTTGAGCTTGATTCGGTGATCATGCCATCTTTTGGTTCTTTCCTTATATAACTTGGCAATGTGGTACGCCTTCTCTCACCATTCTTCTAGCTCGGCAATTTGTTTTTGTCTGTTTTTGCCAGCTAGCTTTACATCCATATTCCAGCTTTTGACTACCTAGTGAGCTCGGTGTTCAAGCTCAAGGGCAAGTGGCAACTCTTTTCATAGACTAGCTGGTACGGTGACAGGCCAATGGGGGTCTTGTAAGCTGTCATGTATGCCCAGAGTGCATCAGAAAGCTTGTTCTTCCATCCTTTTCCTGTCTCATTGACCATTTTCTGTAAGATGTTATTGATTTGCTTGTTTGAGGTCTCGGCTTGGCCACTAGTCTAGGGATGGTATGGAGTGGCAATATTGTGCTTGGCTCCTAACTCTCTCAGGAATGCTCTGAATGTATTGTCTATGAACTGAGATCCCCTATCGCTTATCACCATCCTCGATGTTCTAAAGCGAGGGAAGATTACTTCATGAAACATCTTCCTTGCATGCCTGGCGTCAGCAGCTCATCAAGGTAATGCTTCACCCATTTTGACACGTAGTCAACAGCGACGAGGATGTACTCACAATCCTAGGACTTTTGAAATGGCCCCATGAAGTCAATGCCCCATACATCAAATATTTCTCTTTGAAGGTTAAAGTGTAGGGGCATCACGTTGCGAGAGTTGATGCTTCCTTGGAACTGGCACTTTTGACACCTTTGGATGAATCCCTTGGTGTCCTCGTGCATCGTCAACCAGAAGAAACCACACTGCCAGATTTTGGCTTGTGTGCGGAGTACTCCATAGTGGCCTCAGTACAGTGCTGCATGGCATCTTTCAATGATTTGTAGTCCCTTGGCTGTTGGCACGCATATTCTCAGCAGGCCATCCGAACAGACCCGGTACAGATACGGTCATCCCAAAGGTGACATCGGCTTTTGAATTGTAACTTTCTCCTATTTTTGCCCAGTGGTACATAGCCTAAAACCATGTAATTCACAATGTTTGCATACTACGGGTTGGAGTCTATCACCTTGAGCAGCGTGCCATCACGTAGGAAGTCATTTATTGGAAGTTCCTGCATGTTAGTGACTTGTATACGCGAAAGATGATCGATGACAGTATTCTCTACTCCTTTTTTATCTTTAATTTTAAGGTCAAATTCTTGAAATAAGAGAATCTATCTTATTAACCGAGGTTTAGCGTCTTTCTTAGTGAGTAGATATTTTAATGCAACATGATCAGTATAAACAATAACTTTTGCGCCCACTAAGTAAGACCTAAACTTGTCGATAGCAAAAAAGACTACTAAGAGCTCTTTTTCGGTGGTAGCATAGTTGAGCTGTGCTCCTATCAACGTTTTGCTAGCATATGCGATCACGTGATGTTTCTTATCTTTGGTTTGGCCAAGGACCGCACCAACAGCATAGTCACTAGCATCACACATGATCTCGAAAGGCAGCGACCAATCCGGTGGTTGGATGATTGGTGCTGAGATGAGTGCTTTCTTAAGAGTGTGGACAGTAGCTAAGAACTCCTCTGTGAACTCAAAAGGTGCATCCTTAGCTAACAGGTTAGTGAGGGGTCTAGCGATTTGTGAAAAATCCTTGATAAACCGCTGATAGAACCCTATATGACCTAGGAAGCTATGGATTCCTTTGACGTTCACTGGGGCTGGTAGTTGCTCAATGACCTCGATCCTAGCCTTGTCTACCTCTATCCCCCTCTCGAACACAAGATGCCCAAGAACGAAGCCTTCACAGACCATGAAGTGGCACTTTTCCCAGTTAAGTACCAGGTCCTTCTCATGGATCTCTGCAAAATTTTGTCTAAATTCTCCAGACAGTGGTCAAAGGTTTTGCCATAGACTGAAAAATCATCCATGAACACCTCTATGATTTCTTCTATCATGTCTGAGAAAATAGACATCATGCACCATTGGAATGAAGCGGGTGCATTGCATAACCCGAACAACATTCTACGATAGGCATATGTTCCATATGGGCATGTAAACGTTGTCTTGCTCTAATCATCGAGGTGGATGCGAATTTGATGATATCCCCAATACCTATCGAGGAAATAGAAGAAAGAATGCTTCGCCAACCGTTCTAGCATTTCATCAATGAAAGGCAGCAGGAAGTGGTCTTTCTTTGTTGTCGCGTTAAGCTTCCAGTAATAAATGCACTTTCTCCACCCCATGATGGTACATTGCGGAATTAGCTCATTTTTATTATTTTCAATGACCATCATTCCTCCTTTCTTAGGAACCACTTGGACAGTCACTATGTGGTATGGGATAAATAATCCCGGTGTGAAGAAGTTTGAGGACTTCCTTCTTCACGACTTCCATCGTGTTATTAAGCCTGTGTTGAGATTCGTGTGATGGTGTGCTTGTAGGGTCAATAGGAATGCAATGGGTATAGAGTCACTACAAGAGATGTGACCTTCTATGATGATTATATGATGACAATAGAGCAATTTGTCATTACATTATTTAGATAATGACGATTTTCAGGAGCCGATCTTAGTTAATGATGAAAATATATTACTTGTCACTAAGTCCAATTCAAAATCATCATTCTCTATTTTGGCATCATGGTTATGATGGATTTATATGACAAATGTTCATGCATCATAGTTATTCATGGAATAAAAACAAAAATTGATGGCTAGATTGTTCTCACATAATTTATCATATTACAAAAGTCCTTTGCAATGTTAATTTCTCACCTTTTTTGAACCCATAATTCTATCATATCTTTATTAAATACTTCCTTCTCTCTACTTTAATGATAAATTGCACCTTAATATTGCTTAAAAAGGCTAGAAATGGTCTTCCCGCCAACAATTGGCGCAAAAATGGCTGCCAGCCAAAAAAATTTGTCTCCCCTCAACAATAAAATTGTCTCCCTACCTCCCCGCCAACAATTCCCGCTAGCCTCTCCCTCGCCCACCATCTTTTTGTGGCAAAACCACCTAAGTAATATGGCCCACATGTGCCTATTGTTGTCTTCTAGACTTCTGATAGCGGCATATGCAAGTCAGACAGCTCTAGTAGTCTGTCGGGTGTTCTCGGGGAACCCCGAATCATCCATGATTACTTTTGAGTAGGATCCAATTACAGAAACATTGCAGTATTACAACAATTGCACAATTATACAATTGATTATGTTAGAGTAAACATCGGAAGACTTATAACCATAAGTTTACAAATCCTTCATTCAATTGTTACAACATATACTTTAGCCAACTAGGCAGTAGGGTAGCATGACAGGTACCACTAGTGACACACAAGAGAGAATTCACCCTACCCAAGGGTGCACACAAACTCTTCTACTGCTGGCTCTCACCTGCAACAAGGGTTTAACAAACCCTGAGTACAAAGGTATTCAACAAGACATAACCAACGAAAAGGAAAGACTCCAAGGATATGCAGGCTTACGGAAAATCAAGGTAAGTCTGTATCAAGAATCAAGAATAACTTTTGCGGAAAAGCTTACTAATAGTTGATCCTTACTTTCAATATTCTAGCTTAAGCTTTATACATATAAGTATCAAATTAGCACCTGATCTAAGTAATCATCTCTTTACATCACATCTCATGATCATCAGTATGAGGTTTCCTTTATTAACTACGATGCAGGACAGTTGATCGAGTCTTCTTCTCTGAGAAGCAGCGTCGATTCAAATCGGTTTGGCCTAGCTGGGGTTTCCTTACCACATGACATATGCAGGTCCCAGACCTACATATATCAACCTTCACCCAGATCCTCCAATATAAGAACGGGTCCTGCGCCACCCGAGAGCCTAGTACTCCACTGTCGTACGTCATCCCTGATGTTTCTGTAGGGTGGGTACACGCTGCTCTCGCCATCTCTCCACTCCCAGTGCGTGGTTATCCTTTCTCATAGTAGAATAGCCGGGGTGTTAGGCTTACCGAAGTATGTGGCCAGTACTAAAAGTCACGATCACAAGCGGGACTGCAACGAACGGTCCTCAATCGACACAGGCGGGGCACTACGTCATGACTCAATTCATGACGCAAGCAAAGGGTCCACCCGGTCTCAATTTAAATTCATCATTATTAACAACACAGGGCATCCCCTGGTAAGAACTGATGTGGCAACTATGTTGCACAACTCATAACTACTAAGCATAACTAAGCATCACTAACCTCCTATTACTAACAAGGTGACAAGGATGGATATAGAAATATCAAGGTTGACATGCAGCAAAGGTTAATCACACAACTCCTATTTTACTTAAATGCATCAAACATAAGACCTAAGTGCATAACATTTGAAATACAAGGAGATGGGTTATGCTTCGGGGCTTGCCTTCGGTGTTGAGGTTGTTAGATACTCCAGAAGACTATAACAAGATAACCATGATGACAACTAGAATTTCACTTCGGGACTTGCTCAACAATGGAATTCCACTCGTGACAACTATAAGTAAATAAAGATGTATGCTTAAGGATGATGAAATGCCAAGCATGTAACAAGATGATTAACAACATGATTAATTTGTGCACAACTTTCCTTCATGAAGTAATTAAGTTAAGTATTCATTAAACAATAATAAAGGTCAAAATTAAATAAAGGATAATAACATAATTACTATTTTAATCATTTGCCAAGGAACAAGTATGGTGCTGATGTTCCAAGGTTAGCAAACAATCCAAAAGTCACCCAACATAATTAAATGATTTATAAACATCTTTTTGGTATATTTTATTAATCCATAAAAGGCATAGATAAAAGAAATTAAACAATTTATAGACATCAAAATTAAGCCAAACTTTTTGAGCAGATTCATTTTAACATAAACATCATGTGTACCAATTTTCACTATTTTTGGATGACTATTTTATCCTACAAAATTCATGAAAACTACATTTATTAATTAAAGCATGTAATTTTTAGTCATAACAACACTACTGAAATAAGTCATTTTATATTTTCCCTGACTAAGCATTCAGTATAGATCATACAGCATAAATTTCATAATTTTATCTATAGTAATTAATTAGTTATAATTTATAGAAGTTTTAGAACTATTTAGCTTTTTAGAAAAAGGATAAGGATCTCCTTCAACTTGATCGGCCAGCCCAAACTCCAGCTGAACGGGCCGCGAGGCTAACGGCCCAGCTCGTCTAGAGCGCGAGGCCTGCTGCCTCCCTCTCCATATTGAGCCGGCCCAAGAGCAAGCGAACAGGCCTCCCCACTCTCCCTCTCTAGACTCACAGACAGACGATGACTGACTGGCGGCGGCGGTGCTCCGACTTGACGACGATGGTGCCCCGAGGTAGCTCCGGTGATGCTACCAGCGCAGCATGTTCCTCAAGGCACAACGAAGCTATCCTCGTCCTTAATTGAGCCACTAAGGGCTAGCAGCGAGCGTGCCCACAGCCATGGCAGCTCGACGAGCCCAAAAGCGGTGGCACGGTGACATACCGGCCGACCTTGGCCCTAATTGGCCTAGGTAAGAACCTAAAGAGCATCAGTGCCTCACCCTGAAGTCATTGCGCCTAATGATTGAGACGGAGATGAGGCGGAGGTGCTCTGTCGACGTAGAGGTGATGGCGGATGCCGTCGAGGAAGACGACTGCACCCGGCAACACTGGCAGTGAGGGAAATGCAAGGGGACTCAACAGAAGCGCAAAGTGAAGGTGAGGCTAACTGCGAGATGAATTGGGCGATGATCAAGCGGTCACGATGAATTGGTGAAGGACGGGCGAGCTCGACATCGATGACCGAAGGGAAGAGATGAGCTCAATGCTCGACTAAGCGAGTTATCGGCAAGGGCAATGCCCTAGGTTTCCAACTCTAGCTTGAGACATGTCTAGACGGGGCAGTTGCATGGCCGAGCAAGAGAAAGCGGTGAGCAACACGGTGGAGGTCAGCGGCGGTGCCTGGTGAAACAGACAAGCAGCCTACACAGTCATGCCTTGCAACATTGATGTTACAAACGTTTCACAGCCATGTTCCAGTTCTTCCCTTCCACTTTTCTCTAATTTTTGAGCAGAAGCTTGACAAACTCCAAATACAAAATTTGTTCCAAAAGACATGAGCTCCAACTTTGCTTTAAGTCTCAAGATATAAAACAGAATAGATAAAGAGATCAAAAGAAGGGAGGAGTTGAAACATCATGTTTCAATAATTGAAACACCATGTTGCAGAACTAAACACTATGTTTCAAGAGATGAAACATAGGATTAAAACAAGTTTTGAAAATAGTTTACTTTATTTCACCATTAACTTGTGAAAACTATAGAGCACACATATTACAATTGCAAAGCAATATTTAAACCTTATTTTAGTGAATGCACCATATGAGATTGTTGCAACACAATGCTACAAAACATGATGCACTAAGAGTAGATGATGACATGGACATATTTTAGTTGTGCTTAACCCAGGGTGTTACACCATTTTTGGCCAAGTGCCACTTTTGTCCACTGTCACAAGTTTTTCATGTACTCAAACCAAGGGTATTATAGTAAAATTCCTATACAAGAAGTGGAACCCTGGACATCCCGGCATGATTTCATCATTTCCCCTTTCCCTTGCGCCTCCAGCCGCCACCCTCTCCCATTTTCAATGCCTGCGCCACCACTCCACAACACCTCCGCCCCAGCCCTATTCCCAGAAGCCAGCGCCACCATCCTGCTCCAACCGCAACCACACCCTCTCCCAGCTGACCCATCTTCCTTCCTTGTGCTGGGCAACGATTTTAGCTCCAAGTACAAGATGCCTCCTGGGAGAAAGGTGTAGACTCCTGGGATAGTTGAGGTGCCCATAGGTAATTCCTCAAGCTTGAGCGCTAGGAAAGGGAACAACGAGTGGATCTGAGGGGTGCCGACAGGATTTTGGTTTTTTTGGTGTTCTGATGTTTGAACTTAGGGTTTGGGGTGACGGGATTTTGGTTCCTATGGGCAAGTCCGTGTCCAGCAGCAGTGAGTGGGCGATGGTCGTGCGCCTCCATCGGCTTGAGCTTTAGGGGGAGTGGGCAGCGAGTGAGGGCCATCTGGAGTGAGGAGTGGCTTGGTTGATGACTATCATCGGCCCTATTGTTCCTCTGCATCTACCAATACTACTACAAACTAGAATGAGGAGCACATCAACAACAATGATGAACGCAAGTGCTTATGTGACCTGATCACCTTATATGAAATGTTCGTTACTACATTAATTAGCATATATGCAATAGTTCTTAGTAGATCAAAGTTACTGGCTTCATTTATTTCTATCATGATGCTTCATTGTAGAGTTCATTGCTTGTTGGTATCTTACTAGTGAATTCAGAGATAATGATACATGTTGAATCTGTAGACATAGTTCTAATGCTGATATCTTCTTTTGCATTCACTACTATTAGCATGTATCAGTCCTAAGTAATAGTACAAACATTCATATATGCTAATAAAATCAGATTGATACTTATTTAGTAAATCTGGAATATATTTGCTACTAACTCTACAAATGAATTCTTGTTAGGTGCATTATTTGCAAGTGCACAGCATATGCCGCGGGGAAAATATATGGGCATAGAGGGCTAGAGACAAAGATTAAAATTGACATTGCTGAAGGGAATAGAAGGCCAAAGGCACCAATGCAAGCTGCAAAACTTGCATCAGAGGCTGGGATCTCACTTAGGCTGCATACCTTTCTTTCCACACTGGAAGGAGTACTAGAAGGAACATAATAAACATCTTGTTGAAGCCTACATTGGCAAAGTTGATGTAAGTCAATATTTATTTGACTTGTTCAATCATAGTTCATTGTGTCCTTTTTGTTTTCAAATCTAATCTCTATTTCTTTACTAGATCCCATTCGACATAGACACTAAAAGTGAGGTTGTACAAGCTGCTTGTGTTGACATGCTAAAGGGTGGACAATGTCAGATGAGGTATAGGCTGAAAAAGAAGTACTTCGATGGAGTTCCAGCAAATCTAGTGAGGACAACATCACCTGTGACATGTATGACTGATGATCAATGGAGAGCATTAGTGGAGATGTGGTCCAACCCAAAACACAAGGTATGACATTGGTGATGTTGCTGATAAATGTGTACATATCTGGACAGTTCAAATTTAAGTGGCATTTGTAGTCCTTTTTGAGTACTTGTTTTTATTTTCTTTACCATACAAATTTGTGTGGTGTACAGGACACTTGTGTCAAAAACCAAGTTAAACGTGTGAAAGTCCAGTTCCATTAGCGTATAGGTTCTCGATGTTACATTGCACATGCCTATGTCACGGTAGGACAAATTTAGTGCTATGTGATCTTGTTGCCGATCTTCTAATTTACGTGAATTATAGATTGTTCCTATTGTCACAAGGTTCATGTTTTGAAATCTAGTATATACCTCGTGCATGCTTGAAATTGTATATATGCCTCTTTTCATGCGCTTCTAATTTACATGTAAACATATGCCTCCAATTGAATTTATGTCCTTATACTTATTGAAAAATACTTGAATGAGCAAAACTTATTCAATGAACTTGTATTTCTATGTCTAGGTTCTATAATTTGCTACTATTAGCATGAGTGCATTGCTGGTGGCACTTTGGTCACATTTCGTTTCATTAAAGTCTGCTGCACATTATTTGAAATGAGAAACCATGAAATTGGTTCAAGCTAACAAGTTTAAGTTGATTTCTCATCATTTTAGAAACAAGAAAAATATAAAGACGCAGAGCCCACTGCAATTGATTTGTTCAAGGAGATGCATTGCAGCAGAAGAGTGGTTTTTGTGAGCCTATCAGAAATGCAATTCTAAGCACTTTTCCCCTCTTCTACAAGACATACTTGAAAGTTAGTTTGAATATTTGGCCTGATCGGCTGTACTTCTTGTGCTGCAGCTATTGCTGCATGCTGCTTATAATCTAAACCGTTGAAATATGATGCATAGAATCTGAACCTTTCAAATCTGAATTGTGCACGTAGCAGCAGCTACAGCTATTGCCTTTCCTTCATGATTGGAAATGATTGTGGGCTGTTTTTGCTATTGTCAGAAATGATATTGCAAGAGTTATGATGTACTTTTTGCATGACTACTTTGTTACATTATTCATTTCCCAAGTTGGGTGTATGTAGTCTTCTAAATTCAAATATGATATATTGCAAGTATACTGTCTTTTCCTTCATATACTGCTTTTAGCTCTTGTTTGAGTTTAACTTCGTACATGCTTGAAATGATGTTTGAGGCTATTTTGGCTAAAGTAAGGTCATTTTTGAGGTCTCTCTAAAGTATTATTGTTGGCTATTTTTCCTATACTGCTATAAATCTATAACAAATTCAATGCTAATTTTTGTATCATTATGTTGCTAGGCTGCTATGGAAGCAATTAAGGCTAAACCAACACAAGAAGGCCAACAGTCGATGTCTTCTATTGAAATTATTTCTAAGGTGCTGCCAAAGTCAAGCACATTTCTTCAAAATGTGGGGCTGCCAACCTCCAAGCCAAGTAGTAGAAGTGCAGTTAGTTCATAGGTGCGGCAGCTATAGGCTCAACTTGAGGCTAAGGAGCAAGAATCTGCGTAACTTAAGCAAGAATCTGCACAACTTAAGCAAGAGGTGGCTAGTCAAGCACATGAAATTGACAGTTTGAAGAAGGGACAACAAGAAACTCATGCCCTCCTTTGATAGCTGATTAACTTCAATCAAGGTCAAGTCACTCCTCCCTAAAATTTATGAGCATCCTCGTCATCTAGATATGCATCCAGCAAGTTGGTTCAACTATGCCTTTTGTATCTATCCCTAGAATTTAGGCTGATAAGAGTCTTTGGTGAACTCTGTAGCATTTTGGTGTGCTTGTGGTTGCTGCAATACAAACTATGAACTTAGTATTGCTTTAGCTTGCAAACTATTTCACACTTTAAGTTGTTATGTATGACTGAGATGGATGTATGAATGAGCTGGATGTATGGTTGAGATCGTTGCTTCTAAGATGTTGAATGGATGTTGACTATGAAATTTGTTATGAATCAATGTATGGTTGTCATTTGTTGAATTCAATTATATGGTTAATATTGTCACTGCATAGGCACACATGGTAGTTGTCTAGTTGAGATTTCATGACAATTTTAATGACAATAATGATCGTCATTATTGCCGGTGACAAAAATATTGTTGTCACCAACTCAGTGACGATAGGTATTTCATCACTACATTGTCACAGAGCGTATTATGGTGACGTAAAATCCTCTGTTTGTGACCTAAATGAGCCATCATAGAAGGTCACATCTCTTGTAGTGAGTGTTGGGCTAATTCCCTTGAGATCTTGCAAGAAATACTAGAAGACCGACCTATGCTTCTCTAGAATGGCAATTAGTTTGGACGTCTCCTCATCAGAAAGCTTATTGCTAATGATTACAAAGTATTTTTATTATTATTTAGAAAAGCGTAGCATAGACTTGTGGGCAAGGGTTTTAGCTCAATCGGAGGTTGTGCCGGTACTTCCACTACAAGAAATCTGGGCTTCTGTGACGATTTTCTGGATTATGACACACCTTCTATGACAACAGTAATATGTCATAGAAGGGGTACAATGACAAGAAAAATGTCGTAATTGTCACAATCAGTTTGTCATAGAAGGAAAAGCCATCTATGACAAACTGATTGTGACAATTACGTCCTTTTTCTTGTCATTGTACCCCTTCTGTGACATATGACTGTTGTCATAGAAGGTGCGTCATAATCCAGAAAATCGTCACAGAAGCCCAGATTTCTTGTAGTGTTCCTCTGTGGGAAGGTGGATGGTTTCTCCTAAATCGCCTTCTTCTAAGAAGAGTTTGGCATCCTTTTCTAAGGACAACTCAGGGGAATCAAAGGGTAGGACCGACATGACCTCCTTGAACAGGTCAGGATAGGGGAGAGATTCTACCATCGAGTTTTTGACTCGAGTGATAGGTATGGTGAAAGTGCCTCTTCCAGCTTTACATCCAACTCCCCTGTTTTTGGTGGGTCAACAAAGAGCTTTTCTAGGGGGTGCCCTATCAAAACATCGAAGTCCTGAATGTCAAAGACATGGAAATCGAGGGCCATTTCGATGTTTCCATGGTGGAGGGTGATGTTGTGCAGCAATCCTAATCCTTTTAGGCTGGATCACGGGGCGTTTCTAAGGGTTTTGACTGTAGGAGTTCGAGGTTCCTCGCTCAAACGTGTGAGTGCAAAGGATTCTGACATGAGGTTTCTCCTATAGTTGGATTGTACAACACCTCCATCCAATTCCCTTGGATTTTGCAACGGATAGGTAGCGAAGGGGTGCGAATCTAAATTTCTTCAAAAGAAAGCTCTCCCTCATATACCCATTCACTACTCATGAGAGCGGTCAACACCTTAATGGACTCTAAGAGATTCTTTGTCCAAAGGCTCAAAAGGATTGATAGGGATTGGCAGCCTCTTTTGACATTCGTAATTCAAGGTATTTTCAAAATCTTTGAAAAACTCATCCTCGAAATATGGAAGGTCCGAAGGTTGGAAACCTTCCTCCGAATCTTTTGGTTCGGGTGAGGGTCTCTTTGTGGATGGTACAGGTTTGGTCTTTGTAACACCCTAGGTGTTTTTCACCAATTAAGTAGTGGGTTTAAGCTCAAACATGATAGATTAGTGGAGATGACGATGCCAAAATCAAACCTATGGAAATAAACCCTAACCTAAACTTGGACATTGCACCCTCGTTTACATATAGGCCATTCTAAAGATATATGCTTGGGTGTTGTTATCAAAGTATCTTCACATGTCTCACATTAATAACCATCTATAGTGATCCCTAGAAAAGTTTCATGAAGTTTGGAATCAAAAAGTCACATGAAATGATAAGTTCCATTCCTATTGGAATTTGCCCCATTAAGTTAATGGAACTATATATCATCAACCAAGCTTTGCAAATTTACCCAAATGACTCTAGATGAACTCTACAACAAAAGTCGTGAAGGGTTCATGTTGAGCAAACGTCAAGAAATTGCCCCGATTGGCCTAAAACCCTAGTTTCGGCTTTATCGAGTTGCTACTTTGACCAAAGTGAAAGTTTGACTTCTGTACCAGTTATGAGGTTTGACCTTAAAGCAAAGTTGTAGTTCATATTGTGTAGAACAAACTTTGTTTAATGGTCAAGAGCTGGTTTGATCTCTAACCTAGTCAAATAGAGCTCACAAGAATCAACTTAGTGCTGTTTTCAAGGTCTCGAATTTGGCTAAGTCTGGAATTACAATGTCATTGTGGTTGGCATCTCGCGTTCTCCAAATCTTGCTATGCAACTTAAATTGGTCCAAATGTAAAAGTTGGAGCTTACATGATGGGGAAGAGCATACAACAAGATGGTGCCAATTGCAATGCATTTTGACCTCCATTTTGGATTGTTGCTCGTTGTTTTCAAATCGCTGACATTGTCAACTTTGGGGCTAATTATCTCCTAATCTGGGACACTAATGATCTTACACCCTAAATGAAAGTTGTGGAGCATTAGGAGAACAACAAAATTTGTTTAAGGAGCCAGAGCCGAATCTTCAAGGAATATGCCCAAAAACGGCAACCAAGGTGCTCAGTCTTTCGCGCGCCACCTGTTCGGGGAAAGGCCTCAAAGGCGACAGGTGTCCCGAACGTGGCCGCCATGTGTTTCTCCTCGCTGCCGCATGCCATGAGCTGGGGCCATTGGGGAGCCACCCGAGCGCCTGCCCTCGGTCTCGCTTCCTCCTTACCCGGCCGTGCTTCCCATCCCCTTCGTCGCTCCTGAGCGTCCCGCGTGCTGTTCAGAACACTATTGGATGCAGTATTGAGGAATATTCCTAAACAGTTCCTTATTCTCGTACATGTCCTCCAGGCGGAGTATGCATGTTGCCTTGCAAAAAGTAACCCGCAAGTTCAAAGCGTGTGCATCATCGGATTGGTATATAAATTAATGGTCGAGATCTGCTACTGGATGGCCCTTTTGAGGTCCCAAAGATACTAGTTCACACTCTTTCATTGCTTTTGCGTTCTCGTATCAATAATGTATGAGCAACCTTGGTTTCTGCAAATCAATGTATACCATCGCGTATCAAAAGCAAATTGAAAAGTGCCAAACAACAGATTTCCCAGCTTAGAGCTGCTAGTTGATCCTAAAGAGGAAGCCTCACGGTGAAAAGTTAGCCTGACAAAGCTAGTTTCACTACGTTGCAAGTCAAACTCAACTTACTGTGCAACTGCCTCACGAAGGGAAATTTGCTCGATAGTGAGCTAATTACCGAAGTTGGTAAATACTTGCAATTTTTGCTGTCTGCCAGACCTCGCTATATCCTTATTTGGCAATAATTGATAATACTCACTGATCTTTGGTATCTTAAAGTGTTTTTACCCAAGTGGTTGCATCTGATTCAACCCAGATAACTGTTGCCATTGGATAAGAGAATCTTCTTAGGTAACATTTGATAGAAATACGAAGCCGACAGAGTCAGCTATCACATTCACTAACCCCTCGACAAACTCAGATAAATACAGTGTTGTCATCAGAGGGAGAGACCTACACGCATGGAATAGTAAGTAGTTTTCCATTAGTTGATATATGAATGATTGAACATTTACGACCAACATAGACCCTGTCTATTGGTTAGTCAGTATCCTATAACCTCAGAGAATGTTTGTCGTCTATGATCTCACCCTTTTGGAAGATTGTACTCAAGCCATTTTGGTAGAGAACTGCTTTTCAAAACTATGTGAACATAGAGCCATTTCAACGAGTATACTTCTAAAGATTTTGGTCTAGTGTCAAGTTCATATGGCCTATGTTGTGCTCATTAGAAAGTCAGGTACTTGTGAGTGGTTCACTCATAGACCAAATGTTCTCCGTACACTGAGAATGCAGTACGTGTATCTTGGGTTCCTCCCAAAGGAACAATGCTTCATGGAAGTCAATGAAGGAAATTCTTCAGACAAATTTTTCCATAAAGAATAAGTATCAGAAAGTGCCTTTGACCAAATTGTTCACCGATGTTGAAGCTTTATAGCTGAATGCTATAGCAGATGTTGGGAACTAGATAACGTGTCTCTCTTCCTTAAAAGATCTTCCATTCCGAATCTCGGGACGCAATTCTTTTAAGGGGGGAGGGCTGTA
Organism: Saccharum hybrid cultivar R570; assembly: GCA_038087645.1. NCBI lineage: Eukaryota > Viridiplantae > Streptophyta > Magnoliopsida > Poales > Poaceae > Saccharum > Saccharum hybrid cultivar. The sequence goes on along the minus strand of JAQSUU010000066.1, from coordinate 13,769,247 downwards.
ACACCCTAGGTGTTTATCACCAATTAAGTAGTGGGTTTAAGCTCAAACATGATAGATTAGTGGAGATGACGATGCCAAAATCAAACCTATGGAAATAAACCCTAACCTAAACTTGGACATTGCACCCTCGTTTACATATAGGCCATTCTAAAGATATATGCTTGGGTGTTGTTATCAAAGTATCTTCACATGTCTCACATTAATAACCATCTATAGTGATCCCTAGAAAAGTTTCATGAAGTTTGGAATCAAAAAGTCACATGAAATGATAAGTTCCATTCCTATTGGAATTTGCCCCATTAAGTTAATGGAACTATAGATCATCAACCAAGCTTTGCAAATTTACCCAAATGACTCTAGATGAACTCTACAACAAAAGTCGTGAAGGGTTCATGTTGAGCAAACGTCAAGAAATTGCCCCGATTGGCCTAAAACCCTAGTTTCGGCTTTATCGAGTTGCTACTTTGACCAAAGTGAAAGTTTAACTTCTGTACCAGTTATGAGGTTTGACCTTAAAGCAAAGTTGTAGTTCATCTTGTGTAGAACAAACTTTGTTTAATGGTCAAGAGCTGGTTTGATCTCTAACCTAGTCAAATAGAGCTCACAAGAATCAACTTAGTGCTGTTTTCAAGGTCTCGAATTTGGCTAAGTCTGGAATTACAATGTCATTGTGGTTGGCATCTCGCGTTCTCCAAATCTTGCTATGCAACTTAAATTGGTCCAAATGTAAAAGTTGGAGCTTACATGATGGGGAAGAGCATACAACAAGATGGCGCCAATTGCAATTCATTTTGACCTCCATTTTGGATTGTTGCTCGTTGTTTTCAAATCGCTGACATTGTCAACTTTGGGGCTAATTATCTCCTAATCTGGGACACTAATGATCTTACACCCTAAATGAAAGCTGTGGAGCATCAGGAGAACAACAAAATTTGTTTAAGGAGCCAGAGCCGAATCTTCAAGGAATATGCCCAAAAACGGCAACCAAGGTGCTTAGTCTTTCGCCCGCCACCTGTTCGGGGAAAGGCCTCAAAGGCGACAGGTGTCCCGAACGTGGCCGCCATGTGTTTCTCCTCGCTGCCGCGTGCCATGAGCTGGGGCCATTGGGGAGCCACCCGAGCGCCTGCCCTCGGTCTCGCTTCCTCCTTACCCGGCCGTGCTTCCCATCCCCTTTGTCGCTCCTGAGCGTCCCGCGTGCTGGGCGTGGCCGCGTCTGCCATGGGCGCCGGAGCGGAGCTTCGAGCTTGGCCGTTGCCTTTGCCACCGCTAGCAACCACCGTGCGCCAAACCGCCACCGCCTGGAGCTTCTTCATCTTTCCGCGAGCCTAGAGCGCCATTTTCCCCGCCGCCTTTGTCACTGGAGTGCGCCACTGCCATGGCCGCCATTGCCGGCCGAGCTCCATAGCCGTCAACCAATCCGCTCCTCCACGCCTTCCCTGTTCCAATCAATTACCGCCGCACCTCCACTGCCACATGCCGATCTCTAAGCACCTGTTTTCTGGCCCCTTCCGCCGCCGTGGACGGCCGTCGCTGGAGCGGCTCGCCCGCAGCCGCCTGCCTCCGTGGCTAGGAGGCCACGGGCCACCTCACCCCGAGCCATGACTGTCTTCAGGTGAGCCTCGATGCGCTGGTGCTCGTGCTACCCACAGCCGCCGCCGTCGGTGAACCCCTCGCCGGGGCCGGGTCGGCCCTGTTCCCTCCCCTGCTCGGCCGTCCGTGAGGAAGAAGAAGAAGGCAGTCTCCCTCTCTCTGTATTTCCTCTGTGTATGCATGACAGGTGGGTCCCTCGGTGCGCGGGTCCCTCATGTCAGGTTAAGTGGTGGCAGAGAATGGGTACTGAACCGGGTGCGCCTAGCATTAATTAGGGTTTGAGTAATTTCTGGATTTGAATTTCAGAAAATTTGTAAATCTTCTAAAAATCATATCTCATGCTAGGTAATCCCAAAATTTGCAAATGTGGACTTTTTAGAAACCTTGAGAAGATATCTATGTAGTAGAGTCATAAAATTCTATATGTTTATAGATGTTTTCTAATGTGTTTATTTAAGTTGAAAAAGAGCTCTAGAAATGCCTTTAAACCTAACCAGAGCAAGATCTGGAGTTTTAGACATCCAAAAATAGTGATTCTTATTTTGTTAATTTTGTGATGACTTGTACTTGCTAGGAAAAATATTAAACATCCTAGTTGTTCACTGTTTTCTTAAGATTTTGATTAGACCTTGATAAATAAGGAAATCTACATTATTTTGCTTGTTATTTTTATATCTTGAGTTGGGTTGCTCCAATTGATGTGAAATTTTTATGGTAGGCTTGTCATGCTATGGATGTACTCTGGTATGAATTTCATGGCCATGGCTTACTGTATGCTCAAGTTATTGAGTTAACTTGTTTCTGGCTTAATAAATAGCTTATAAATAATATATAAATGATAAAATAGAAAATCTTGTCCCATCACCTTATTATGATGTTGCTCTTTGAAGTTGGTTCATTTTATGGCCATGTGTTCACAGAAAATATTGAGTTTTAGGTTTAACTTGCTCTCACATGATTTATTGCAATAGCTATTTGTCTTTTTCATAGAGGTTGATATACTTGCCCAACTGGATTGAAATTTGGACAGTAGACTTTTGAGAGCATATTTAGGCCACTGTAATTTTTATAGAATTTATGGTGCACTCTTGATAGGTGTTCATAATTCCACCTAATTATCGAAATAAATTAAGAATATATATTAAAAGAATTTATTTAGTAATTGACACTATGTTTTCTGGTGTTCCTTAGTCATGTATGAAATGTTGGTAAAGTTGGTTTTGTCCAATTATATGTTTGCAACATATGTTAATAATTATTCTTGCGATTATTAGTTTCTGGACAGTTCTAGGGGCAATAAAGATTACCCCATGATAATGATGTTTTCTGAGCACCTTGTCTATAGAAAAGTTGTATATAATTCATGTATCTAGCCTCTGTTAAAATTTGGTGGCATTTGGCCATATGGTTTAGAAACTATAGCTGTTCTAAGTTGGGTTCAGATTTATGTTGCTCTCTGTCCTTCCAGGACAGATTCTGTACCTTCTGTATTTCGACCTGGTAAATGTTAGAATCAGGTTTAGATGTTTATAAATGAAATGTGGACAATTTCATAAGCTTTCTATGATGTCTTCTTGCAAGTCATTTGGATTTGTAGAACTTCAGATATGATTGATTTACTCAGCTACTGTATGTATGTCCAGAATTGTTGAAAATACATGATTGCTTGGTTACTTTGCTTGCGTATTGCTAAGTGTGATTCATGTCTTTGGTGATTAAGCTATTACACCAGAGACTTTGTAAATATTATGTCATGCTTGGTATTGCTTTCTTTGCTATTTTAGCATGTTTGTTTGTGTAAGGTTACTTAAGTAATGTGATGTGCTTACGTGTCTTTACTATAACCTTATACTTGCCTTGATTAACGTGTGATGCATCATCTATTGTATTTCCTTGTATTCATGTACTTGAATCTTGCATTTTATTTAGGTACGCTAGCTAAAACGCGTGAAAGATGTGGTGTTGGAGCCAAACCCGAAGACGGTGTTTGGTGGAACTATCTCGAAGATGGAAGTACTCAGCGAGTTTCATCTGACCAACACTAACTTGAGTCGGATCCCAGGCAAGCCCCGGAGCATTATAAGCCTCCTATCTTCAAAGAAATTAATTCTATATATGTTATAAGTATTGTTGCATTAGGTGATAGGAGTTGGTTGGAAACTCTGGCTGCATTATATCATTCCTTGTCCAGATACATGAATCCTTGAATCCTACATAGACTAGGATCGAGTAGATGCTTAGCCCTGCTTTAAGCGGTAGAAGTCAGGTGATTTCCGGTCACCTGCGAGATGTAGGGATATTCATATATAGCACGGTTGGCTATATTTGCTATCGTGGAATGGAACCATGTGTTAATAAAATGAAATGAGACCGGGCGGGATGACGATAGTGAAGCAACAAGGCATGGAGGTCTTGGGTGTGGATCTATCCCCGTCTGAGTTGTTTGAGGACCGATTCGCTGTACGTCCTTGAGTCATGTTGAACGCAGTCTAACACTTAGTTGGCCGGATAAGTCGTTCCGACCGTGAAGCCGAGTAATATGGTTCAGGCCGGGAATCGAATGGTAGGTTGCTTCTTGGAGGAGAGAAAGGATGTGCTTGGGGACATTGGCGTGAGACCAAGGGGGGGTTAGAGTCCCTATCACCTGGCAGAGTGTCGCCCTTGGGGTCGCGACATCATTCGGACCCGCAATTCCTGAATCATATGAAAAGGTGGCATGTGCGACCCTGGCAGGGGTCTGCACGGTGAGTGTTAGAAATACCCCTCCAGCTGGATAGGAATTCGATTCGAATCGCCGTCGCTCCCAGTTAGTGAGCACTTGACTTGAGCAGCGGCAACGTAGATTCCATTAAATTGAACGGATGGTTAATTGGATAACGATGGAAAGGTTGCCTCAATTTATACCTGCTATGGTTAATATTGTTTGCTCCTAATAAAGTGAGTGCTCTAGTACAGGTTCTAATATGGATGACAGGTTAATGATAATTAACTTGATGCTTAAGCATTAATGATTACTTATCCATATTAACCTTTTATGCAAAATGTTGTCAAGCTAGCCCACTTTATATCAGCCTTGCATGATCCTTTGTGTCACTTTATTTCTGATTTCTGACGGGTAAGTCTAGCTGAGTACCATCTCGTACTCAGGGTTTTATCCCCACTTGTTGTAGGTTGTGATGTATCTTGGCGACTGCAAGAGTTGGTTGGCTCCTGCCTTAGAGGCGAAGTGTGATCACGGGCATGATCCTTCTAAGTTATCTTCTCTCTAATGCTTTTGTTGGAAGTCAACCTTGGTACTGGCATGTATTTGAAATAAGGGTGTTGTTAGTTTCAAATTACTTTGCTTCCGCTACTTTTCAACTTAAGTTGTAATAACTATGTTGAACTCCGATGTATATTTAATTACTTGTGAAATGGTTGTAACATGTGACTGGTTATGTTGAATCACTACGATCTTGGCTTGTATGTTGGTTGGTTTGAAATCCCTCGTGATTTCATTGGACTACCGGAGTTATATGGGCTCAAGTGCGAGAATTTGATCACTTCGGTGATTGTTTTTGTACTTGTGCTCTTATAATTTGGACGGTTCCGTTACAGCTGGTATCAGAGCAAGATTCAACATTAAACTTGTCATATGTGTATTTAAAACAAAGGTTTTGTTTTATAAAATCAGTTTTATCAACTTACAGCTATATATAGGTTTGTGAAAACTGAATTCTAAATCTAAGTATGCCAGTGGTCAATTTCCTTATGCCCATATAAGGATTATTAGGTGGCTTATATAAGTACTAACTTGGGGGTTTTTCATTTATGCATCTACGCCCAGGCCAAGGTATGTATGTGTGATGACTCTCCCACACTATGCTACCCGGTGTGTTAGATGGGTGGTAGCCTTCATATATGAGATAGTCATATATGTCGCTAGTTTACTTTTATGCAACATCGCACCTACGCTCAGGTAAGTGTGAGTTGTGAGAGCATGACCGTACAAACTGCGGTCTAGGGGAGAGCTAGTTTTGGTTACTGGATTATTTACATGTTACACACATGTATATATGAAGGTACTTAATTGTGGGAGATTGATGATTTGGGTAGTTTTGGTACTACATGTACGTATACCGGTGTATATGTATATGGGAGTGCTTAGAATTTCACCTTCCTGTTTTCCTTGTGTGCTATATTTGGGGAAATGTTGGGCTGCAATGAAACTTTTATGCAGGTACGCTAACCATGAATGCGTAAGTCGAATGTAGCTATCGACTAGCTATATATCGAGAGAGTGCGTGTTATGCCACTGACATAGAACGTGATCGCCACCTTAGGTTGGCAATCTTGTGAGGACGAATAGAACGAAGCATGCATCTTCATGATTGTTGCTTTATGCATAGCTATACTCCTCTCACCCGTATTCTATATTAAGTAACTTGTGATTGATGTTATGTACTATCTTCCTTGGTGGAGTAAACAAGAATGCTTTGTTCCATGTTGCTTGAATAGGGAGTGTTTGAAGATAGTGTGTGCTTAGTTTTGTTAGAAATAAGTGTGGTTACATGCTTGAAACTATAGTTGTCTTCTAGTTTGGCCGAGTGGTGGATATGTTGTTTATACAAGCATTGCAAATGTTTTTGACCGCACTTAAGTAATTTTGATTCTTGTGAATGAATTAAATTGGTGCTGCTCTAAGGTAACAATATTTAGAGCTACTAGAATAACATGTTTGTGTGCTCTCTTGTTAAGTAGAACAAAGGCAAGCTTTGTTTTGCTTGTCGAATGTTGGCTGCTAGAACGCTTTCTGTTGTAGTGATACTTTCGTGGTCATAATGGTGTTTTCTGTAGTTATGGAGAATACCAAAGTTGTAGCTAACTTACTTTTCTAGCTTGTCCTAAAATTTCATGACCCTAGGTCTTATGGTTTGAGAGTTATAAATTTTAGAAGTTTGTTGTCAGAATCTGCTCATGTTCAGAACAGATCTAAATGTTTGCTTTATTTGACCTATGTGCTTATGGAATAATGTCTTGAAAATATTAGAGGAAGTGTAGTACTTTTTCTAAGCTTTCCAAAATGCTAAAGATCACTACTTTTGATGATGTAAGTCACCAGTTATGAGTTTGTGAAGTTGAATGACAGAATCTGTCCAAATCTGGGTAGAAATGTCTTCTTTGTGTTGATTAACCTTGTTGGCTATAGAATCATCTTAATATGATAATAAGAAAGTTATATACAACTTAATAAGCTTTACATAAAGTTAAGGCTCAGCCTTGTTGTGTCCCTAAAACTCCAGTTTTGCATTTTTGAAGTTCTTGTCAGTTTTCTGTCCATATTGGTACAGATCTGAAACATTAGCAATTTTTGTCATGTTAATCTATGAATTAGCTTTTGGTATGAATAACTAAAGTGTAGTCATCTTCCTAAGCTTTCTAGAAAGTCTAGGATCACCTTTGTGGGATGTCTACAACCTCAGTTATGGTTGAAACAAGTAACTACTGTGCTGCTGTCCAGATTGTATGTATATGCTAAGTTACCCACCTTAGCTAGCGTTTGTTTTGGACTAAACCTGTAGTTAGTTCTTGCTTTAGATAAATGCTTGTTTGAGTGAGCCTTGTGCTTTGTATTGGTTGCTTAAGCCCATTCGTGTGAATTTTCTCCCATGTCTGCTTGACTGTAATGTTGTATGTATGCTTGTTATCTAGGTAGTGCCCTAGTTGTCACCTCATTTGTCCTCGGTGAGCATACGAGAGTCCCATAGCTTTATCCTAGAACAACGTTCACGTACGTAGTTGTATGGTTGTTGTCTTCAATTAGGTTTTCTCTCTTAGGAGCCTGAGCCTGTAGACTTGGTGGTTAGCCCTTGAATGTTTGTATCCATGCCTTTGCTTGACCAAAAGCCCAAGGTTTAGTTCTCCTATCTGTTTGCATAAGCCGTGGATGTTTTGCAACCCTTTTTGTGAAGACCCTTGTTGACTGACCAACCAAGTTAACTTTCATCAACGCTAGCCTTTGACCATGGTTCATACATTGCTAGTTGTGGAGACCGGACCCAAATCCATGTTGGACCTACTGATTGCCGCTCCTACAGGTGATCTGGTGCAATGATAATCTTTCGTCGTCTGATCTCTAAATCATGTGCTTGCAAATTCGTGCATCTACCTTATCAACCCAATCTCTGACAACATATCAGTTTTCACCCTTGAAAATTGTTTAATCCGTCCCCAACCTTCTCAGTCTTGAGATGTTTATCAGTCTTGATCTCATGTTGTTGCCCAACATGAATGAATCTCTTATTAATCTTTTATCTGGAACTCACCTCGGTGAACACAAGTCATGCATAGAATTTAAGCAAGAGTCCATTGCTCAGTTGTCTTTAAGAATTGAACTATGTTCCCTTGTGGTGTGTGTTAATTTTTGGATTGCCTCCTCGTTGATTCTAAACCTTGTAACTACCTTTTCTCACTATCCCTCCTTGGTATGGTGCTTGTTTGGGCAACCCAATCTATGCCATTTGAAATTCATCATCGGGTGTATGTTCAGTAATGGTGTTATGAGTAGCAACTAATGGTGCCGCGATGAAACCGAGAGCCTCTTGTGGGTGCACACACAAGGTTGTGCTGCTCGGCAGGCGCTGGTATCATGGTTTCTAATCATAATCCATTGCAGAACAACACTGATGTGATGTTCACATGACCTTCTTCCTTGGTTGTTTTTCCATATCTTATCAAAATACCCTTATATCGAACCAAAAGTAGTGGAGTTTCCTTCTGAAGTTGCTAAGAGGTTAACCTTTGAAGAACAGGTCACCGACATAAACATTAACAGACTGCAATATGTGGTAGCCCAGTGACTCTATTTAGTTGTCCCCGTATTGACGAACGTCATCTAGTGAGCAAAGTATCTCATCTTGGTTTGATAAAAAGGACACACAACACTTACTATTGGACAAGTCATTCGTTGGATAAGAATCAATCGTCACATTATGCAAATCTTAACCTTTGTATGCATAATGACCACACCATCGAAATCAACCATCTCTAGAATAACTTCGTAATTGCTAACTTCGATGGCAACCATCTGTTCTGCATCAACCACAGTTGTTGTGGTCAAGAGTGAAGATTTGGAACTTTTTTTTAGTGTTGAGAGACAACTGATTAGTTACCAATAGGAAGGTTAATCTCTAGCTAGGTAACGACTCTTTGGTAGCTACGAAGGCTATGTCTTACAGAGCAATAACCAACAAGAAGTTAATCAACTAGCCAACAACTTGAGTGATACTCTATCTTCTACAGCCATTGTGACCAAGTCATTTCCATCTTGGACAATCACACAGATAGTACAAGGTGTTCAATCAGCTGCGGTGAAGAATTAGAGAAATGCATGCCCTAGTTTCGATCAACATCCTTGTGCCCTTAGGTGCCACAAACGGTGTTGTTCAGAACACTATTGGATGCAGTATTGAGGAATATTCCTAAACGGTTCCTTATTCTCGTACATGTCCTCCAGGCGGAGTATGCATGTTGCCTTGCAAAAAGTAACCCGCAAGTTCAAAGCGTGTGCATCATCGGATTGGTATATAAATTAATGGTCGAGATCTGCTACTAGATGGCCCTTTTGAGGTCCCAAAGATACTAGTTCACACTCTTTCATTGCTTTTGCATTCTCGTATCAATAATGTATGAGCAACCTTGGTTTCTGCAAATCAATGTATACCATCGCGTATCAAAAGCAAATTGAAAAGTGCCAAACAACAGATTTCCCAGCTTAGAGCTGCTAGTTGATCCTAAAGAGGAAGCCTCACGGTGAAAAGTTAGCCTGACAAAGCTAGTTTCACTACGTTGCAAGTCAAACTCAACTTACTGTGCAACTGCCTCACGAAGGGAAATTTGCTCGATAGTGAGCTAATTACCGAAGTTGGTAAATACTTGCAATTTTTGCTGTCTGCCAGACCTCGCTATATCCTTATTTGGCAATAATTGATAATACTCACTGATCTTTGGTATCTTAAAGTGTTTTTACCCAAGTGGTTGCATCTGATTCAACCCAGATAACTGTTGCCATTGGATAAGAGAATCTTCTTAGGTAACATTTGATAGAAATACGAAGCCGACAGAGTCAGCTATCACATTCACTAACCCCTCGACAAACTCAGATAAATACAGTGTTGTCATCAGAGGGAGAGACCTGCACGCATGGAATAGTAAGTAGTTTTCCATTAGTTGATATATGAATGATTGAACATTTACGACCAACATAGACCCTGTCTATTGGTTAGTCAGTATCCTATAACCTCATAGAATGTTTGTCGTCTATGATCTCACCCTTTTGGAAGATTGTACTCAAGCCATTTTGGTAGAGAACTGCTTTTCAAAACTATGTGAACATAGAGCCATTTCAACGAGTATACTTCTAAAGATTTCGGTCTAGTGTCAAGTTCATATGGCCTATGTTGTGCTCATTAGAAAGTCAGGTACTTGTGAGTGGTTCACTCATAGACCAAATGTTCTCCGTACACTGAGAATGCAGTACGTGTATCTTGGGTTCCTCCCAAAGGAACAATGCTTCATGGAAGTCAATGAAGGAAATTCTTCAGACAAATTTTTCCATAAAGAATAAGTATCAGAAAGTGCCTTTGACCAAATTGTTCACCGATGTTGAAGCTTTATAGCTGAATGCTATAGCAGATGTTGGGAACTAGATAACGTGTCTCTCTTCCTTAAAAGATCTTCCATTCCGAATCTCGGGACGCAATTCTTTTAAGGGGGGAGGGCTGTAACACCCTAGGTGTTTATCACCAATTAAGTAGTGGGTTTAAGCTCAAACATGATAGATTAGTGGAGATGACGATGCCAAAATCAAACCTATGGAAATAAACCCTAACCTAAACTTGGACATTGCACCCTCGTTTACATATAGGCCATTCTAAAGATATATGCTTGGGTGTTGTTATCAAAGTATCTTCACATGTCTCACATTAATAACCATCTATAGTGATCCCTAGAAAAGTTTCATGAAGTTTGGAATCAAAAAGTCACATGAAATGATAAGTTCCATTCCTATTGGAATTTGCCCCATTAAGTTAATGGAACTATAGATCATCAACCAAGCTTTGCAAATTTACCCAAATGACTCTAGATGAACTCTACAACAAAAGTCGTGAAGGGTTCATGTTGAGCAAACGTCAAGAAATTGCCCCGATTGGCCTAAAACCCTAGTTTCGGCTTTATCGAGTTGCTACTTTGACCAAAGTGAAAGTTTAACTTCTGTACCAGTTATGAGGTTTGACCTTAAAGCAAAGTTGTAGTTCATCTTGTGTAGAACAAACTTTGTTTAATGGTCAAGAGCTGGTTTGATCTCTAACCTAGTCAAATAGAGCTCACAAGAATCAACTTAGTGCTGTTTTCAAGGTCTCGAATTTGGCTAAGTCTGGAATTACAATGTCATTGTGGTTGGCATCTCGCGTTCTCCAAATCTTGCTATGCAACTTAAATTGGTCCAAATGTAAAAGTTGGAGCTTACATGATGGGGAAGAGCATACAACAAGATGGCGCCAATTGCAATTCATTTTGACCTCCATTTTGGATTGTTGCTCGTTGTTTTCAAATCGCTGACATTGTCAACTTTGGGGCTAATTATCTCCTAATCTGGGACACTAATGATCTTACACCCTAAATGAAAGTTGTGGAGCATCAGGAGAACAACAAAATTTGTTTAAGGAGCCGGAGCCGAATCTTCAAGGAATATGCCCAAAAACGGCAACCAAGGTGCTCAGTCTTTCGCCCGCCACCTGTTCGGGGAAAGGCCTCAAAGGCGACAGGTGTCCCGAACGTGGCCGCCATGTGTTTCTCCTCGCTGCCGCGTGCCATGAGCTGGGGCCATTGGGGAGCCACCCGAGCGCCTGCCCTCGGTCTCGCTTCCTCCTTACCCGGCCGTGCTTCCCATCCCCTTTGTCGCTCCTGAGCGTCCCGCGTGCTGGGCGTGGCCGCGTCCGCCATGGGCGCCGGAGCGGAGCTTCGAGCTTGGCCGTTGCCTTTGCCACCGCTAGCAACCACCGTGCGCCAAACCGCCACCGCCTGGAGCTTCTTCATCTTTCCGCGAGCCTAGAGCGCCATTTTCCCCGCCGCCTTTGTCACTGGAGTGCGCCACTGCCATGGCCGCCATTGCCGGCCGAGCTCCATAGCCGTCAACCAATCCGCTCCTCCACGCCTTCCCTGTTCCAATCAATTACCGCCGCACCTCCACTGCCACATGCCGATCTCTAAGCACCTGTTTTCTGGCCCCTTCCGCCGCCGTGGACGGCCGTCGCCGGAGCGGCTCGCCCGCAGCCGCCTGCCTCCGTGGCCAGGAGGCCACGGGCCACCTCACCCCGAGCCGCGACCGTCTTCGGGTGAGCCTCGATGCGCTGGTGCTCGTGCTACCCTCAGCCGCCGCCGTCGGTGACCCCCTCGCCGGGGCCGGGTCGGCCCTGTTCCCTCCCCTGCTCGGCCATCCGTGAGGAAGAAGAAGGCAGTCTCCCTCTCTCTGTATTTCCTCTGTGTATGCATGACAGGTGGGTCCCTCGGTGCGCGGGTCCCTCATGTCAGGTTAAGTGGTGGCAGAGAATGGGTACTGAACCGGGTGCGCCTAGCATTAATTAGGGTTTGAGTAATTTCTGGATTTGAATTTCAGAAAATTTGTAAATCTTCTAAAAATCATATCTCATGCTAGGTAATCCCAAAATTTGCAAATGTGGACTTTTTAGAAACCTTGAGAAGAGATCTATGTAGTAGAGTCATAAAATTCTATATGTTTATAGATGTTTTCTAATGTGTTTATTTAAGTTGAAAAAGAGCTCTAGAAATGCCTTTAAACCTAACCAGAGCAAGATCTGGAGTTTTAGACATCCAAAAATAGTGATTCTTATTTTGTTAATTTTGTGATGACTTGTACTTGCTAGGAAAAATATTAAACATCCTAGTTGTTCACTGTTTTCTTAAGATTTTGATTAGACCTTGATAAATAAGGAAATCTACATTATTTTGCTTGTTATTTTTATATCTTGAGTTGGGTTGCTCCAATTGATGTGAAATTTTTATGGTAGGCTTGTCATGCTATGGATGTACTCTGGTATGAATTTCATGGCCATGGCTTACTGTATGCTCAAGTTATTGAGTTAACTTGTTTCTGGCTTTTGAGAGCATATTTAGGCCAACTGGATTGAAATTTGGACAGTAGACTTTTGAGAGCATATTTAGGCCACTGTAATTTTTGTAGAATTTATGGTACAATCTTGATAGGTGTTCATAATTCCACCTAATTATCGAAACAAATTAAGAAAATATATTAAAAGAATTTATTTAGTAATTGACACTATGTTTTCTGGTGTTTCTTAGTCATGTATGAAATGTTGGTAAAGTTGGTTTTGTCCAATTATATGTTTGCAACATATGTTAATAATTATTCTTGCGATTATTAGTTTCTAGACAGTTCTGGGGGCAATATAGATTACCCCATGATAATGATGTTTTCTGAGCACCTTGTCTATAGAAAAGTTGTATATAATTCATGTATCTAGCCTCTATTAAAATTTGGTGGCATTTGGCCATATGGTTTAGAAACTACAGCTGTTCTAAGTTGGGTTCAGATTTATGTTGCTCTCTGTCCTTCCAGGATAGATTCTGTACCTTCTGTATTTCGACCTGGTAAATGTTAGAATCAGGTTTAAGATGTTTATAAATGAAATGTGGACAATTTCATAAGCTTTCTATGCTGTCTTCTTGCAAGTCATTTGGATTTGTAGAACTTCAGATATGATTGATTTACTCAGCTACTGTATGTATGTCCAGAATTGTTGAAAATACATGATTGCTTGGTTACTTTGCTTGCGTATTGCTAAGTGTGATTCATGTCTTTGGTGATTAAGCTATTACACCAGAGACTTTGTAAATCTTATGTCATGCTTGGTATTGCTTTCTTTGCTATTTTAGCATGTTTGTTTGTGTAAGGTTACTTAAGTAATGTGATGTGCTTACGTGTCTTTACTATAACCTTATACTTGCCTTGATTAACGTGTGATGCATCATCTATTGTATTTCCTTGTATTCATGTACTTGAATCTTGCATTTCATTTAGGTACGCTAGCTAAAACGCGTGAAAGATGTGGTGTTGGAGCCAAACCCGAAGACGGTGTTCGGTGGAACTATCCCGAAGATGGAAGTACTCAGCGAGTTTCATCTGACCAACACTAACTTGAGTCGGATCCCAGGCAAGCCCCGGAGCATTATAAGCCTCCTATCTTCAAAGCAATTAATTCTATATATGTTATAAGTATTGTTGATTTAGGTGATAGGAGTTGGTTGGAAACTCTTGCTGCATTATATCATTCCTTGTCCAGATACATGAATCCTTGAATCCTACATAGACTAGGATCGAGTAGATGCTTAGCCCTGCTTTAAGCGGTAGAAGTCAGGTGATTTCCTGTCACCTGTGAGATGTAGGGATATTCATATATGGCACGGTTGGCTATATTTGCTATCGTGGAATGGAACCATGTGTTAATAAAATAAAATGAGACCGGGCGGGATGACGATAGTGAAGCAACAAGGCATGGAGGTCTTGGGTGTGGATCTATCCCCGTCTGAGTCGTTTAAGGACCGATTCGCTGTACGTCCTTGAGTCATGTTGAACGCAGTCTAATACTTAGTTGGCCGGATAAGTCGTTCCGACCGTGAAGCCGAGTAATATGGTTCAGGCCGGGAATCGAATGGTAGGTTGCTTCTTGGAGGAGAGAAAGGATGTGCTTGGGGACATTGGCGTGAGACCAAGGAGGGGTTAGAGTCCCTATCACCTGGCAGAGTGTCGCCCTTGGGGTCGCGACATCATTCGGACCCACGATTCCTGAATCATATGAAAAGGTGGCCTGTGCGACCCTGGCAGGGGTCTGCATGGTGAGTGTTAGAAATACCCCTCCAGCTGGATAGAAATTCGATTCGAATCGCCGTCGCTCCCGGTTAGTGAGCACTTGACTTGAGCAGCGGCAACGTGGATTCCATTAAATTGAACGGATGGTTAATTGGATAATGATGGAAAGGTTGTCTCAATTTATACCTGCTATGGTTAATATTGTTTGCTCCTAATAAAGTGAGTGCTCTAGTACAGGTTCTAATATAGATGACAGGTTAATGATAATTAACTTGATGCTTAAGCATTAATGATTACTTATCCATATTAAGCTTTTATGCAAAATATTGTCAAGCTAGCCCACTTTATATCAGCCTTGCATGATCCTTGGTGTCACTTTAATTCTGGTTTCTGACGGGTAAGTCTAGCTGAGTACCTTCTCGTACTCAGGGTTTTATCCCCACTTGTTGTAGGTTGTGATGTATCTTGGCGACTGCAAGAGTTGGTTGGCTCCTGCCTTAGAGGCGAAGTGTGATCACGGGCATGATCCTTCTGAGTTATCTTCTCTCTAATGCTTTTGTTGGAAGTCGACCTTGGTACTGGCATGTATTTGAAATAAGGGTGTTGTTAGTTTCAAATTACTTTGCTTCCGCTACTTTTCAACTTAAGTTGTAATAAATATGTTGAACTCCGATGTATATTTAATTACTTGTGAAATGGTTGTAACATGTGACTGGTTATGTTGAATCACTACGATCTTGGCTTGTTTGTTGGTTGGTTTGAAATCCCTCGTGATTTCATTGGACTACCGGAGTTATATGGGCTCAAGTGCGAGAATTTGATCACTTCGGTGATTGTTTTTGTACTTGTGCTCTTATAATTTGGACGGTTCCGTTATAGTCTTGGCCAAAGAGACTTCCTCATGGCTTGGCTCGGGCTCTACTCGGAGGGATTCTAGCTGGGGAGCGTTCTCTAGAATGCGGTCTAGAAGAGCTTCTCCTTCCGCTGTGGTTTTATGGGTAAACGAACCTCCGACGGCTATTTTGAGCTGTAGGGTAGATTCTATGGTAAGCCCTAACAAGAAATGCTGTAAAAGCATGTGGTTGGGTACAGACAAGGCTGGACCAGATCTTGTTAAAATTGAGAATCTGTTCCAAGTTGCACCTATGGATTCCTTCTCTTTTTGTTAGAAGCTGAATATCTCTTGTCGTAGGGCAACAATTCGAGATATATGGAAGAATGCAAGACAGAATCTGTTCCTAAATTATTATCAATCACCAGCTACCTTCTCTACATTGTGGGTGTACCATTGTTTCGCCCTCTCATCAAGTGAGAACGGAAACAACTTCCACCGAAGAGTTTCTTGTGACATACCCGAAATGGTCAAGCAAGCACGGAGCTGCTCAAACTCACTTAAGTGATGATAGGGGGTTTCATAATCTAACCCCAAGAAGGCTTATTCTTGAACCATGGCTATAAAGCCTAGGCAAAGTTCGTAACTTGAAGCTGTGATTGGCTTTGAGGATTGTGGAGGTTCAACGAACTCGCCCTTGGAAGCAGAAAGGTTTTGAATGGTGGGTTGCTCCATTAGAAAAGAGTAAAAAGAAAAAAGGTAAAACAAAGGATACACGGGCAAACTAGGTTCAGAGACTAAAACGACAACCGCTCCCCGGCAACGGCGCCAGAAATGGTTGTTGGTGCTTCTTAGCATAAGCAGAAAAGTCCACAAGTGCACGGAAGTACCATTGTAGCACTTCACCCGGAAGTATCTAGGGTATCGTAAACAATGGTCACAGCAGCAAACCATAGGGCACTGTAGCAATCCATCGTTTTTCAACAATGGTTACTGTAGCAACCATAGGTTGCTGTAGCAATCCGCCTTTTCAAAACTGCCTAGAGGTAATTTGACTGGTTTTGGAAAGTTCAGGGGGTAGAATGGACTGTTTCATAGTTGAGGGGTTAAGTAGTCCACCCCCTATAGTTGGAGGAGTGAAGTAGACTTTTTCCCAAAACATATACATATCAAAACTTATGAAAATGTTAGTCATAAAGCCCTAATCCTAAGTTTTGGTAGTCATATTTCCTTTATTATATTCAAATATTGGTGGTATAAATGTTCATTAAGAACCGCCAACACATGCGTGGGAGTGAGTACCCATTCACACTTGACTTCTAACGAAGCTTGTCGACTAAGCAATTAAGCGACCTAAACTCATTAGTTAGGTAAAGTCTATGGTTAACTTAAGTGAGTTGGTCTAACTTCGTGAGACATGATTAAGTAGTTCATCATTTTAAATGGGCAGAATAGTCATTTTGGTCCCTAAATTATTCCTCAAGGCTCAGATTCATCCCTAAACTTTCAAAATGGTTGTTTTAGTCTTCAAACTCAACTGTTAGGCTCAGTTTCATCCTAGAACTATGAAGATGATCATTTTTGTCCTTAAACTTTGCATTTTGGCACAATTTCATCTAGACCTACGAAGATGATTGTTGATGGTAATTAACTATCAATTTTAACCGTCAACTTAACCGAAAGTATGCTATAAAAAGAATTACCACCATAAACTAGGAGTTTAATTGACAGAATTCCATGAGTTTTGGTGAATATCTGTTTCTACAGGGTGTCAGCTGAAAATAACCATAGAAGGCCCACATGTCAGGTTTACATAGCGAGAAAAGATCTACATACGAAAAAGAAAACTCTAGAAGACTCGGGAAGGCAACCCCTAGAGGAAGGGGCCCACCTGGTAGCAGGCCAGGGCGACCGCCCCAGCCCCTAGGGCGGGCGCCCTCCCCTTGTAGCCAATCAGGGAGAGGCTCGTGGATCGTGCCTCCACCGCCTTTGAGATGCAATATAAGTCGTTGATTTAAGTCGGTTTGATCCAACGTCCAACGTTCATCGGAAAAGGGCTATATAAGCAAGGTTCCTAGCCCCTGGCTGAGAGCAATTCAGAAACCCTAATTCATTATTTTTCAGAAAGAATTCGTCTAAGAGGGGTCCCTTGTATGGATCACCTCTCTAGAGCCTAGCATTCAAGAGAGATTAGCTTTGTAGTCCCTATGTGAGATTAAAATTATTCTTCTAGATTGAGAAAAATATAGTAGAGGGGAGAGTTGGAGGAAGCCCGACCTGTCGGTGTCTCCTCTCCGGCTATACCTTCGGGATCAAGTCTCCCTAACCCGGAGCTTGCTTCTAAGATTCTTCAGTGATTCGACGTCTAATACTAATAAGTACATTGTTATTATTGTTCTGTGGTTTACGAGTTTACTATATTCTCTTCGTGTTGAGGGTAGAGTAATCATTCGTAGTGTAAGCATGGTGCTTAGACTCGGGTACTCGTAGATATCCCCTATCTAGCCGAATCGGTGGTAGGTCGCGGGGGTGACAGCCTCATTGATCCTTTGGAGCCTCCTCCCATTAGTAGGACTGGTAGGATTTGTGTGTCAGGGTTAAGCATCCTCTGTGGTGTCTTTTCCTTTGGTACGTCGCCATCAGAGCAGTAGTATCATAGCTTGCCATAGGTTAGAACTAGGGTGCCGTTGTAGTTTTCTCTATATCCCTTATATCATGTTACCTTGCTTGCAGCTCAGGGGTAGTAGTAAAGACTTGGTTAGTCATCATATTTCTCATTGATTTTTCTATGTGCGTAACTAATATCAACAATGATCATTTCAGTCATTGAACTTTGCATTTTCGGTCTTTAAACTTTAATTTTCAAACTCAACTTTGTCTATCATCCTATGTGGGAACGTTGTACTGCTGTTCCTGGTTAGCTTCAACACCACTAGCGATTAGAGATTATTAATAATTCTAAGTTGTTACTTTTAATGTTACCTTATACTGGTACCGTTTATATATATCCGACTATAAATGATTTTTATGGGAGCAATTACAGTTGCTTCAAACACTATTTATTCCTTAAGAATACATGGATATATTGAAAAAATAGCAGATCTATAATTTTTTCCTTAACTACTTTGAGCGTTATGCTCAACTAATAACCATGTGTATAGAATAATTATTTTTATCCATAGGATAAAAAGAACTCGTATTTAAGAATATTTAGATCTATATTTATATTCATCTTAGATATGAATACAAATGTTGAAAGTACCTAATGATGACTGTCGTGGGTGGTGCTGGACAAAGGATGAAGTTGTGCAAAAATGCATTTTGATAATTCATAAATGAAATTATGCCTAAAATATAAAGTTTTCTTTTTGGATAGATAAAATTAAGTTGAAAAATAAAAGTTTAAAGACCAAAATACACTTTGGTAGTTTATGGATGAAATTAAGCCCAAAATACAAAGTTTGAGGACTAAAACGATCATCTTTATAGTTCTGGGTTGAAATTAAGCCTGAAAGTGAGTTTGAGGACTAAAACGGACATTTTGAAAGTTCAGGGATAAAACTGAACCTCAAGTAATAGTTTAGGGACCAAAACGACTATTTCATCTTTTAAATGAAATACAAACACATAATGAACCACAATAAGTATCCAAAGTAGGGTAATAGCAGTGGTGCCTACCTATCATGAAGTCCTGATGACAAGGGTGATCATGACTACTCATAAATGTTCCTCCCATCCTAGGTTAACCTGCGAGAGAACATCAAACGAGTTGGAGGCGAGCTCACTTGATTTGGAACGAGAGATAAAGAGCATATGAGAGTTATTTCGAGATTGAGAGCTCCAATGTAAGATCCAACAATGGATTAGTGTTGCCCTAATTTTTATCTAGACATGTGATAGGGTGGTTAGGTCCTAGGGTTAAGGGTTAAACATTTCTAACTTTAAAATATTCATCGAATGATCCGTCAATGTTGCGGACGATCTGTCAAAATTATTCCCGAAGCTAGCAAGTTTGGTTTGGGCTCTGAGTGAATTGACGGACGATCCGGTAAACTTGCTATATGATCTGTGGTTCGATGAAGCGTTCCATAGAATGCTCCGTGGTGTTGGGACTCAGTCATTTTGGGTGAGCTGCGTTTGATGGAGGCTCTATGGTGAACTGGGTGCTCTCGGGTTCTCTAGAAATCGATTTTAATTCCTAACAGACGATCCATGGATGTCCACAACAATTCATGAATTCATGAAGAACAGTGAAGACTAAGTGTGTGGCTATGATTTTTGGCCAAGTGGCGATGTTGACGGATGATCCATGAAGTGTGACGGATGCTCCGTCGATGCATCGACAAACCTATGTGTTTCACTGTTCTTATTGTTCAGTTGTGCTTCAAGCCTAACTTGTGGGTGATGTGTACCTTGCATGTGCAAGGGGTTCCTAGGGTTGTTTAGGTGACATGCTAGGCTAGTGATGGCTAGGGTTTGAGCTCTAATTATTATTTGCAACTAGTGATTTGAGAATCAACTTAATCATGAGAAATAAGAGATTAATTCATGAGATTGGGCATGACAACTTAACTTTGAGATTTTGGTGACCTCTAGGCCACCTACATCAGAGATGGAGTCTTGATCAACCTTGCTCCAAAAGCAAAAGAGATGGGTTTGGCTATTCATGAGGTTTCTCGCAAAAATCCATAAAATTGCGTTAGAGAGCAATTAGAGCTATTCATGAGATGAATGAGCTAGGGATGATCTTGAGCTTAGTCTTGAGATGATAGAATAACTTCCAAACTTCATACTTCATCCATGCATGGAGAAATCAAAGGTTAGGGTTTGAGAGAAGATTTCAAGAATTGGAACGAGAGAGCTCTTGAGCTAACCATGGATGGATAAGGAGATGGAGATACTCCTCAGACTTGAGATGTTGCTGATCTTGCCCTCCTTTTTCTTTCTTTCTTTCTCTTCCTTCTCTTCATCTCCTCTCTAGTTCATCCTTGTTCTTGTTTGTAGAGAGAGAGAGAGGAAGGAGAATAGAAATGGGAGACTGGGTAAGAGAGTGAGATTAGCAAGGCTGAGTCTACTGAAGACATGTTCCCATTCGTGTTGACATGTGGGCCAACCTTGAGTGAATTGAGGACAGCTCATTCCCAACATAACTCTGCTGAACTAGTGAACTGACAGACAGTCCATTAATACTCTAACTTTGAAAGGTTTAATTTAGAGAACGGACCTCGGCATTGGGGCCACCTATTCGTGTCCCCAAAGGTTGACAAACACTTGTAGAGAGACTATATGTCGATTAGCATCTTCCTTGGAGCATTCTCACGATGTTGACTTTTGGGTTGACCATGGATGACTCCCTATTGACTTTGGTTAACTTGAGAGAATCGATAAAGTTAATTAGAGAATTTGGAGTCCTTGCCCTAGTAAAGAGCACTAGGAATCCTTCAGAGAGAATGATAAGGTAATCCTTGAGTGTTTGAGGGACTATGCAAAGTCATCAAGGAGGTTCTAACAGAAGGCTTTGGTTGGAATGACTTCGGGTCGTGACAGTAAACCTCGTGTACCTATACAAGTTAGAGCAGCATATATCTATCATATAGTTCAAAGTTGGATCTAAAAGAATTGGAACACATGATATTGATCACCAAATAAACCTCCAACCGCAAGTTGTCCATGTAACTATACAACAATCTCAATGTCCCGTTGCAACCCAAGGGTATATATACTAGTTCAACAAAAATAGCTAGCTTATTATTATAGGCACCGACACTAAACAATAAATTATACATCCTATTGCAATTGCAACACATGAATACATTTACTGGTATCTATTAATTCTTTAGTATTTAATAACTCGGATACTTTTCTGTCTATAAAAGGATGCAATTCTCAATTTTTGACAAGTCAAACGATTTGCTATTTGACCAAAATTATTTTAAAAATACTAATATTTATAATACATTGAATTATTATGAAATTATATTTTATAGTAAACCTCGCTGAAGAGATAAATATTAATATTATTCATCGTAAACTTTATAAAAATTAAATTAGTTTAACTTGCATATATATAGTTGTACTCATCTAACTTCTAACCACACTTTTGCACAAAATTAGTGCACGACTGCACGTTCAGTGTTGCAAATTTCGGCAAGAATCCAGTCCATTAAAAAAATATAAATCCAAATCGATTCTCTTGCTCCACACAAAAGCATCCCGATCGCCGAATTCTGAATTCGTAAAATCACTCGCCTTCTTCAGTGTTAGTTCTCCACCTCCTCCTTGGCGGAAAACCCTAACCCCTCTCAGCCTCCTCTCGCCGCCGATCCAACCCCAATTCCGAACCCCTCCGGCCCTCTGCGTCCCCACAGCGCTCTCGCCATGCCGGACGTGCAGCCGCTTGTCAGCGACTTCGTCCTCAAGCTCAAGCGCCGGTAAGCTGCTCCCTCTCCCCGTCCCTCCCCGTCCGATTCAATCGTCGTTGCTCTGGTGTGCTTATGCTGTTGCGTGTCTGTGTTGGGTGGGCAGGAAGGTGGAGGGGTCGCACGCGGTGGCCCGGCAGACGGCGGAGTTGCTACGGTCGGTTGTGTCGCAGCATCGGATGGGTAGCAGCAACCAGGCGGCCGCGCTTGCCGATGCCGTACGCGCTGTGGGGGAGCAGCTCATAGCCGCCAATCCCATTGGTAAATGCTCCAACCTTTGTTTCATTGTGGTGTCATGCTATCCTTTTGAAGTTTGCTCATTGTGTGCTTTCTTAAGCATATCTCGTTAATTAAGTCCTCCAAGACTAATGGGATAGTAAATTCTCTGTATTGCAGCGATATTTTATTGGCTTTGTACAATGTTAATGTCCATGCACTGTACCTGATTTGTAATTTTCGCTTTTACTTTTCTTTTAATGTGAGAATTCTGTCAGTGTTTTTTTTTTTGAAACTAGAATTCTGTCAGTGTTACCTGATTATATGTGTTTGTTTCCAAGTGGTATTTAGTGTGTTCGAAATTCTCTTTCCAAACCAGACTCCCCCCAAAGTCATACTCAGTCATACCCTTACTGCGATAACATTACTGCCGTCTGTGTCTCCAAATCACAACTGAACCTTCATGTTCAAAGTTCCATTAGCTTTATCGAAGTTATGTTATATTGTTATTGAATTTATTTCTCTCTCAACTGTAGCTTAGACTGCCACCCCAGCTGCTCATGATTGTAGATCAGTATTGCCATTTGCTGCCATTACTTATTATTGTACTCCCTCCATTCCAAATTGTAAGTCGTTCTGGCTTTTCTAGGTACATACCTTCTGTTACGCATCTAGATATACATTATGTCTAGATACATAGCAAAAACTACGTATATAGAAAAGCCAAAACGACTTACAATTTGGAATGGAGGAAGTACCTATGTATTTGTATTAGATTTGATGGCTTGAATGACATGGATCTTGGCTTTGATGTGCGTTCTCAGATTTTGACCTTGGAGATACCACATTCAGTAGTGGATTGTGGTACATTGCTATTGAGTTTTGTGTTTTATGACCAAGAGTTAACCTGTAGGGGTATTTCATAATTTAAGAGAAGCAGTATGAAGCTTTTCATTTTTCTCATGGTTGATCTGTTGCATGTTTAACTGGGTAGGTCGTTATATTTTGTTTAGTCTCAATCTCTGATGACACTGTTTGCACTTGAGTGTAATTAGTGATAACAAGTAGGTTCTGGATGGTGAGGACATGTAGTACTGGTAAAGCTGAACGAATATAGGTTGTTTGAGCCTTGTTGTTGGAGACTGGTTTTGTAATATTTTTAAATGAGGTATCTGATCAAGTCTATGAGTAACATAGTTTAAATGGCACAATATACGATTGATAAATGAACTATCTGATTCCTTCTTGCTCTCACATACTGAATGGAATACATGAAATGCCATTGGCAAATACTCATCTAATTGAATGGTGCATAGATGATGATGCCCCATCTTCATCTGAAGTTCCTAGAAATAATCTTGGAGAGACCCAGAACAAAGTGCTAGAATGTTTTGTCTCTATTGAATTTGGGCTAACCCTAGAAGGGTAGCTATATAGGAACCATACATGGGCCACATGGGCCTAGCCTCATGGGCCTAATACATTCACATTCCAACACCCCCCCGCAGTCTGAACTATTGGCGCAGCGGAGTTCAAGGCTGAACAAGAAAGAAAACAAGTGCACAACACACACAGGACCCCCCGCAGCCACAAGTAGCCACTGGAGACGTTAAGGCTGGAGCGAAACTCGGAGAAGGTCGAGGAAGGGAGGCCTTTGGTGAAGATGTCCGCAAACTGGGAGGTGGTCGGGACGTGAAGTACCCGGACGTCGCCGATGGCCACACGGTCGCGGACGAAGTGTAGATCGATCTCCACATGCTTGGTCTGCTGGTGCTGCACGGGGTTGGTGGAGAGGTAGACCGCGCTGACGTTGTCGCAGTAGACGAGCGTGCTCCTGGCGAGGGGGCGGTGAAGCTCGGCCAGGAGCTGGCGGAGCCAAGCGGCCTCGGCCATGCCGTTGGCAACGGCACGGTACTCCGCCTCGGCACTGGAGCGGGAGACTACCGGCTGGTGCTTGGACGACCAGGAGACAAGGTTACCCCTGAGGAAGACGGCGTAGCCGGAGGTGGACCGGCGGGTGTCCGAGCAGCCCGCCCAGTCAGCGTCGGTGTAGACAACCAGCTCGGCAGTGGAGGACCGGCCGAGGAGCAGCCCGTAGTCAAGGGTGCCACGGAGGTACCGGAGAAGCCGCTTCATAGCAGCCAGGTGGGGCTCCCGCGGAGCATGCATGTAGAGGCAGAGCTGCTGGACGGCATAAGTGATGTCCGGCCGTGTGAAGGTGAGGTACTAGAGCGTGCCAGCAAGACTCCGGTAGGCAGTGGAGTCCGCTGGCCCAAGCATAGGGCCCCCAACCTCTGACAGCTTGCCCTGGGTGTCAACCGGTGTAGAGCAGGACTGGCAGGCGGTCATCCCTGCTCGCTCTAGAATGTCACAAGTGAACTGCCGCTGGTGGAGGAACAGGCCTGAAGGTCGGGGCTCAACAGTGACGCCGAGGAAGTGGTGGAGCATCCCAAAATCCTTCATAGCAAATTCCTTCTGGAGAGAGGCAATGATGCGGTGGAGCAGAGACTCACTGGAGGCGGTGAGAACAATGTCATCCATATAGAGGAGCAGGTAAGCAGTCTCACCCCCATAGTGGTATATGAACAGGGAGGTGTCAGACTTGGCCTCCGTGAACCCAAGAGTCTGCAGGAAGGTAGCGAATCGAGAGTACCAAGCCCGGGGTGCCTGCTTGAGCCCGTAGAGAGATTTGTTGAGCCGGCAGACGAAGTCAGGACGAGAAGAATCCACGAAACCTGCCGGCTGACTGCAGTAGACCGTCTCAGTCAGAGTGCCATGGAGGAAGGCATTCTTGACATCCAGCTGATGCATAGGCCAGGAGCGCTCGAGAGCCAGGGAGAGGACGGTGCGGACTGTAGCTGGCTTCACCACGGGACTGAAGGTCTCAGCATAGTCAATGCTGGGCCGCTGAGTGAAGCCGCGGAGGACCCAGCGAGCCTTGTAGCGCTCCAAGGAACCATCAGCCCGCCTCTTGTGCGTCCAGATCCACTTGCCAGTGACAATGTTGGAGCCCGGCGGACGGGGCACTAGGTCCCACGTCTGGTTGGCGAGGAGGGCCGCGTACTCCTCGTCCATCGCGCGGCGCCAGTGAGGATCCGCCAAGGCCGCGCGGACGGAAGAGGGTACCGGAGAGATCCCCGGCTCGCAGGCGGCGACGGTGAGGGCCTGCGGGCGAGACGCCTGCCTTGTCACCATCGGGTGAGTGTGACGAGGGTCCCGGTGAAGAAGAGGCGGGTGGTACACCGGCGGGTCGGCGCGAGAGCGCGGCGAGGCCGGCGGAGCATGCACCGGCGACGACGGCGCTGGTGACGAAAGCGGCGGAGCCGGCTCACGCCGGCGCTCGTAGACGATGCCGAAGCGTCCGGGAGGAGGTGAGGGCGGACTCGGCTCCCGCCGGCGCTGGTAGACGAGTTCGAAGCGCCCGGGAGGAGGTGGGGTCGGTGCGGTCGGTCCCGCGATCGGAACGGCAGCATCTGGCACAACGGGAGGCAGCGAAGCCACAGGGAGCGAGGGTGGAAGCTCCGGGGCTGCCTCGGCCGTGTCAGGTACCGGAGGAAGGTCCTGGTGCGAGTCCGGCAGGGGCGAGGCGGGAGCACCAGGAGTACCTGCAGGGGAGAGGGAGAAGGGTGGCAGAATCACCGGGTCAGTGGGAAAAAAGGAAGCCTCCGCAGGGTCAGCGGGAGGTGTGGGTGGAGAGGTGGTGGAGTAAGGGAATGCCGACTCATCAAACACGACATGGCGAGAGATGAGGACACGGCGAGAGGTAAGGTCAAAGCATCGGTAACCCTTGTGATCCGGAGAGTATCCGAGAAAGACACAGAGGGTCGACCTGGGAGCCAGCTTATGGGGAGCGGTGGCGGCGGTGTTAGGGTAACACGCACACCCGAAGACTCGAAGGTGGTCGTACCGAGGAGGGGTACCGAATAGAGCGTGATGAGGCGTGGGAGCTGGGCAGGCAGTAGAAGGAAGTCGGTTAAGGAGATAGGTGGAGGTGTGCAGACACTCAGCCCAGAAGCGAGCGGGTAGAGATGCCTGGAGCAGAAGGGTGCGCATGATGTCATTGGTGGTGCGGATCATGCGCGCTACCTTGCCGTTTTGAGAGGAGGTATACAGACAAGACATGCGCAGGTGGACACCGGAAGAAAGGAAGAAGGCACGTGAGGTTGAGTTATCGAACTCACGGCCATTGTCGCACTGGACAACCTTGATGGTGAGGCCGAACTGAGTGGATACCCAAGCAAAGAAGTGGTTAAGAGTGGGGAAAGCCTCGGACTTGGCACGCAGAGGAAAAGTCCAGGAATAATGGGAGAAATCATCGACCACCACCAAGTAGTACTTATAGCCAGACATGCTGAGAACAGGAGAAGTCCACAAGTCGCAGTGAATAAGATCAAAGACACGAGTGGCATGTGAGGAAGAGGACTGAAAGGGAAGGCGAACGTGACGGCCTAGCTGGCACGCATGACACAAGTGATCATCGTGAGCCCGAGAGCACCGAATGTCGGAATTACGACCGAGCTGCATCAGGGCATCCCGGCCAGGATGGCCGAGGCGACGGTGCCAAGTGGTGGAGGAAGGAGTGGCGGAGAAAGCGGCTGAGGAAGGCGAAGAAGGTGAAACAGATGCCGGAAACCGAAGGGTGTAGAGAGGCCCAGTGCTGTTACATCGGAGCAGAGGTACCCGGGAGGCCAAATCCCGCACGGTGAGGCCAGAGGGGTCAAACTCAACCGAACAAGAGTTGTCAGTGGTGAAACAGCGAATAGAGAGAAGGTTGTGAACCATACCGGGAGCCACAAGAACATCAGGGATATGAAAGGAGCCGTGGGAACTGGCAGTGCCCACGGAGGAGACAGGAAGGCAAGTGCCATTGGCGACCATGATGGAAGAGGGACGGGAAGGATGGGGAGGACGAAGAGAAGAAAGTAGACTCGCATCGGGCGTGGTGTGGAAAGTGGCGCCCGAGTCGGCGATCCAATCAGGGCTGGCGGTGGTGCTGAAGGAGTAGGCCAAGGTAGCTGGGTCCCAACCGACAAGCCCGGGCGAGGCACCGGGAGGTGTAGACCACAGGGATGTGGGGTTAAACCCAGGATTGGCGACGCCTGGGCCCCCCGCGCCAGTGGCCCCGGCGGTGGCGGCCATGGTGGTGGCGGCACCTGGAAGATGGCCCGGCTGCGGCGGCGGGGGAGATGGAGCTGATGGCAGAGGGTAGGGAGCCGACAAGGCCCGGCGCGCGACGCGGCGCCGGCACGTGGCCCGATAGGCAGCGGCAGTGGCGCCAGGAGCACCGGCGGCCGCGCCAGGATGGGCAGCGGCTGCGCCCACAGCGCCAGTAGCAGCAGCGGGAGAAAGGCGCGAAGGGGATGTAGGCGCCGCCGCCCAGGGATTGCAGAAGAGGGGCGCGTGGTCCTGTGGCGGCGGTGGAGAAGCAGGCGCGGCAGCGGCGCTGGCCCCAGCAGCGCCTAGCAGGGGCATGGCGGCCGGACCAGGAGGCACGGCGCGCCCAGCTGCAGGAGGGAGCGGGTGGGGGGTGGCAGCAGGAGCAGGCCGCACGGGGACGGCAGCAGGCGCAGTGACAGCGTGAGGAAGATGCAGCTGGAGGCGGCGCCCAGGAGGATGTAGTTGCAGATGAGGAACGCCTTGCGCGTGTGCGACTTGCCCGGTCTCTACCAGGACCCGGGAGCGGGGCGGCTGGGCTGGCTTGCAAGCGAGGGGGCGAGGTCGAGATAGAGAGAGGGGGCGAGGAGTGGAAGAGCCGAGCCACGGGTGCCAGTGGGCGGAGCACCGCGGTAAAGAAGGGGAACTGCGTGAGGAGGAAGCGGTCGTGGTGCGCGCCGTCGAGGAACGGGTAGAGGTAGGCGACCGCGGCCACGAGTCGGTCGGGCGCCTCCACGGCCTCGTTGTTGTTGGAGGCGCGCGGCGCGGCAGCGAGGAGCCGGCGAGGGGTCGCGCTGGTGGGGGCAGCGAGGAGGACCCGCCGGTGCGGGGTGCAGAGGAGGCGGGGTGTGCCGTCGCGGTGGCGGCTGCTGGCTGCTGCCCCCTCCGCGCGGATGGGAGGTCGCTGGGGGTCAGCAGCGCCCAGAGCGAGGAGCCGGCGAGGGGTCGCGCTGGTGGGGGCAGCGAGGAGGACCCGCCGGTGCGGGGTGCAGAGGAGGCGGGATCTGCCGTCGCGGTGGCGGCTGTTGGCTACTGCCCCCTCCGCGCGGGTGGGAGGTCGCTGGGGGTCAGCAGCGCCCAGGAAGTGAAGGGAAAGGGAGGGAAGACATGGAAGTAGGAAGGGGAGGGAGGAGGGGGCCGGCCGGCCATGGAGGTGGCGGCGGCGGCGCCAGCCAGAGGGGCGGCGGCTGGAGGAGGAGGAGAGGAAAAACTCAGCTTGATACCATGCTAGAATGTTTTGTCTCTATTGAATTTGGGCTAACCCTAGAAGGGTAGCTATATAGGAACCATACATGGGCCACATGGGCCTAGCCTCATGGGCCTAATACATTCACATTCCAACACAAAGGAGCCCTTGTATTATGCCAAAGAAAGACTGAAGTAAAAAGATCAACTTCCTGTGGAGACAGATACTGCATGGTCCTCATCCTATCACTGGTGACTCCTCATCCTCGAATGGACTAGCCTCGCACACCGGTTATTGAGACTAGACACATATGAATCAGGCAACATATGGTGGAATTTCAGTTTCTTGCCATTTCTTCACCTAGCTGACATGTTTCACTTGGTTTCTTGTGTCATCACCATGCCAAATTGTGATTGACGTTATCTCGTGTATCACAAAACTCCTGTGAAAGGCCCATGAACTCTTCTTCCCACTTCCTTGCTGCCTACTCTGTCAATTTCTTTTGCTTGGAGATTATTTTGTATCGCCATCTCTCATTGTGCCCATCCTTTATGAGCTTAAATTTGTCTACCATCTTGGAGGAGGCAACATCTGGTCACTGCAAATAGGATTATCCCTCTTCTTCAGTTGAGTTAATAAGTCTTGTAAACACTGACTTGGGTTTACTAGTCCTCTAAATGCCCTGCCAAGGCCTTCAAATGGGACATCAAATTATCTATACTAGTCAGATTTAACACCTTATAGCCATCAGCCGACTTATCCAAGATATATTTAATCTTAATAATGAATTTGATTTTAATGAGTGGATGAGTGGATTATTTCTCTTCAGGTATTAGTTTGCTACCAAATTTCCTTACTCGGCCCTAGCCTGATACTTCTCATGAAACAGTGTAGGAAATATGGAGTTCAGGCAAGGAAGGTGCAGTGATGGGCCCAGGATTTTGGAGTTGGGTATTCAAAATGTGAAGTGTTGTAAAACTTTTTTTTGTTTTGCCTACATAAAACCTAATATTTAACATGTATAATACCATATATTAGTACATGTTTTGGCCTATTTAGCTTAATATCTTTTTCTTTTGGCTTCTAACTAGTGCTCCTTGTCGGAACTGAAGCCAATTGACCCAGACCGTCCCTGGCCAAGCTGAGCAAAGAGTGAACACAGCTTATTGTCCCAAAGGTTGAAGTAGCGATAGTCTATCGTCGCCTCGCCATATTGCTGCTGGTTCACCATCGCCACCTCGGACCTAGGGTTTGGATTTTGGAATGGGAACCGGAAGGAAAAGCAGTGAAATGCCGAGCGGGTGGGAGTTGGAGGAAAGTGGGCCACTGGGCCTTGTTGGGCCAACAAGAATAAAACGAAGAGTACTAGGAGGCTATTGTTTTGGGCTCAACTCATGAATACCCTATCATTTTAACTCTATTTTCATTTTTTTAAAATACATATACATGTATACACTGTATAATTGTTTTTTTGGCAAAAATTATGGGTATTCAGTTGAATACCCTTGAATAAATCTAGGCCCGGCCCTGGGAAGGTGTATGGAGATTTGGAAACAATGTAGGATCTGATAAGGAAGAATCCACTTGACAAGACTAAAGTCATTGATTGATCGGATTAAACACACCTTGATTGCATGAGCCAATAGCTATAAAGTGCTACATGCTACTAGAAGAAGTCGAAGTCCCATTTGAAGGCCTTGGTTGTGTTAACCCTAGCTGCTTTGGAGTTTAAGCCTAATGACTCAGCTGAAGAGGCACACATCCATTTGTGGCAACTTGATGTTGCTTGCTTGAGGTGATAGCTGAATTGAAGTTTCTCTAGGATAGGCTTGCTGACCTGGAGATGTGACGCCAAAAGTTTATCTCATAGCAACAGAAATGGACATGCAGAATGTGAATAGTAGGCACAGGCTGCAAGTGAGAAGAGTTAGTCTGGTAGCGTTGATAGGATGGTGAAGCATGGTGACGACAGGGGCTAAGTTTGACTTATCAACTAGGAAGAGAAGCTCTCCTGCATGTCTGAGAAAAAAAAAACTAGGAAGAGAAGTGCCAAGACGCTGAAACACTTTTCAATATGTTGTCTTTGTCTCATTTGGTCCCCTGCAAAGGGTTTGCATGTTTAGGGAGCAAAATGCTACCACCTTTCAAGTTGGAGGGGTTGCAATGCAATTTTTTTGGTACTTAGGTGCCAATCAGGAAGTTAGTTGAGTAATCTAGTAGCTGTATGCTGTTTGGATGTCAGATAATAAAGATGTTGTCATCACAGCATGCTTGTAGCTTTATTGGAGGGTGACGCTTTTATTTCAGCCTCCTGTAAGTGGGCAATATATAGCAGTAATAGATAGGATACCTTACCTATCCTTTCGTAATTGTAATACCTAACTTTTAATCAATGTGGTTTTTTTTTTTTTTTTTCAGAGCTTGCTGTTGGAAACATTGTGAGACGTGTTTTGCATATAATAAAGGAGGAGGATATATCTTCCACAGCAGTTGGTATCGAAGGTCTTTCTGTTACTGTTGACAGTGATGACGAATATGACAGTGAACATGATGATCGCCCTGTATTATCTGCTGCTGTTCTTGCTGCACATGCTAGAAATGCCCTTCGTGCACCTTCATTGCAGACTCTGCTAGAAGACATTCCTGTGAGTCCTGAAATTTCCCGCACTGCATCATCAGCTGGTGACTCAGACGGAAAAAGTAAATGTACGTTCGCATCAGTTATTTCCTGCTTGTTGCCATAGTGTTCTCTTTGACTACTAAATATTCCACCTGAACTGGCAGTCTTTATTTTTCCTGTATAATTTGGAGAAACATGTTTTATAAGAATAATAATACCGGAGTCATTTATGTTAACCTTGTAGGGGTTTTATGCCTTTTTATGTCATTATTGGCACTGAACTCATGTTTGTTCTACTATAGCAGCTGGAGATAAGAGCTCGACTAGGAAACTGAAGCATGATGTCATCGCAGCCATTGGTGATCTTATTGATGAGATTGACTCATGCTATGAGCCGATTTCTGAGCAGGCTGTGGAACTTATTCACCAAAAGTATGATCTTGCTTTGGCCAAGATACATCAGTATTGCTTTAACTTTAAGCTAGTGTCAACTGCTTTTTTTATTTAAGCTGCTTCAATGGTGGTATACAATGTTGAACTGAAGCATATGGTAGGTATTCTGGATATATTTGATACATATATCCTACAGGCTACAGCACGTCTGAGACAGAAAATACTGGTGTCTTTCAGTTGTTCAAACTTATTAGTCAAGTTATGAAAATTTGAAATGGGTCATGGGAATGTCCATATGGTTTATCATCTAAATTACTGTTACATCTAGAAAAGGCATTGGTAAAAATACTGCATCCAGTTATTAAAAGAAAAGTTATTTCATGCAATAAGCTAAGAAGTTTCTCAATAATTTATTTATATTCTGATGCAAAGAAAACTATATTTTTCATATAAGTAACCCATTGCAATATCCTTTGCATTTTGCTCGAGTAATGTGCCTAAGAAACATTTGCCTTTGGATATGTAAGCATTATACGATTGACCAGTATATGAAACACAATAGTGTTAAGTCTTAATTATTCTGTTAATTAGATATTTAGATATGGAGGTTTTCTATAGAATATAGATACCTCAGTACCAGCTGAAATATATTACTTGCTTACTGACGCACTAATTGTTTATCATTTGCGACAGTGAGGTAATCCTAACTCTAGGTCGTTCTAGAACCGTCAAGGAGTTCCTGTATGCTGCGAAAGAGAAGAAGCGATCTTTTCGTGTATTTGTTGCTGAAGGTGCTCCAAGGTTTGTGTGTTATTTGAACTTTGTTGTAACCTAATTGTTTCTTGTGCACATTATACTCTTGCCTGACACAGTGTCACAATGTTTATGTTGGAATCAGATATCAGGGCCATGTTCTCGCAAAAGAGCTGGTTGAGAAAGGTGTACAAACTACAGTTATAACAGATTCAGCAGTTTTTGCTATGATCTCTCGAGTTAACATGGTATGCGTGTAGTCATTGTTAATTCACAAATTCTGTCTTTCCATTATAATTCCAATCCCTGATTTTATTTGAAGGTCATAGTTGGAGCGCATGCTATCATGGCAAATGGTGGAGTCATTGCACCAGTAGGGATGAACATGGTTGCACTTGCTGCTCAAAGGCATGCTGTGCCTTTTGTTGTGGTTGCTGGTAGTCACAAGGTTGATTTCTGCGCATTACCCCCCAAATTTTGCAACCTAAGTAGCGAAATAAGAATCAGGGTCTACATCTACATTTTACTGTTATTTCTAATGTATACATGTGTCCATAATTTAATGTTCAATACTTCGATGGTGCATTCTCCTGCAATTAGCCCACTTGTTATATTGTCCTTATTTAATAAAGAAAAAGTGGACTTGCAGCACTTATGAGAGGACGCTGTCAAATTTCATCTTGTGATGATACCATCATAGTATTCTTAACCTAATGTTTTCTTATTTCGGGTTTTCTGCGATGTAATGTTATCTACAGATATTCGACTCATCTCAGGAAATCTCTTTAATGCTTCCATTTTCCACAGGTGTCATGCTTAACTGATGCCTGATATACAGAGTAGCATGCATAGGTATATATCATAAAGTGCATTCACTGTAATAATTTCTTTTTTAGCATCAAGTAGGAAAATCGGATAATCCCGTCAGTATGCAAACAGGATTAATTCTGAGGCCTCTAATCAAGAGCACTTTTTACTTGCAACAAGGTGTCACTTAAGTGCTCAAGTGAAGTATTTATCACCTTATAAAATTTCGTAATTTCTTAATTAATGCTCCCTCCATACTCCAATTCACATTTTTGGCCATTATCTTTTCAATTATTCGTTGCCAAAAAGTTAGCAAATGTTTCTTGATATCAAAGTGCTTTTGATGAAAAACCTGCTAGTAGTTTTCGTTCGTAGAAGTCTAAATACTTGTGTGTATAGTAGGGGTCAGTTTTTTAATGTTGACTGCACACATTTGAGAACCATGAGAATAATGGAAATAGATGGCGTTCACAAATCACAATTTTTGAATTCCCATACAACCCAAAGGTATCTGATGGATTTGAAGTAGAATATGTTTCTAAAGTTTCCATTTTAATTGTCTTCTTCCTCATGTGCAGCTGTGTCCATTGTATCCACACAACCCAGAAGTGTTGCTGAATGAACTCAAATCGCCGTCTGATTTGCTCGATTTTGGCAAGTTCTCAGATTGCATGAACTTCAGTACTCAGGATGGCAGCCCCTTGCTAAATGTTGTCAACCCAACATTTGACTTTGTGCCGCCGAAGCTTGTGAGCCTATTCATCACTGACACGTAAGTTTTCTCAGCATTTTCTGTGATCTGGTAATAGAAAGAATGGCTATGTACTTGGTGCTGCATGCTTCAGCGGGTTTTTGGTGCCTGGGGTGCTGGTTCCATGCAAGTTTCCTAACGAGAGAACTATATGGGCCTCAATTTCTTTTCTTAAGAGTTTGCATAATCAGATGAATCACATATATCTGAACTTCTGACTAAGAATTGTGAGTAAATTTAGGATACCTTTGGTTTCCTACGTCACCTGGACATACACTATTATCATATCCGTAGATTTCATGCACCTACATTCAAATCATTCAGTTCGTTTTCCTGATATATATAGTTGTCTTTGCCTGGCAGTGGGGGCCACAGTCCATCTTATATGTATCGGCTTATTGCTGAGTATTACTCAGCTGATGATCTGGTAGTGAGACGGAAGGCAACATCTTGAAAGAAGACAAAAGCACTGCAAAGCCTCCTTGGTGTTCTGATGGTAGGATTTGCAATCTGGTTGGAATTCAAGTGTTCTTGTACTCATCATGATTGTTGCTGTCTTCAGTGGAATCACCTGTTTGTGGGTCCAGTTACTGTCAAACTGCAGGAAAGCGATGCCAGAATTCTCGCGCATTCGTTGTAACCATTGTGGCATTTTGAGTGTAAACTGTCGATGGATACTATAGGAGTGGTTCAAATATATGGTTGACTGGTTGTGTAGAGGGTGGCTGCTTCTTATCTGGCCTGGCCATAGGTTATTCTGGGCCTTGGCTGGTCGAAATTTTGTCTGTTATAAATTCCAGCAAGCTGTTCGATATGAAGTATTAGCATGCACACTGATGGAATTTGCTGAGCCACTTTTCTTTCTATATACTATTGTATATATGATATTGCTCATTTCATACTTCCTTTTTTGGTGATTAACTACGTAGATGCTGGGAAAGAAAAAAAAACGGGAATTCCCCGACAGAATTTTAAGGCTTGTACAAATTAGTGGAAGTGCAGTGAATTTCACCCTGTTCGGCAGGTTGTTTCTGCGGCTTATAAGTCGGCTGTGGCTGTTTTGCTGTGAGAGAAAAACACTGTTTCACGGCTGATAAGCCGTGCTGATAAGCTTAGCCGAACAGGAAACGAAATCCTACATGTCTGCACGCTGAGCTACTATGCGACGCCTGCATTTCTCATCGTATGACAATCTAGCACCAGTAACTGGCCGTCGAAGAGTACATGAGAGAATCTCTGAGATGGTCAGATGGACACTGGACCGGCGGCGACCTGGACGCACACGCACCGCAGGAGGTCGGACTCCGGCGGGGCCATCGGTGGCAGCGAGAAGTGGCCGTACGTGGAGCTCCCGCTGCGTAGCTCGCCCATGGTCACCAGTGCGGCCACGGTGTTCCGGAAGATGCCCTGCCCGGCGGCTGCCACTGCGGCCACGGGGGCCGTCGCCGCCGGCGCGCCGGCGTTGCCTCTGCTGGCCTCGAATACGGCCTCCATGGTGGCCTCGCACTCGCGGACGAGCCTGGAGATGAGCTCCGTGGCGAAGAAGGGCTGCCCGAGCACCTTCTCGATGAAGGGCAGCCGTAGGAGCCGCCCGGTGTGCTTGTCGTACTTCTTGAGGATCTTGGCCAGCCCTGCAAAGTTTTGACTCCAGGATTATTTGACTCTGACCATCTTGCATAAGAATATACCACTACTGACTAATGGGCTGCCAATTGAAGAGTTCAATCGAAATGAAAGTTGCAGTCAGGAGTCAAAGGCCGTGGGGCAGCCACAGAAGAGATGACATGGTTGCGTACCCACGAAAAAAAAAAAGAGATTGTGGTTCTTCACAATTTGAACTGCACCACTACCTGGAAACGGGCTGGTACCTGCAAAAGTCGCTCTTGCTACCTCGTATGATCCCCTACCTCGTCAATGAGTAAGAACAACCACATTCACCGGCTAATGCATCAGAACAAAACCTCAAATATGGAGTAAATTATGTGTACTGCAATCTGGCAAAGTGCTTCAGCTCGCAGCACAATGTGATCAAGTCCTTCGAGCTACTAATAGGTTGCATTACATTTAATATCGACTGAAATTAACTAATCATGGCCTATGCTTTAATAACGTGTTCGATTTGAGAAATCAAGTTCTCTGTAGATACGATGGTCCGTCGGGAGGCACCCCATAACATAAATACGGTGATGGATCAACATAATCCTTTCCACAAACCCCCACCAAAAAAATGGCTGGGTGGTTCAGAGCTAGAATTCAATGACCCCCAGCAGATAAAAAAAAAAAAAGAATTCAGTTGCGCCAAGTGGCAAACATATATACTCTCTGTTTCTCAAAAAATAAAAATAAAGACACATCTGCGCCAGCTCGCGCCACAAGCAAAAGAGAGCTGCTCATATCATAGGAACAGAGAGGGGGCACCCGGAACACTAGGAAGCAAACCTGTATAGTTGATGGCACTGTAGTTGAGCAGCAGTACCATCTCCCCGTGCAGGTCCACGATCTCCTTTCGCACACTCCTCGTCTCCGCTGCCGACAACGGCCGCCGCCGCGCGTCCTCGGCCGTCTCCTTCAACTCCTGCACAGCACAGACGACGATCAAGTGCGCACTCGCATTGACGACACCACGCGTATGGACTATGGAGGGGGATCGGAGGGCAGGCAGAAGGTCGAACGTGCCCTGTGCCGTATGACGAAGTCCTCCTCCCGCTCCAGGAAGAAGGCGTTGAACCGGTCGACCTCGGCGTCGAGCAGGCGGAGGAAGGCGGCCTCGGCGGCGCTGCCCCTGCGCCGGGGCGAGGAGGAGGAGGCAGTAGCCGAGACGAGGCGGACGAGCCTCTTGAGGCGCTTGTACGCCAGGAACTTGTCTCTCCACTCCGGGAGGCTCTCCTCCACCTGCTTCTTGAGCCTCTTGCCAAACTTCATCTTCCCTCACGATGCTGGCTCGTACGGTTGCTCTCGATCAACGCAGCACCTCTAATAAGATGTTCTGAACAAAAGATACATTGTGCAGTGCTTCCTTTTCATAGATAGATAGACAGATAGATGCAATTTATTTGGGTTAGGGGTGATCTTATGGAGGGAGAAAGGAAGGCGGATGGGTTGTCGGCTCGGCTGTGAGCCTGTGAGGGGGAGTTGAGATGAAAGATTTTTGGGGAGGAAGTCAAGACTGGATGAAGAGTGCAAGGTGGGTTTAGTACGCCGGGAATATCTCACGGCATATGACATGGTAGGCATGGAGGTCTTTTTTTTTTTGTGACTTGCTGCTTGTATTAATCAGAGGAGATCATGGTTACAATCTTCATTCAATAGATTAGCAATACAGGAAGGGGCTAAAAGCCACTCACCCGTCCTGTTGCCATCTGAGACTTGCTTTGCTAGAGTATGGGCTATATGATTACAAGCTCTATTAGCATACATCAAGGAGAAGTCAAGAAAAGACACACTAATATCTTTTATATCCTTGATGATCGGTGAAATGCTTGATCTCTGAAGTTCTCCCATCTCCCATAATTTCACCAGTTCTTGGCTGTCGGTTTCCACTTGTACCCGGCGGAAATTCATCTCTCTAGCTAAGATCACACCGTCCCTACAGGCTACAGCTTCCATCATCAGGGCATTGAGGCCATGGCGATACCACAGTGCCTTTCCTCCTATGAATGTGCCTGCAGAATCGCGGATTTCCACCCCGGTAGCTCCCTGTCCCATATCCGCATAAAAAGCCCCATCAATATTACATTTGATCCAACCAACAGGTGGCTTCTTCCACCTCCAAATGGCCTGGTTGCTCTTTGGTCTTGCAACATTGGACAGGAGAAATAAATCATGTGCAGTATCGACTGTCCACTGCACCAGCTTTTTAATAGGCAGCCGATCAACACCATGCCGATGCTTGTTTCTCTGCAGCCACAAAGCATACATACCGATACAAAAAACACTCCGATCACGTTCTGCACAAAAGTCTGGGAGCAGTAGGTCACTCGCCCAGGTATGGGAATGTAGCTGCGGCAATTTGGTCCCCGTCAGAGCTCTCATTTCTTGCCAAAACAGTCTGGCAATCGTGCACTCCGTGAGTGTGTGCTTGATAGTTTCGCTCTCAGCTCCACAGATGTCACAGAACCTGGTTGGTTCAATGTGCCTCCGATTAAGAACATCTTTTGTTGGGATAAACTCATGTAGTACTCGCCACCAGAAGACTTTCACTTTCGGAGGCACCTGTAGTTTCCAAATTCGTTTCCAAGAATTATCACCTGAGGTGCTAGCATGGGAGTCTTGAGTCGTAGCTATTTTGCTGTAAGCAGATTTGACTGTATATTCACCATGTTTCTCTGGCTCCCATGCCCACCAATCTTCTTCTTGCGGACGCACCGGAATCCTGAGTATTGCCCGAGCATCGATAGGTAAGAATATGGCTCGGATAACATCCTCATCCCATTGTCCAGCTTCCGTCATCAGGTCCGAGACAAAAGTCACCTCCTGGCCAACACTCGGGGTAATCGGTCTTGCATCAAAATGCAATGGAATCCAGCGATCATTCCATATGTTTGTCGATCTTCCATCACCGATTCTCTTGATCAGTCCCCTCTCTAAAACTTCCCTACCTGCCATGATCGACCGCATGTATGGCTAGCATGTTTTTTCCGCCTGCTCGTCAAGAAGTTCCCATCATGGAAATACCGGCCTTTGAGCACTCTGGCACACAGGCTGTCAGGGCGGGTGACAAGCCTCCACCCTTGTTTTCCAAGCATGGCCTTGTTGAACATATGCAGATCACGAAACCCCATTCCACCCTCTGATTTGTGTCGTGTCATTCTATCCCAACGCAGCCAGTGAATGCGTCGGTTATCACCAGATCCTCCCCACCAGTAGTTCGCTATGGTGGACCTCATCTTCTTACATGTCATTTTTGAGAGCAAAAAACAGCTCATCGAATAAGTCGGCATTGCCTGTGCCACTGATTTTAGAAGCACCTCTCTTCCAGCACTACTAGCTTCCTTGCCGCTCCAAGTGCCAATGAGGCCCTTGATCTTTGTTGGCAAGAACTCAAAGGCTTCTGTGGTGGACCGACCCAGCGCTGTTGGAAGACCGAGATATCTATCAGACAGAGCCTCCGTTTCAATATGCAGTTCAGATCGGACCACCTCCTTTACCTCTTCCAAACAATTCTTACTGAAAAAGACAGCTGACTTTTCTTTATTTACCTGCTGCCCTGATCCCTGACTATAGGTGTCTAAGATTGCTTGAAGTCTAGCAGCCCCTCTTTGCGACGCTTCTGAAAATACTATGCAGTCATCCGCAAAGAGAAGGTGTGATACCCATGGAGCGTGAATGCCCACGCGAACACCTCTGGATAAATACACTAGGCCAAAAAACTTCAAGAGCGAGGACAGTCCTTCTGCACACAGCAAGAATAAATACGGCGAGATGGGATCCCCTTGCCGTATACCTCTTGTAGGACTGAACGTATTAGAAAGAACTCCATTAATCTTGATAGAGAACGAAACCGATGTAACGCACCTCATCACAAGTGAGACAAAGGCTCTGTCGAATCCCAATTTCAGCATAATTTGCCAGAGATATTCCCACTCTACACGATCATACGCCTTCGCCATGTCAAGTTTGATCGCACACGCCCCTGATTTTCCTTTCTTCCTCTGGAGATAATGTGTGCACTCATAAGCAACTAGGACGTTGTCAGTGATTAACCTGCCTGGCACAAAGGCGCTTTGTTCCTCAGCCACAACATCATCAAGAAACACTCTCAGCCGATTTGCCAACACCTTTGAGCATATCTTATAGATCACATTACACAATGAAATCGGCCTGAATTGCTTCATCTCTTGTGGGTTTTTCACCTTGGGAATAAGGACAATAGTTGTCCTGTTAACCGATTCCGGTAAGTCATCGCCATTCAGAAAATTGAGCACCGCAGCTATGACACCCGGGCCCAAAGTGTCTCAGTGTAGTTGATAGAAACCTGCAGTCAGCCCATCCAGCCCTGGGGCTTTATTTGCTCCCATCAGGAACACAGCTCGTTTTACTTCCTCCGCCGTATATGGTTTCAGAAGTATTTCGTTCATCTCCGGCGACACCTTCTCAGCAACGTACTCAAGAACGGGTCCTGGATCAAGCATTTCCAGCCTAGTAAACAAGTTGGCATAGAAATCCATGGCCGTGGTCTCTATAGCCTCCTGAGTCCGGGCTCGTTGCTTCTCCATAATCTCCTCTCTTGTCAAGAGTTCAGACAACTTAGACATGAGATGTCGCTCCTTCCTCGTCAGGCCTGAGCTCAGTGAGGAGCGCCTCACGTCCTCCAACTCCTTCCGTAACCGGCACAGCTCCTGGCGTACCGAGCCAAAGGTGGATCGGTCCCATTGAGGTCAGTGAGGAGAAGGTGAGCCTATTGATGGCACGGTGCACAACGTGACTGAACAAGGTTTCCACCGTCACAACACCAAGAGGTCATGGATTTGTTGGTCTCAAGTCTTAACCAACCGTATTCGTCTAGTCTCAACAAGTCTCAACCAACCGTATTCGTCGCCGACCGTGGCATGTCCAAGCAACCGGTCGGGTCACAGGGAGAATAATCCTTCAGACAAGGAGTAAAGCGTCAGAGACGTGTAAGCTATGGCCCAAAAGTAAACATCCAAGAATATGTGCAAGGCATATTCTATACATGCCACGACTGTGGAGTCTCCAGAGAGGTTTTGCTGTCCCGTTGTCCGTTGATCACGCTTACTACTCTCTTGCATGCGCTTTGTTGGGGTCCGTGGAAGGCATGATTCCATGGGATCTTCAAAAGTGCACAGTTGACATTCAACAGAACCTTCCTATTGTCACTCTCATAATCTTAATTGCTTTCGTCGGTCCTCTAGAATTTTTCTGCCAAATGCCAGTATACTACTATAATACTTCATTCACACGGGCAGGCAGTCTTCGATTTACATTAGTGCTGGTCACTAAAAGTTCCACTTCATATAATTTCGCACTAACACATTGATTTCGGTTTATGGTGGGTGCTTATTACATCGTTCTAAAAAACATACTATTGCCTTCCGTGCTCCTCTAACTCTTTTTTTTTTGTAGATAATGGAAAGAATAATCGGTTTATCCTCTAGATCGATGAATCAGACCATATTATTACAAAAATCACACCACACCAACTGGAACGAGTATACAAAATAAAATTTGAGTAATTCAATTCTTTAGATAAAAGGCTATCCAAAGGTCACAAAGAAACACACAGCTGCATTCTTTTGCTTGCAGCATGCCTGTAGCACCATTCATTAAAAGGCTAGCTGATAACATGTTTGAGATAGGAAAGTGTTGGCTTAGTGATAAGAAATTTAGTATGTTGAATATGATCACTTCTGCTGTTTTATGGTCTATCTGGAAACTCAGAAATGATCTTTGTTTTCAGTGTATTGGTTGGAGGAGCATGGAAATGCTGCTTTTCAGGGTTGCTGGGCTATTACAGAATTGGATAATTCTGTGCCCTCCAAGCAAGAAGGAAATGCTGCAGGAAGTTATCGACAAAATCAAATTGGCGGCTGGAAGGATTCTCTGGCTCCCTTATGCACCCCTAAGCGTCACTTGAAAGTCCTGAAGGGGAGTGCTGAAGATGTTGGTGGCGTGAGGATGGATTCAGCTAGCCTGTTGTCGGACCAGGTACAGGAATGTGGTGGAAAGCTGTGGATGCTGCTTTGATCTAAGTTCGGGTGGATGAGGTCCTCGGTTAACACTTTGATAGCAGTGGTTGCAAGTCTTTGTAATTCCTTTCGGTTTGAATTGTATGTCCAGGTGGACGTTTTTGGTCTGGAAACTCTGTGCTGTAAATGTTTCATTTGGTCTTTTAATCAATTGAAAGGCCGGGGCATGGGCCCTTGAACTCTAAAAAAAAATCCTGCTCCTCAGACCATTGTAATTGGTCCCAAAATTGAAACCAATGTGTTCCCTTGAAAAGGAGCTTCAAAAGAGGTTTTTTGTCAACATTTATCAAAAGCGATTTCATTCCTTGTTACCCTATCACAACCAAAATTTTAGACTTCTCCTAGTGACGTGGGCTTCTCCTAGTGTTTTAGCATTCAAAATTTAGTTTAAATTTTCCCTACCAAATGCCTCCTAGTGAGGATTTCCATGTTCTATGACCAGTGGTAGTGTTTTACTACTACTTATAAACACTAGGAGAATTCCACCATTTTGATAAGGTATAGACGAACAGATCACAACCGCTACTGTCAATAAAAAAGATATAAAATATTTATCCCTTGCAGGGTACCAATCATAAAAATAGCTTTTGACACTTAGAGGTGGATTAATACCTAGCACCATATAAAACTTTCTCCACAGGGACCTATCATAAATGCACACAAATAAAAGGTGTTGGATTTTCAGCTTACTACAAAAATAATAGGTCGTGTTAACTTCAATTTCTCTTTGATAAATTGTCTTTTGTGAGAATGATCTCTGTTAACTTCAATTTCTCTTTGATAAATTGTCTTTTGTGAGAATGATCTCCTTTTTAAAGGACCACATGAAGATTCTCATCTTCCAATGTATCTTTAGTCACCAGACTATTTGTGAAACTTTGACCTCATATAACCAACACATAATGCGAGTAGTGGTGATGTGGTATGAAGTAATGAAGCTACCAAAAGTTGACATATCCATGGCGGAACAAACCCTAATATCACATCCATTTCACAAACACTAGTTGTTGTTGTAATAGTTCTGTCCAAAGTCAAAGTATCTATCTTTAACCATCTCATATAATTTGTATATAGTTGAACAACATGTAAATTAAAAGAAAGTACTTCTTAGGATGAATTTAGAAACATAAATCTTATAGTGTTAAATTATACAATTTATAGAAATTGATGATCAAAGATATAAATGTTTGACTTTGGAAAGAACTACAACATATAGAGTAGAAGCTTCTTTTTTTCTTGAATACACAAGAGAGTTGTGCATTTTATACTATAATAAGAACATAATTGAACGTGTTTCTAGCCCTGTTGTGTGTTTTTGTGGATTAATGACACATAATCAAAGGACTAATGTGTTGACAAGGCGTTTGAGCGGGTTTTAAGGCGTTTGATAACTATAGCTCCCAATTCTTTTAAGATGAGATACAACGGTTGAAATTAAAATTAGAAGATTTAAATTCTTGTATCTTTTGAATACGAGTTTAGAAATTCTAATAAAGGGGATTCAAAATCATTGTCTTGCATGTGTTTCTATGCTAAAAAAGAAGCTAATAAACCCCTTGAGAGACACTAACACCCCTTAGGTTTTTTTTGGAATTCCAAAGCTCATACCTGATCTGTCCTGAGATATTTTAGTGCAATAAATTCATTCCCATTCCTTTGAGCACTCAGAGACTCCTCCAAGGCGTGAATTTGAGTTTGTTACTCTTGGATTCATAAATCATAGACGACTAGGAGTTACTCATTGAAGCACCCATCCTTTTTGTGGAATGCTCTCAGAAGTTTGTATTACCCCGACAATTCTAGTAAAAACCTCAAGTTTGATCTTTGTGAAATGCTTAAGAATAGGATAGGACTGGAAGAGATCCAAGCCATAGTAGCTTCCTCAACCACAAGGAAATAAGCACTCCTTTGTGAATTCGCTGAACATCGGGTTAAATCTTGTGTATTTTGTGTTATTCATGTTCTTGAGCTTGTTCTTGTTGACTTGTAGAAATTTTGCCTAATCCATTAAACATACTTGAATGTAGGAAATTCATGAGGATAACTCTACACATCCATGTGATGCTTTGGTAACAAGTAGACCTAAACTTCTTTGATCAAATTTGTAGATCTTCTAGGTGTTTCAGTTGTCTGATCAGACATATAGTTTCTGGTGGAAATTTGGTATATACTCAAATTCAATTGAATCTAGACATTTGTCCGTGTACTAATTTCCACTGCAAGTCTTGATTGAAATATTTAGGTTAGGCCTATTCACCCCCTCTCTTGGCCACAATCCCTATTTAATCCTTTCAAGGAGTACACAGACGGGGAAAAGGATTATGAGAGGGGGTGTGCACAACTGTCTCACAATGGATGTCTCTATAATTGGAAATTTTTAGAGTCCGAGTGGGTAGAAAAGTGCTCTTCAAAATCCCAAGGAATTGTGCAATATTTTGCTACATGTGTAACTGAAACTCCAAACCAATAAGATCCAAGTTTTGTCATCATCTTTCAGAACTCTATCTACAGGAAGGTTGGAAATTTGAAGTACTAGGAAGTCATCCACTTCTCCTATTTTAACACAATTACTAATGATAGGTGATTGCCAAAGTCTCTACCATTTTGTTCCTTCTTAGTTCTGATTGCCATCCCTTGCGGTGACTTTGACTTTGCCTCATGGTATTATAGTAGCAAGCAGAGGCCAATGTAGACATTTGAATTGTTCTTTTATCCATAGAGCTAAATGTAATGCTCAGTTATTCTATATTTGTTTATGGATAGAGTACAAAAGTGTGTAATGAATACTTTTTATAATGGCTAATGTATTGTAATAAAATGTATATATATGCATGTCATCGTGTGTCATTAGAGTTTAGTGACTAGAATATTTGAATTTGGTCCCTTTTTGAAGATTTTTTTGTAGCTGGAATGCATTTCCTTGGGGACCAGTGGACAAGGAAGTCAAATTACCTTGACTGTTAGGGGCAGCCAAGGAAAATAACAATTTCCTTGGAAGCCAAGGGCCACCAAGGAAATGGTAATTACCTTGATGGTTTAGAACATTTCCGTGAGGGTTGCTGGCACCCAAGGATAGTAATTTACTTGGGGTTGCAACATTTCCTTGACATATTGGCAAATTAGGCACAATCAGAGTTTCCTTGGATGCTAAAAGGAAATCATCCTTGAGTGCCAAAAACCGCCAAGGAAACTAATTTCCCTTATCTTCTATCCTTCATGGAGTTTGCTTGACGGTTTGTGTCCAAGGATCATTTGCTTGGCGGTTTAGGCATTTTTCTTGGCGTTTTGGGCACTCAAGGTAATTCGGGATTGTGGTAATGAAAATCACAAAAAAAACTTAGTCAAATAGCATAAACCAAAGCTGATCTAAAATCTTTTGAACAATCCGTAACCAAAATTGCAAATAGAAATGGTAATGCTTTGTAATAGGGGTGATTCAGGGATGAGGATTCAGAAAAAAAAACTTGCCTTATGTCAATCGCAACAAGAGTCAGTCTTCATCTACAAGGAATAAAGCTGTGTCATTAGATTTGAATCCCCTAACTACCAAACCGTGAGAGATTCAAGAAAACTAGAGCAAAATCACTTGCCTTTTCTACTGCAGTTCGAACATATCGCCACTCTGCATTCACCCATTGCGATAGCATAGCAATAACAAGAAGAGGGGATAAATTAGATGAG
Source organism: Saccharum hybrid cultivar R570 (assembly GCA_038087645.1). Lineage (NCBI taxonomy): Eukaryota > Viridiplantae > Streptophyta > Magnoliopsida > Poales > Poaceae > Saccharum > Saccharum hybrid cultivar. The sequence goes on along the minus strand of JAQSUU010000066.1, from coordinate 13,724,250 downwards.
CACAATCCAAGCAATAATAGGGAGAGAGGATGGGTAGAGCAGCGCCATAGAAGAAAGGTGAGGGTAGGGAGCAAAGGCCTGCGTTACCTGGGCAAGAGAGAGAAGGAAATGAAATCAAGGTGATGGCGAGATATATATACGGGGAGAGAACAGTGGCAGAGGATGAAAAATTAGGGTATGGAAAAGTCGATAATATAGATAGTAAAATAATGGACACTACTATGGCCCTCGTGCGCCTATGCACGTCACTCCATCCGCACGCCTCTTCTTTCTCCGCACGCATCCCCATCTTCCTCGGTGTTCGTCTTCACCCTCGTGACCCCTTCCTCCCCCACCCCCACCGCCCTCGGCCAGCGGCTCCCTCGTTGCTGGCTGCGCCGTGCACCTCTTGGCCCCACCCTCCTCCTCGACCTCACCCCGCCGCTGCCCACGGCCCCGTCCGCGATGACCTCCTTCTTCCCCCCACCTCCCACCACCACCATGGCGATGGGCGCCCCGCCACAACCTGGCTTGGCCGCCTCCTACACCACTGAAACCCTAACGCCGCCCTCTCACCATCCGCACCGTCTGGTCGGCCTGCCTTCCCCAAGCCCCTTCTAAGCTTGACGAAGTTGGGGAAGAAGAGAGCAAGAGAGAAGGCGCAGGGTCACGCTGTCATGATACAGCGCGACCTTCTTCTACATTGGCAGCAACGACAATGATGGGTGAGTTGGCATGCATTTTTTTCTTCTTGTGTGTGCATGTGGAAATGTTCTCGCACGCTTGTGCGGAAATAAGCATTTGCGTAAAATAATAACTCTTGTTAAAATGGTTTATATACACACACCTCCTGCTTGTTGACGAGCACAAAATATGTTATGCGTCTGTGCCGAATTTTAATGCGGTTGTGGCCTTAATACACTTGTTGAAAATCAAGGTTGCAAGAGGTAGCCATTGGCAAAAGTCGCAACTCGTAGGTTGCAGGAGTAGCCGGGCAGGAGCTTGAAAGTCCTATGTTTGGTGTTGGTAATTAGTGACAATGCCTAAGTACTAATCCTATGCCTAAGTTGTATGTAGCATATGAGGATTAGTACATTCCAAGGTTGGTGGCAAGATGGATATGGTGATCATGATGGCCACACTTGGATTTGGATGCAACCCTACGTGATCAAGGCAAAGGTATATGCTTAAGGGTTGTGTTTTAGTAACCAAGACACCTAGTGGGTGTGGTTACATTATAGGATAGATAGCCGTACTATAAAGAGGGAAATGACGCGGCTATTAAACTCCTAAGTGCCTCTAGGTGTGCATTTCATAATCATATGCATTTGGATAGAACTAATAACGCCTCGACAAATGATTATAAAAATGCTAACACACTCGCACATGACGTGATCACTTGGTGGTGTTAGCACATTTGCGAAGACGGTGGAGTTTGAGCGGTAGAGAGGGTTTGGGATCCTCTCTCCCTCCCGCCGAGCAAGCTCAGCGGGATTCAGGCGTTTTCGAGGAGTTGAAATGACTATTTTCCACTACGCCGGAAGTTGGAAAAGAAACGGAGGTGAATGGAGGTCACAGAGGTGACCGGACGCTGGACCGGACGCGGTCTCTGTTTGACCGGACGCGTCCGGTCAGTGTTTAGCGTCTGCGCGTGTTTCGATTGTTTGATCGGACGCGGTGGCGCGTCCGGTCACAGTTGACCGGACGCGTTCGGTCGATCAGGGAGCTTACTAGACTCCAACCGGACGCTGGCACTGTGGCGTCCGGTCAGTTCTCCAGCATGTCCGGTCGTTGTTTCGTTGTGCGCTGCTCAGGCTTGACCAGCGCGTCCGGTCCGGTATGGGACCAGCGCGTCCGGTCGAGCCCAGCGCGTCCGGTCCGCGGGACCAGCGCGTCCGGTCGGTGGTTCGTGAAAGTAGCCGTTGTGCGATCGGCGCGTCCGGTCAGTTTGACTAGCGCGTCCGGTCAGCGCGACTTCGGCTGTTTCAAGTGCGTAACGGCTATATTCGAAGGGGTACGTCTATAAATACTCGTTGGCCGGCTCAAGGCTCTATCTCTTGGACATTTGACATACTTGTGAGCACTTTGAGCTAAGCAACTCCCCTCCCACTCATCTCTCTTGCTTCTTTGCATATTCGAAGTGAGATTGAGTGATCCAAGTGCATTTGCATTGTGAGATTGCATCTAGTTGGCACTTGGTGGTTGATTTGCTGCGGGATTCTTGTTTCTCTTGGTGGTTGCCGCCACCTAGACGGCTTGGAGCAGCTAGAAGGCGTTGGCAAGAGTTGGTGATTGTTCTTGGCCACCTCCGGTGATTGTGAGGGGTTTGTGCCTACCTCGGCGAAGCGCCAAAGGCAACGTTAGTAAATTGCTCGTGTCATTGCAACCTTTTGCCATTTGGTAGGTTCTTGTGGTGCCTTTTGAGAGGCTCGGTGTGAGACCGATTAGCCACCGAACCATGTGGTGAAGAGGGACACAACGGGGACTAGCGTGCCGGCAAGCACGTGAACCTCGGGATAAATCTTCGTGTCATCACTTTCATATTGTGATTGATTGATCCCGGTGTTCGGTTGTCTTGGTATTCATTGTTGATCATATTGGTTGGCTCAATACTTCGCCCCTCGGTGAAACTCTCCTAACTCAACTCCGCATTACTTTCTTAGTTATCTTTGCTAGCTAGTTAGCTTTGCTAGAGTAGCTCCTTTGTGTAGCTTACTAGTTGTAGTTGTAGTTACCTTCTTGGTTTGACTTGTGCGGTTGAGTGTCAATATACTAGAATTGTGAATTGGATAGGTGGCTTGCAAACACCCCATAGGCTAAGCAAAACTCGCATCACACTATTTGTTGTATTGATAAACTTGTTTAGCTTGTCATTGTAGAAAGTTTTAAAAGGCTATTCACCCCCCCTTTAGCCATCAAGACCTTTCAAGTGGTATCAGAGCTGTGGTCACCGTTTGCAAGGCTTAACAACCTCGGTGCAAGATGGCTCAAGTTATGTTCAATCATGTTAATGGCAAGCCTCCATTCTTTGATGGCGTCTCTTCCTTTGATCATTGGAAAAGGAAGATGAAGCAATATCTAGGCAATATACATGAGAAGGTTTGGGATGTGACCAAAGAAGGATACATCATTCTTGATGAAGAAAATCTCACTCCAAATGACCGCATCAACAAACAATGCAACACGGCGGCACTTGACACAATCTACCGTGCCATTGATGACAAAGTATTTGAGCAAATCAAAGATCTTGAAAAGGCAAATGAGCTTTGGATAAGGCTTGAAGAAACATATGAAGGCACTTCAACGGTAAAAAGTGCCAAGCTATATATGCTCAAGGACAAGTTCTCCACTTTCAAGATGAAGGATGATGAATCCATACCGGAGATGTTCTATAGGCTCCAAGTCATTGTCAATGATCTCAAGGGGCTTGGAGAGAAGGTTGAGGACAAGGACTTCTCACACAAGTTCTTGATGTGCTTACCCAAGAAGTTTGCCACCTTGAGAAGAATGATCTTTAGAGAGGGATTGGACAAGGTCAAACCAACCGATGTGCTTGGAGATATAATGACCGATGCCCAATACAATAATGATGAAGATGAGGTAGAAGAGAAGAAGGAGACCAAGGTCAAGCAAGAGAAGCCCATTGCATTCAAGGCTTCATCTTCTAAGGGCAAGAGCAAGGTGGAGAGCGATGATGATGATCCATTCGATGATGAGACCATGGCCCTCCTAGTGCACAAGCTGGGGAGGTTCATGAAGAAGAAAGGATATGGGGCAAGGAAGAGAAGGGACTTCATGAAGGCAAAGGAGGTGCTTTGCTACAATTGCAATAGCCCCGATCATGTAGTGGCAAAGTGCCCCTATGAAGACAAAAGATATCATGATAGGGAGTTGATGTTGAAGAAGAACAAGAAGGACAAGAAGGAGAAGAAGGAGAAGAAGAGCTTCACTATCAACAAGAAGAAGAAGGGTGGTGGTTATGTGGTCACTTGGGATAGTGACAACTCTGATAGTGATGATGATGAAAGCTCTAGTGATGATGAGAGGACCACTCGGCGAGCCATTGCAAGCATCGCCCTCTCCAACAAGTCATCCATCTTCGACACTACATCGACATGCCTTATGGCCAAGCCTACCAAGGTAAAATATGATGATAGTGATGATGATTCTTGTGCTAGTAATGATTGTAGGAGTGATGAGGAGGAGGATGAGGACTACTCCAAGGATGATCTATTGGGCATAATAGATCAAATGAGCAAGGGCTACAAGAGAACAACCAAGAAATACAAAATCTTGGAACAAGAGCTCATTGCCAAGAGCAATGAAAATGATGCCTTGATGGAGGAGCTTGTTGCTCTCAAAAAGAGTAAGGAGTGCAAAGGAATTGAACAAGAGCTCAAAGCTCTTAGGAAATCCTTTGATGAGCTAGAGGCTTCTCGTGAGTGTCTAAAGGAAGACCACGAGGACCTTGAAGTTGCTCACACTAGGCTTGAGGAAGCCCACTCCACTCTACTTGAGCTCATTTGAGGAGTACTCCTGATGATACAGCTCTTCTGTATAGGTTGTCACCCACGAGGACATAGTTCTTGTTTCTTTGAATTATCCGAGTAGCTTCTTCTTTATTTGTCGGTAATTTGTTTTCTTTGATGTAGTCGATGAAATCCTGTGTCTATGATATTGTGATTACCAAAATCTAGGTTGTTGGTGCTAGGAGTTCAGGGGTTATCTCACCGGGTTGTTTGATAGAGGGTGCTAACAACTCCTCTACGAACACACCGGGTGGGACCTTCGCCCTATCTGATCCTAGCTTTGCGAGGATGTCTCCTGCGACATTTGAGTCACGCAAGACATGTAGAATTTCTAATCCTTGAAAGTTTTTCTCTAGTTTGTGTACTTTAGCACAGTAGGCGTCTATGTGTGTCTTTGTGTAGTTCCAATCCTTGTTGACTTGATTGATGACTACTGCTGAATCGTCGAGACTAGTAGTCGTTTTATTCCAAGGGATATAGCAACCCGAAGCCCGTGGATGAGTGCTTTGTATTCTGCTTCATTATTTGTGGCTTGCCATAGTATCTGGAGGATGTATTTAAGTTGTTTCCCACTTGGGGAGATGAAGAGGACACCTACGCCAGCTCTGCCTAATTTGAGTGATCCATCAAAGTACATCTTCCAATGATCGAGGATTGTATCTGGCATCGGTTATTGGATTTCTGTCCACTCAGTAACATAATCAACAAGAGCTTAGGACTTGATCGCTTTGTGTGGGGTGAAATTGATGTTGAGAGCTCTGAGTTCAACAGCCCACTTAGATATGCGCCCGGTTGTGTCTCTGTTGTGTAGGATATCTCCAAGTGAAAAGTCTGTTACCACAGTGATCTTGTGGCTTTCAAAGTAGTGACGTAGCTTGCAGGAGCTGATCAGGAGGGTGTAGAGTAGTTTTTGCACATGCGGGTACTGGATTTTGGAATCTAACAGTACCTCACTGATGCAGTAAATAGGACGCTATACTTTGTACACGCGTCCTTCTTCTTCTCTCTCTACGACAATCGTTGCACTGACCACTGTAGAAGTTGCCGCAATGTATAACATCATGTCTTCATGCTTCTTTGGAGGTGTGAGAACGGGCGAGGAGGTGAGGTATGCCTTAAGGCTTTTGAAAGCCTCCTTGACTTCCTTTGTCCACTCGAACTTGCCCGTTTTCTTTAGTAACTTGAAGAAAGGTAGCCCTTTTTCACCGAGTCGTGATATGAAATGATTGAGGGCTGCCATGCAACTTGTTAGTTTCTGCAAATCTTTGACACATCGTGGAGGGCCCATCTCTATTATAACTTGAATTTGGTTGGCACTGGCCTCGATTCCACAATGACTGACCAAGAATCTGAGTAGTTGTCCTGGTGGTACTCCGAATACATACTTGTTTGGGTTCAATTTTCACTTCCACTTCTTCAGATTCTCAAAAGTTTGTTTCAAGTTTTCAATTAGTGTCTGGGTTCTTTGTCTTTACTACTACATCGTCCACATATGCTTCCATGTTCTCGCTAATCTACTCACCAAGGCATGTCTGGATAGCTCTCTGGTAAGTAGCACCAGCGTTCTTGAGTCCAAACGACATGGTTTTATAGCAGTAGGCGCCGAACGGTGTGATGAAAGATGTATTGCTCTAGTCTTCTTCCTTTAATGCGATATGATGATATCCTAAATAGCAATAAAAAATGACAATAGGGTAGATCCTGTTGTTGAATCAATTATCTGATCAATGCGTGGTAGTCCAAATGGGTCTTTTGGGCAATGTTTGTTGAGATCAGTGTAGTTGACGCACATGCGCCACTCGGTCGTGTTCTTTTTCTGTACTAAAACTGGGTTGGCCAACCAATCTGGATGAAGGATTTCTCTTATGAACCCTGCTGCCATCAACTTTGTAATCTCCTTTTTAATTGCTGCCTTTTTATCGGGTGAGAATCATCATAGCCGTTGCTTCACAGGCTTGGAGCCTTCATTAACATCAATTCTGTGCTCAGCCAACTCTCTTGGGACACCTGGCATGTCAGCCGACTTCCAAACGAAGATATCTTTGTTGTCTTGAAGAAAATTGGTGAGCGCAAGTTCCTATTTTGCCGAGAGGTGGGCACTGATGGTCACCGTTTTGGAGGGATCACCAGTACCCAAGTCGATTTGCTTCACGTTGGCTTCTTTTGGAGGAGCGAGAATGCTAGGCTTCTTGGCTAGGATCTTTAGTTCTTTCGGGTTGATTTTAGCTGCTACGGTTGCTATATCTTCTCTTCCGCTGGCTGCTTGTGCCTTAGCTATGATCTAAACTACTTGTATGTCGCAGTCGAAGGCACGCTTTAGGTCACCTCTGAGGGAGAGGACCCCGTTAGGCCCTAGCATTTTGAGCAGGAGGTATGGGTAGTGTGGTATTGCCATGAACTTGGCTAATGCTAGTCTTCCAAGGATAGCATGATATAAAGATTCGAAGTCTACAACCCAAATTTGATGAACTCTGTACGGTAGTTTGAGGGAGTCCCAAAAGTAACCGGTAGAGTGATCTGTCCAAGTGGCATGGCTGCCTTGCCGGGTACTATCCCGTAGAAAGGAATGCTTGTTGGAGTAATTATCCTAGTGAATTCTAGTCCCATCTTCCTTAGTGTTTCTGAAAATATTATGTTGAGTGTGGCTTCCCCATCGATTAGCACCTTTGTGACGATCATACCGGTGATTGTTGGATCTAAAACCAGTGTGTAGTGGCCAGTGTTTCCCATGCTAGTCCATTGATCTTCTCTTAAAAACTAGATTGGATACTACGACCAATTGAGGTACCTAGGAGTAGCCAGTTTTGTCGCCATGATGGTTCGTAGAGCTAGCTTGTCCTGGTGTGCTCCTAGAACCTAGAATTCCAGCAAAGATGACTGCTACTGTTCCCTTTGATTACTAAAATCCCTTATCTTCAATGTTATCCTCTCCTTTTTTGGTCATCTTCTTTCTTGTCCCCCTTATTACCTTTTCTTGTGCATTGATCAAGGAAGATACGGTAGCTTCCCGTTGTGTGATTTCCCTGAGGGTTCCAGATACAGTGCATATTTTCAATGTCTTTGAACTTTCTAAATTTGAAAATTTTCTTTGATTTGTCAACCACCGCTACGGTGTTGTCAAGTCCACGCTTTCTTTCTTGATGCCCATTGTTTCGATGATTTTCCCTGTCCAGGTTGTCTCGGTTGTTTCTATCCAGGAACCTTTCTCATGTTTTCTCCTCTGCAGTGATCATCTTTTCTACATGCATCTGAATTCTTCATTATTTCTCAAGTTCTCTTTGCAGAAGTCCTAAAATTGCCACTTGGCTATGATCCCATGGTTGAAAGCTTCGATTACTTCTCGTTCAGTGATGCCATGTACTTGAGCATGTAGTTCACCAAACTGACGATAATAATCTCGGAGGCTTTCGCCTCCTTTCTGCTTAAGACCTTTTAGCTCTGCATGTGTGATAGGATGCATGACGATGCCTACAAAGTTTTCACAGAAGGCTCTTTGTAAATCTTCCCACCCCCTGATGGATCCTGGGCCTAGCTTATCAAACCATTAGAGTGGGATGGCTTCCAGCGCCATGGGAAAGAAGAGTGCTTTGATATCGTCATCACCACCAGCTAGTTCAATTGACTGAGAGTAGATCCTGAGCCACTGCCTAGGTTCGCTTTTGCCATCTGTTGACACTTCTAACACCACTTAAGCTAAGTTGTCATCTCTAGCATGGCGCCGAAAGTGTTGGTACAGAACTGCTCCTCTTAGAATAAAAATAGGATCCGCAAGCGTATAGATAAAATACCATTGTAGCACTTCACCAGGAAATATTCCAGGTATCATTAAATTATATTTAGCTCAAGGGAAAGAACTAAGGACTTAAACCTAAAGGGATGGATTTGCAAAATATGACTACATATGAGAAATCAATCACACAGTTACTTACTTTGGCAGGGGGATAAACCATGATAAATAAGTATAAATGAATTATAAAGCATAGGGATAAATCACGCAGAGATTAGAGATAGACTACTCATCATAAAGATAGGTTGACGTCTGATTAGTTCAAGAGATTGAATTCTAGGTAAGTTCTAATCTACTAAGCCATTCATCTACTCTAGCAAACACACCATCATATATAGCATAAAAGACTCTTCATTTATGTATAAGGAATATTACTGAAGAAAGCCAGGACATAGCATGACTTCTTATGTAACGTTGTTTCTACCTGTTGATGAGGTACATGCCCGATCTTCCGAGAGGTAACCGGTAAGTTCGATTTGTGGAGATCTTGACGTTGGCGATCCGGCTTCAAATGAGACACGATTCGAACCCTACAACCGTTACACCACTGCTCCGTTGGTTATCAACCAAGCACAACTTGATTGACCTCGCCAAGAAGGCTTTTCCTGTAAGCGAATAGAAGAGCACAAGCAAGAAGGTAAAACACGCAATCTGAAATTGCAAATATGAATGATGCGAATATCAATAGAGGGTTCAAGAACTTGGTTCCAAAGGACTAATTGACACAGTGGAGGAGATCAAGAACAGGGGCACTGGATCACTGTAAAAGGATTTGTCACCACAGTTACAATGAACGATTCAGTTTCTTGATGGAAAACTAAACTCTAAACAAAACCCAATCATCTAGCAGCGGCGGTGGCTGTGTTTATAGTCTAAGACTCGACCTAGGGTTGGGGACAGCCAGGGGTTGGGTGCCCACAACTTGGGCTTAAGGCCCGACACGATACATAGCCAAGTTAGCCTAAATAGGTGACGCAGCACCTTGCCATGGTCACACAGAATGATCCACGGACCTTCTAGAGCTAGGACTAGATCCAAAACGACGACATCGTCGTCCCCTTTCCAACGCATCTAAGAACACCCCGTTTCAATGTCGTATGAGAAAATTATGACCAAAACAGTGGCGACGTGTTTGCTGAATCTGAGGGTGACGTGGCAGCTGAGTTGGGGACGAATTGCAACTTGGGGAAGACCATAGCGTCGGTGTGTCTAGCGTGGTGATGTCCTCATCATCCTCCCCTTCTTGAATTGGAGTCATCCTTGACTCCATCTTGGCGATGTCCTCATCATCCCCTCCTTCTAGAATTGGAGTCATCCTCGACTTCATCCCATCATCAGCGAACTCCTGCAAAAGGTTAGTGACAGCAGACAATGCACCAGACATAATAGGTTGACAAAACATAGTATAACATGGTGTATCAGGATTATCACATAACTCAGCAGTAGCAGAAGTTGTAGCAAGAAAAGTACCTCCTTTTAACTTAATCCCATTATTTTTATCAATGTCAGTTGGAGGTTTATTTTTAATCTCATTAGCATGTTTAATAATATCCGTAGGAGACAAAGGCAACAATGTAATTTTCTTGTCCTTATGTATGATAGTGTATGTATTAGTTCTAACATAGTGTAAAGCATCATTATCAAATTCCCATGGACGACCTAATAAAATGGAACAAGCTTGCATAGGGACAACAGCAAAATCAGTAGTATCATGATAAGAACCTATGAAAAAGCTAATGCGTGCTGATTTAGTTACCTTAGTCTTACCACTATTATTGAACCATTGAAGTTTATATGGATATGAATGTTGTCGTGTGGTCAAGCCAAGCTTCTCAACCAAATCTGAACTCACCAAGTTATTGCAACTTCCGCTATCAATGATAGTGAGAACACGACAACCCTGCACAATGAAATACATGTGGAACAAATTGTGGTGTTGGATCGTCATCGCTTCTTCATGTCCCACACATGTACTCAACACACGCTGCACAAGAAGGCTAGGGTAGTATGCGGCAGCAGCCACGGAGTCAATGATGATGGCCTCCTTGTCTTGATCGCCCTCGGTGGAATCTGCATCAACTTTAGCAGCAAGGGCTAAATCATCTTCAACATCACTAGCACTTACATATCCATCCTCGGTAGCAATGAAAGCATGACGACTGGGGCAATCCTTCATAACATGTCCCATGCCTTTGCATCGGTGGCAAATGATTTTAGAGCTGAACGAGGAAGAGCTAGTAGAAGCACCCGGAGTGGCACCTTTCTTCTGCACATTAGACAATTTACTTACTCCGGAAGAAAATGGAGGTGTAGATGGCTGTGATGCAACATGAATCTTGGGCGTATCCGGCTCTGAACGCTGCTGAAAAATCCTTCCATTGTTAGACTTGAAAGGCTGGTGTTGTTTGCGTCCCTGTACTTCACGTTCTGCCTTAATAGCAAGATGATACAATTGGGAAAAATTGTTTGTAATCAAGTATGTTCTGTATATAATGGTTTGAACCACCAAAAAATCTAGCACTAGCATCATTATCATCTTCATGTATACCACAACGGGCTAAACCAATAAGCAATTCTTGATAGTAAGCTCCTACTCCTTTATCACCTTGTTTTAAAGTTTGTAGTTTCAAAAGTAAATCACGTTGGTAATAAGGAGGAACAAAATGAGATTTCATACGTTGCTTTAAAGCATTCCAAGTTTGAGGCACAACAGCAGCATTATTAGCATTGCAAAGATCACTCCACCAGAACAAAGCAAAATTAGTAAACTCACTAGTAGCAAGTCTAACTCTATGCTCAGCAGGAACATTATGAGAATCAATTTTTTATTGAACAGCAAGCTCTCAATCTAAATAAGCCTCTGGATCAACATCACCAGCAAAAGGAGGAAGGCTAAATTTAATTTTAGCAAAAGGATCATTATTACCATGATTATTACCACCCATACCGCGACGGTTGAAGTTGAGGCGGCGACGGGCATAACCGTCACATTCGCATCCGCATCGTCATCACCAAAATCATCCGCATCTTCATCAGCAGCACGATGAGGTGGAGGACGTTGCTCGAGTTGTTCAATGCGGGTGACCAGATTGTTCACATTGCGCGTCAGCTCGGTCATAAGATTGCGTTGTTCAGTCATGAACGTTGTAAGCTCGCCCTTGGACACGCACTCATTGAAGTCCGTCGGAGATCCTGCCATGGTTAGAAGATAGAAAAAGACAACACCAAAGTATTATCCCTATCAACTAAAAGGAATCAAGTGGTGGTGGTGAAAGTGGAATGCAAAATCACAAGCGGCTTATCACCGTCTTGCCTGTATTCTTACCAACGCCAAACAGAAGCAAAACCAAAGTGACGAAGTAATCTGTTGTTGAGCGTGGGTAATAGTTGCAAGATAAACCTGTGCTGACAGAAGAATATGTAGAGCTATGGGTAGGCACACAATATGACAGCAAGGATTAGCAATTAACGAATGCAGATTAGCGATTGTTCAATCCGGATCCAAAGTACAAATCACAGCTGCTGGCTAAGACATGTCGAGACGTAGCGCAACAAGGTGAAAACAAAGGACGATGGAAAGAACTCACAGAACAAGCAAATAACCCAGAATTTTCCTTTTTCTTGAATTTTTCCCTGATTTTTCCAAAAGGCACTAGTAGGAATCAAACTTTTTTTATTTTTTCACTATTTTTTTTATATTTTTCTCTGAACAAGGATCAAAAAAGATGCAACCACAAAAATTGGCACCCACAACTGAGGTGGGATGTGGTCTACAGAAATACAGCACGTTCTCTGAAAAGCGTGCAAAAACTTTGATAAATTTTTTTTATTTTCCTGATTTTTTTTGACAATTTTGATGCAACCAAACAGGGCAAAGCCAAGTTTGGATCAGCTCCAAATGGTGTCAAGAAGCTGCTGTAAAAATTTCAGATTTTTCTGATAAACGAGCGAAAAGTTATGCCTGTTTTACCGAAGATATCTCAAGTTATGTTTTCCGGAAGGCACAACACGGCAGCGGCAATTAGGGCAAAGCGTCCCTAAACTCCAACATTGATCACAAGACTGTCCCTGTGACTAACAGTAGTAGGTATTAACCTGATGATGTAAGGAGGGTTGCGATGCAGGCAAAATAAGAGCGGCTGGCAACCTATCTAGGGTTTGTGCGGCGACAAGAAGTTACGCAAGGCGGCTAGCGGGGCAAGTCGAGTAATGTGGTGGCTTCAACTTGTTGTTTGGAAACGGTAGATGGGATAGCGGTGGAAAACAAAAATCACAACAACGGGCGATTGAACTACGACCACGAACACAATCCTAAACCAGCAACAAGACTTGACCACGGACACAAACTCAACAACGCGAATCTGAAACGAAATTGCAAAGGCACAAGGGTGATAGGACATCGGAAATTAAAATATTTTTGGGCTTTTTGTGGACTCTAGGTAATGAACAAATATGAATCTAAGGCAAATGAGAATATACCTCGCGGTAAACCTAAAATCTCTGATACCAATTGATGAGGTACAGGCCCGTTCTTCCGAGAGGTAACCGGTAAGTTCGGTTTGTGGAGATCTCGACGTTGGCGATCTGGCTTCAAATCAGACACGATTCGAACCCTACAACCATTACACCACTGCTCCGTTGGTTATCAACCAAGCACAACTTGATTGACCTCACCAAGAAGGCTTTTCCTGCAAGCGAATCGAAGAGCACAAGCAAGAAGGTAAAACATGCAATCTAAAATTGCAAATATAAATGATGCGAATATCAATAGAGGGTTCAAGAACTTGGTTCCAAAGGACTAATCGACACAGTGGAGGAGATCAAGAACAGAGGCCCTGGATCACTGTAAAAGGATTTGTCACCACAGTTACAATGAACGATTCAGTTTCTCGATGGAAAACTAAACTCTAAACAAAACCCAATCGTCTAACAGCAGCGGCGGCTATGTTTATAGTCTAAGACTCGACCTAGGGTTGGGGACAGCCAGGGGTTGGGCGCCCACAACTTGGGTTTAAGGCCCGACACGATACATAGCCAAGTTGGCCCAAATATGTGACGCAGCACCTTGCCGTGGTTGCATAGAATGATCCACGGACCTTCTAGAGCTAGGACTAGATCCAAAACGACGGCATCGTCGTCCCCTTTCCAACGCATCCAAGAACGCCCTGTTTCAATATCGTATGAGAGAGTTATGACCGAAATAGTGATGATGTGTCTGCTGAATCCGAGGGTGACGTGGCAGCTGAGTTAGGGACGAATTGTAACTTGGGGAAGACCATAGCGTCGGTGTGTCCAGCGTGGCGATGTCTTCATCACCTGTCCTATCAACGGAGGGTGGACTATATAAGACTCAATAGAACTGTCACTTCCATGATCTACCACACGACCCGACCAATAGGATACATTTGCAGATAAATAGTATCTAAGCGCCACGCTTACATGTAATCTACCACTTAACCCCCGTGCGAAGAGAGCTAAGCGCTTTGCAAACATATACATAAACTCATTATCAATCATAACCATATCAAATGTACTACTAGAGCAAACTAGGAACATAATAAATAGAAACATAATGATATTAGAATAAAGTTGTAGAGCAATGATAGAAAATAATGCCAATACTTTGATGACGAAGATCTAAATCCTAAGCACAAGTCACCCGACTCTTCCTCTATCTAGTCTAAGCCTATGTAGAACTTGAAGAATTGGAGTAGCTATTTTAATTCTTTGGTGGAGAGAAACTCTCTAAACCCTAGCTCTGCTGATGGCTCTATCTGCTAATGAATTTCTAATGAATTCCAGGGTTTCTCCTAGGGTCAGGGGCCTTGCTTATATAGCCCTCTAGGAAGCACCACAACCCTTAGATCAAACCGACCTTCATCAATGACTTTTTATTGATCCTCAAAGGCGGTGGAAGCAGGATCCGCGAGGTTGCATCTGATTGGTCACCTAGGTGGGGTGGGCTCCCAGGGCCAGGGGTGGCCGCCCCACTTGTCAGCCCATTTGGCCCTCTCCTTCGAGGGGGTGCCTTCTTGAGTCTTCTAGATTATTCTTTTTCATAGTAGGGTTGATTTCTCTCTATGTAAATCTGACATGTGGGTCTCCTTTGATCTTTTTTCTGATAACCCCCTGCAGAAATAGACATTCACCAAAACTCGTGGAAATTATTAGTTTAAAAGCCCTAAGTCTATGGTGAAGCTTATTTTAACCCTTCTCTTGACTCTTATTGACTTATAAAGTTGATGGTTAATTACCATCAACACCATCGTACTTGGAGTGGTTTAAAATCTTGAATTTGTGAGGTTGCCATACCGAAGTCGGTTTGTAAAGCAAGGGAACTTGTCGTGTGCTATGGCTTCTCTATACTCTGATTCAGCTCCTCTTTCATGTCAGCTATCGTTCTGGTGAGAGTAGTTTCGTGGGGCTGTTTGGATGGGTACTCTGCTCCTGCTTTCCCTTAGTTACTCAACTCGATTGCTTTGACTATGGTCCCTTCTACTTTCCCTGTTGTGGCTTCTGCTTGGCCCTAGTCTTTCGAAAATGGACCTCCTTTGACTTTGATTTTCTTATCTGGGAGATGCTGATCTGGCAGGTAGTCTTGAGAAGGTCCTTTCATCATGTGCTCTTAAGGTTGTCGATCAAAGAACCTCCCAGAGTTGTTCTTGTTCTTCATTGGGATGCGAGACAGCTTTGAATTCTTCCAGTGCTTCTCGGATTTTGTCATACGGGAAATTGTGCATTCTGGTTGCACGCCTTTCTTCAGCTTCTTGTTCTAATTTCTTCTTATTGTACTTAGCCATATCCAGTTCGTACTTGACCCAAGCTTCTTTGCACTGCTAGGCCCAACGTTTGCGTCCCTGCTTTAGTTTGTTCCTTCTTTTTCTAGTTTGTCTTTGGCTTTCAGTCTCACCATCATACTCTGGAGCATTGGGTGATATGTTGGACTCTAATTCATCTGAGGACCTAACGTTGGGTGCTTTTGGTGGAATCAAAGGTGGTCGTCGAATCATGAATACTTTTTGGGCGTGCATTGCTTTCGCATCTGTGACTGTGCCATTAGAGTTGCTAATGATCTCTGCAGGGGCATCGGTGTCGTAGAGCATACTTCCTTCTTGGTAAGGTAGAATCGTTGCTTCATCAACTAGTCGGATGTCGCCACTCCTGGAGACAGAACCCGGCCAGTGGATGATGCAGTCTTGTGGAGTCATGGTCAGTACAAGGCCTTCTTGTGCTCCTGTGAGTGGTATCTCTCGCACCGATCCAGCTGCTTCTTGGAGTAGAATCTGGCATGACTTTACCATGTTGTTGAGTCCAAATGGGAAGGGGCCCAACTTTATGGAATTCTGAAGTAAGCTTGAGTTGATCTCTTGATGGATTGAAGCTATGTTCCGGAGTCCCATCGAAAAAGAACCCGGTTTGCCATGAAAAGAACCTAGACTGGTTTCCGAGGTAGATTCTGTCCCAGAGTCTAAGTTGAATTCGATCGTCAGCAAAACCTAAATTGATTTAGACATCACGAGACGTGAGAGCCTTTTGGCGAGTTCTTTTGTTGATCTCATCGAAAGAGTGAAGTCTTCCTGGTTTTCTTGATCCTCGAGGAGACGTCCTTAAAGCTTGGCTTTGTCGTCTGCCTCGTAGATCCATATTCTAAAGATGAAGGTTGATCCCGTTGAGAAGATCATGTTATCAAGGTCCATTGAGCTCTTCGATGTTTTACCACTGATAGCCTGTCACGGGGGTACCCAGGACAGTTGTTTGGGTTTTGGCTGGTGCGGAACTCAACAGTGAACACAAGAAACAATCGATTTATACTAGTTCGGGCCCTCAACCATGTCGAGTAATAGCCTTTACGTCCAATCGGCGTTAGCCTTTTGCGTTGGATTGATTGGTATGTTATGTTTTTCGTTATAGGGGTGCCCATAGTCTCTCTTTATATCAATAGAGAAGACTATGGTGTGGTTACAATCCTAGTCGAATCTAAAGAAGGTGTCCTGATCTAAATATAGAAGGTACTTTCCTATAGAAGTCCGACTAGTTTGGCCTATTCTACTCGGATTCGGTGTAACAGTTGTTGCACCCCTTCCTGCTTCGGCCCATGGGCCAGGCCAGAGCCCATGATTTGTAGTCATATCACTGGGGAACCCCGTGGGTCCCGCATTGACTGCCACATGGCGCGATCACCATCCAAGATGATGACGGTAACATTTTCAAAGTTAACGGTCAACGTTTAAAAATTTTCCTTGAGCCTTCTCATAACTTTGACTTTAACTTAAAAATAGATAAAAATAGATTTAATAGCTTTTGATAAGTTTGTTCAGAACTTATGAAAATATAAAAATATGACCATGCTAACATATTCTTTTATTTATTTTGAAAATATAAAAATATTTGTTTTCTTGTCAAGCAAGTCATCATGGTAGAATGACCAAAGTGCCCTCACAAGACATACCATGATCTTTGCTTATCTTTGCATGATTATTGCTGGACATATACATATTCACTCATTAATGCAAGATCATGTAAAGTTTGAATTTCAAATTTTGTATATTCTCATGATTCACCATGATCACACACATATCCAACCCTATCACACAATGATCCTATTGAATCGTGACCTGACACCAGCATCCCTAGGATTTACCCACATGTCGTGCACCTGGACGAAAACCTAGGCCAGGAGGAGCAGCTGGGGGTGCGAGCGCACCACCCATGCCTCCTCTGGCCCCCAATCTTCGCACACATCTTCTTGTGATATATCACGTCCATGGCGGTGTCTGGTTCACTTCCTTTGCGTTAGAGGCCAGAGCAGCTATAAAAGCCCCTCCCTAGCCTCTTCTCAGCCTCTCCTCTCCTCACACCAAGCATAAAGCTTTCTCTTCTCCCTCACACAAGCAACAGCCAGCTATGCTCTTTCTTTGTCTGAAGCTTCAGCTCCATTTATGACTTAGACATAGCTCCACTTTCTGTTGAATACACGCCCGAAAGCTTAGATGTGCGGGAGGAAGCAAGGATCATCACAGAGACACCGCTCGCCATCATGCCACCACCAAATCACACTATGAGTGGTGGCTCAAGCTTGAAGTCCATGGCTCGCGCCAATGTGCCCAAAGGTGGCACCAAGGAGAAGAAGGCGCCCACTCTTCAACCACTGGCGCCATCGGCCTCAAGCGGAAGACACCCGATAGTAGCGAACCTAACAAATGCTCTCTTGTAACGCCTTCAGGCACTCGCGCTAGTTCGTCTATACCATCCGCTAGGCCTAGCCCTTCCTATACCGTAGTTGGCATACGCAAACCCGATGGCGGGTATGGGAAGGCGCTCATGCGCAAACTAGCCAAGAAATCGGTAAGTAGGCCGGCTCCCTCCGGGAAGGGGTCAGAATCCTCAAGTGCGCCCTTAGGATGAAGAGGATGGTTGAGCCTCAAACTAGAGGCAGCCTACTGGATTTCTTAGCAAAAGTGAGCACAAGAAGCCGTCCAAGGGCCCTACGCTCGCCTCACTTAGTACTAGCAATAGAAGCCTGCGTGTAAGTATTAGGAAGGTCAATGATCGTATCACCGAGAGTGTTTTGAAAATCAAAGAACTCGGCGATGAGATCAATGAGCTTCACTGCGGCTTTGGAGAAAAAGTTGCTGGGGTGGCAAAAGCCGCCGGAGTAGAGCATGCGCTTAACCAACCTCCCTAAGACGACTCCCGCTGCATGAATAATTTAGGCACATTTTTCTTTCAAGTTTTTCATTCCTATCATTTTAAATTTCATCATGCAATGCGCCTACAATTTATCATTGAATAAAGTTTTTATTATTAGAAATACCTATTACACTTGTTTTCCTTATTGTATCAAATAAAGACAGGTACGAAAACAAGTGTGGGGGAGGAACCACACTCAACTCTGACTCAGTTGCACAAAAAATGGACAAATTCAAAATGTGGTTTGTCAACTCTCACTCTCTCATTCCATACTTTAATAAAGAAGATTTAAAATGGAATAAATGATAAAATGAATTGAAAAGAAACATGCTCCATCTGCATGTCTTCCTATGATTAAAAGAGGTTGCATACTTTTTATTCCTTGCTAATATTTCTAAAAACTTGTGAACACTTTTTAGTAGGGAACCCTCTACATCTAAGTAAATGACAAATGAGATATAGTAGGATGACACGACTCTTGCTCTTTCATTGCAAAGTACTTGGGATTTATTTTACAAAATCAAAATTCAAATAGCATGTTCCTTGAATGAAATTCAAATACCTACCAAGGCCATATATGATTGTTCATGACAAAACCTTCCACATATGCCTCTTACTCTTGTGTTGAGTTTTGTCAAGTTATGTGACCCCTGTTGAGAGTCGTTTCATGCTCCCAAGATCAAAACTCACATACATGCCACACATAATCAGCTATTCCTACACTGGGAATACGCTACAACATGCATTTCCATCCACAAAATAAATACTCTATGTTTTACAAATATGACCTCTCTAGTATATTTCTAGAAAGAGATATCAAGGCTATGCAAAAAAGAAAAAGAATGGGACACATGAAGGTCCTAAGGTATAGAAAAAGGGGGACACTATGAAGGTCCCAAGAGTATTAAAAAAATACATATTTATATATGAGCAAATGAAGGCTCATGAAAATAATAAGATAGCCATGTCTCAAATTCAAAAGCTAGAAAAAGAGATCCTACCCAACAACGGAGTATGAATTCCACCAAAAATATTCCACACACTTGCGCTGTTTTGATCAAGTATGACGCTTCTCTCCAGTGCGGTCTGAGATTTGACCCGACAATATATGCAAGGTAAGACTGTTTTGCGAAAAATTCATCCCTACCCAAAAACTCTAGATAAGCTTTTTAGAGGTAGGATGATCAAAAGAAGGAAAAATTCTCAAATATGCCTTGGTAAGGAACCACTTACAAATTTCTAAATGAATCGAGAGAACCATTCAAGAAACAAATGCTATCTTTGTTTTCAAAACAATCAAAACCCAAGTTTCAAAGCATGATTACACTGAGAAGATTTGAATCCAAGCTATTCTATTTTTCAATTACCTATGATACTTTGGTAGACACACAGAAGTTCACAAGTTGAGGTGAAGCTTGGAATAACCTGTATGCAGATCTTTTCAAATCAAGGAGATAAACCCACTTAGTCCTTGGAACTTTACTCGAGGACGAGCAAAGGACTAAGTGTAGGGGAGCTTGTTGGCGGTTCTTAACATATATTTATACCGCCAATATTTGAATATAATAAAGGAAATATGACTACCAAAACTTAGGAATAGGGCTTTATGATTAACATTTCCACAAGTTTGTTATGTATATGTTTTGCAGGCACAAACACGGAAAACAACAAAATATGCTTTCCAAGTGACATATTTAAGCAAAACAAATACAAAAGCCCACTAAAACTCAGAACTGGATCGAGACACCAGCGTGGGAGGCATCCAGGACCAGCCATGAGCCCACAGGCCAAAGGCGATGGCTAGGCACACAGCCCAGGGTGTGGCCGCACCCTAGGTGCTGGCGCACCGCCCCCGGCTTGGCCCGGGCCCACGTTTTACAGCCGATGCATTTATTGCATAGGGAGGCGGTTGCATGTGGTGCTTACCAAAAATACCACGCAAACTAACCTCCTCTAAGCTATATAAAGAGCACCCCTCCTCACATCATAGGGGAGATACACATTTGGAGAAGAAGAAGAAGAAGGGCTACATATATTTTCCTTAGCTTCTAGCTAGACTAGTTTGGGAGTGAGAAAGGGAAAGAGTTGGAGGAATAGCGGAGTAGTGGTGCCCTCTACCTCTTGTACTTGGTGAGCCTTGTGCCTCGGGTGGATAGAGTACCAAACTTGTCGGCCCTCTCTACATCTACACTTGTACCTCTATGATCATCTTCTAATTAGAGTAAGAAGTTCATGTTCATCTATTGGTTTTGATTCCCTAAGTTAAGTTATCATTGTTACTACTTACTTGCGGGTTTGTCGTCCGTCCTCATGACGGGTGCTCTAGTAGAGGACTCCTGATAAAGCAGAAGTTCCTGGCCAATGCTAGAGTAGTAGCGGTTAGCGTAAACGTGGTGTCTGAGCTACATGTTTGCCTCGTATCCCATGGTTGAGGGGTAGGCGGCATATGGTGACAGCCCTGTCCATCCTTAGTAATCCCCCATGTTCGGGTATGGTGTAGAGCTATAGGCCAGCATCACTTGGCAGACCAAGTGTGATCCGGTGCTCGAAGTAAGTTTGTAGTGGCAAAGTTAACTTCATTTAAGGTTTCTGCCCTTAGAAGAACCTCACTACTCAAGTTACCCTTCATCTTGTTCCTCTAGGTAAACTAGCCAAGAGACTACTTACAATACCGTTCGTTTGGAAAATATGATACCCTGAATATTTTTGGGTGAAGTGCTATAATGGTACTTCCGTGCGCTTGCACACTTTTCTACTTACGCTAAGAAGCGCCAATAGCGTGTAGGAGCTACAATTTTACTTAAAACTTGCAAGGATGTCAACTTGACTCAATGTGACTAAGGACCAACATTAACTTGAGGTAATTAGTAGATGATCAATTTGGTAACCTCTACTCAATCGAGGGGTAACGTCACTATGAGTGTTGGATCTCAAGTTACGTAGCTCATGGAGTAGTTAAGGACCGTGCATGGGATAGCAAGTTTGAGTAACCACCTGTATAGACCACATTTCACTTATGGGGGCGCTAAGCTAAGTACTTAGTGGTGACTTGCTTACAGGATAGATTCGGTGTGAGGGGTGACACAGTGTAGATGTGATGGCATTACATCGGTACCTAGTCAAATCGTTCATCGGTTTAAGAGCCACATTGAGGAAAGGTTGGAACCATGAGGCAACCCTTATTTGGGCAAGGGTATGGAGGTTTGTCCTTGGTGTCCATGTGGGTGCATTTGTACACCTTGTCCATGGTGACAAAGGTAATATGGGTAAGAGTTTCTATATTAACATTTCCAATTCAAAGCTTGGTATGTTTGTGAGTAGAAGTGTAGGAGTTCATAAGCAACTGGCATTTTCATGCTAAGTCCCCATCTTTGCTTAGGGATGAGCAAAAGGCAAGCTTGGGGGAGCATGTCGATGGTCATTAAACACCCATTTTAGCCATCAACAATGCATACATTTCAAAGGAAAATCAACATAAAATGAAAAGATTTGGTTTATTACTAATGGAATTCCACTTGTACATGAGATCTATTTGAATGGAGGAAAAATAGTGAAAAAGGTGGAGAATAAGCACCATGAAGGCAAATGGACATGGCAGGGGCCTTTGGGCCCACACTGCCACGTCGTCCGGTGGCCAAGTGGTGCTGCCCGGTGCCACGCTGTCCCCATCCACGTCATCGATCCATGGGACGCCTCCTATAGTGCATCACGAGCGTCCATTTCATGTCAGTTTGAGCAGTGGCCATGATTCACTCACCTTGGATCCATGGGCCCATTGCCATCCACTTGGAGGCCATCAACTGACTTTGGAACTGCCTTCAGACTAAATCTTCACACGTGCTTGAAAGGGAACCGCCATTGAGAGCCAAATGAAGTCCCTACGATGCAAAGACGGTGCATCAGAGGGCCAAGCGGCGCCCTCACTAGGCCGCTTGGTGCCCAAGGAAGCTCCACCGCCTCTCCACTACCTACAAATACCCCCTTGCTCCTTAGTGCTATAAATAGAGGTGTTTCCTATAGTTGTAAAGCGTCCCAAGTAGAATCATTCTCTCTACTCCTAAGTTTAGGATAGTGGTGAGAGTGAGAGTGAAGAAGTGAAGAGCTAGGAGCTTAGGAGGAGTCCTCAAGAGTCTCTCTGTAAGCTCTTGTAAGCTATTCTTGCTTTCTGTTTATATTTCCTTTAGTACTTTTCTTTATTTTCAACATTTACTTTCCTTCAATTAGAGTAAAGTAGTGTTGTGAATATTTTGATCATATCTTGTTTAGTTAGTAAGTTTTTAATATACGGGATCCTCATCACTAGTTGGTGCTCTGATCTTAGCGCAAGATTAGAGTAGTATCATTTAGTGTAAGCATGGTGCTTAGACTATAGGGTACCTTGGTGTTGACGGTCCTTAACTCCAATTTATAACCACCAATTAAGATATAAAATGAGGAGAAATTAATTATCTTAATCACATATGCATTTACTATTAACCAAGTTCTATATGTATTTGGAGAACATTATTTTGCAGGTCACAAACACAAATACATGGAAGATTTCACCGAAAGGTGCTTTCTAATGCTGATTTGCGCAAAGAAACAAGGGAGACGCCTATCGCATCAATGCAAATGGGGCAAAGCACCACGGGGAATCCATCCTAGACCAGCCCATGGCCTGCCACGCAAAGGCGGTGGCCAAAGGTGGTGGTCAAGGGCCGGCCACTCCTAGGGGGCGGCCGCTCCCCTCTAGGCGCCTCCCTGCATCTCCTAGCTGTGGCAGTAGCATGGAAGCATGCTAAGGCGGTGGGAGCCAGGGACGTGCCAAGAATAGCCTCTGAGCACCGCCTCCCTCTTGTATAAATAGATGGGTACCCCCCTCTTAGAGTACACCATCACACACTTGGAAGAGTAGACACAAGAGTGACACAATGTAGCAAGAAAAGAGAAGTGCTCCATTCATATCTTAGCTCTCTAGCTAGTCTAGTTTAGGGAGTGAGTGAGGAAGAGAAAGAGATGGAGAAGTACCAGGAGTGTCGGCTACCTCCAATTGTATCAGAATGAATGCTGGGAATGTTGGCTCCCTCTTCACTTGTACCTCAATGTACTTAGTACTACTTGAGTACAAAGATTCATATTCTTCTACGGTGGTGAGCTCTTACTTTAAGTTAGTCTCGTTTACTATTTACTTATGGGTTCATCATTTGTCCTTGTGACGGATACTATAGTAGAGGGCCCTGATAAAGACGAATAACCCTAATTGATGCTAGAGTAGTAGTCGATAGCGTAGACGTGGTGTCTAGGCTAGTGGCTACCTTCGTTTGCCTTGTTCCCTACGGTTGAGGGATAGACGGCAGGTGGTGATAGCCCTGTCCGTCCCTCGTATTCCCCACGTTTGGGTTCAACGCCGGCTACAAGCCGATATCGGCTGGCAGACCAGCTGCGCTCCGGTGCCCAAAGCAAGTCTATAGTGGTAAAGCTATCTTTACTTAGGATCTCTATCCTTAGAAAACCTCACTACCTTAGCTATCTTTCTTCTTGTTATCTTAGGTAAACTAGCTAAGAGACTTTTACACATCTGTTCCCTGTAGAAATACGATACCCTGAATACTTCCGAGTGAAATGTTACAATGGTAATTCCGTGCGCTTGCGAATTATTTCTGTATGCGTTAAGAAATACCAACAAGCATTTCTAGCGCCGTTATCGGGGAACGGTTGCTGTATTATCTCTGAACCTAGTTCACCTGTGTATCCTTGTGTTTTGTCTTCCTTTTAAAAGAGTTATTCCTTCTATCCTTCCTTACCATGAATCCCTTCCATTCAAACAAAAAAATATTTTTTGCTCCTAAGGATGAGTTTAGACCACCGAAGCCAATCACAACTTCTAGCTAAGTACTCTATCCTGGCTTTGGCGGTCAAGCTTATGACCATAAACTAAGCACTATCGGGAGATACCATGGATTATCTTAAAAACCTTATTATAAATAAAAGCAAGAACATATTTTCAAGTGAATATGCACCTTCAGGTATTCTTGTTGCTAACCATGACAGGTTAAAATAAAGAAGAACAGGGGACACACGATGCCTGAAATCATGGGAGCTGTATCGACTACATACCTCGGTGATCTTTAAAGATGGAACACACTCAAGTGGAGACCCAACACTACACACTTGACTTTTACACAAAAGTGCAAGTGTGGAGAAGAATGGTGAGTCTCACCACAAAGTTCCATACACACCAAAGGTTATCTTGGTTAAAAAATGATGTTAGCTCTACCTTGCTATAAAAAAGAGAGAAAAAATACAAAACATTAGTAATAATAAAAAAAGAGAGAGGAGCCACAAGATGGGTGCGCCTCCTCTAAGCCTTTGCTTACCACCAAGCCCTTGGTCCATACGCACTAGCCATGTGTGTGGCCTAACCTTGGTACCCGCCTGAGTTGAACCATGTACGACCAAGCCACCACTGCAGTTGTCTCCAAAGCCTCCATCCATAAATATAGCCGGTAAGAATACTCATGTATGCAAAGGTAAATAAAAGTTCACCAACTCCTTCACTTATTTTTGTCTCCATGAGAAAACAACTTTCTCATACAAAATCATGCTTCTTTCAGTTATGTCATTTGCTCTGGTTTGGTTGTATTAAGTTAGTACATCCATAGGCCTTTTTAAATTAAGCATGGTGCTTTGGTTAAAAAGACCTTCTTTAATCAAATTTAGACATGGTGTTTAATTTTGATTAATGAACTTTGAGTAATCATTTTGATAAATAATGGAAGTAATCTATGATGGAGATAAATCGAGGCTATGATTGTTCTACAAACTTTACCTTAGCCTTGTATAAGTTATGCTAAAAAGATAAAAAGTTGGGTGAACACATAAAATAAAATGAATTAAAAAATAATAAAATAATTTTAAATGCATAGACTAAAAAAATTTAAATATAATAATCACAAAAAGAAATATATTATAATAATGAATAAGATTTAGGCTCCCCGGTGTTCAACCTAGTAGAGCCCATGTTTGTTTCACTTTTGCCTTTTCTGTTAAATAAAAATGGGTACAAGAATAAGTGTAGGGGAGATCTCGCAAGCATAATGAACGCACATGCAAGATCTCCCACCAACACGTTGTGCAAACTCAGATGATCATCATGCAGAAGGACAAGACATATAGCTTTGAGAGGATTGGCTAAACCAAAAACCTCTAGTTTAGCCAAACCACACCTAAATC
The DNA here is from genome assembly GCA_038087645.1 of Saccharum hybrid cultivar R570. NCBI lineage: Eukaryota > Viridiplantae > Streptophyta > Magnoliopsida > Poales > Poaceae > Saccharum > Saccharum hybrid cultivar. The sequence continues at coordinate 13,699,053 of JAQSUU010000066.1, read as the reverse complement.
CCTTAAACTCCTTCCTCTACAATGATGGTTTGTGCAATACTATCCTCACTCCCTATATTAAAAAATTTTAAAATTAAACAAATTTAAAATATAAAATAAATGACGCTCCATCTCCATGTTATCCTTTGATGAGAAGTTTTCATACTCCTTATTCCTTGTCAATATTCCTAAACTTGTGAATAACTTATCATAGGGACCCTATTTTATCTAGGTAATTGGAATATGAGATATAGTAGGATGGAAACGAGACTTGCTCACTTTTACAAAGTACTTGGGATTTATTCATAAAATCAAAATCTCGATTAGCATGCTCCTCAAATGATTATAATTCCTACCAAGGCCATATGACAATATTCCATGATACAAAACCTTAGTCATATGCTGTTTGTTTTTACATTGAACTTTGTTAAATTATTGTGACCCTTGTTGAGATTCTCGTCATGCACCCATGATCAAGATTCACATACACCCACAAAATAAAATGTTAACTCTTACACTAAGAGTTACGCAAAAACATACATTCTCCGTCCACTAAATAAAAATACTCCATTCATATAACATGAGCATCTCTCTCAAAGTTTTCATGTGCCAAAAAAGAGAGGAAAAGAAAAAAAAATCTTTGCCAAAGAGTATGAATAAACCCATGCTAAAAAGCATGAAGAAAAAAAAGAGAAGAAAGAAAAAGAAGAAAAGAGAGAAAGATAGCCCATACTTTCAAATAAGAGGCAATCGTCAAAAAGAGGGAGAGTCATGACCAAAGGAGTACAAAAAATATTTTGAATTAGGAAAAATTTCAAAATTCCACACACTTGCACAATCATGATCAAAGTGTATGACTTGTATTTCCTTGGATGTGGTTTTTGACTTAGCAATATTATGTGATGCAAGTATGCCTCTCTTTCATACCTACCCAAAACTCTACAAAAAAAGCATTTAGAGGTAGGATGAAAAGAAGGCAAATATCAAAAGTCTTTGGTGAGGACTATACACATTGAGTGATCGAGTGAATCATTTTAAGGAGCAAAGCTAAATTTCATGTTTTCAAAATCAAACCAAACCCAAGTTTCTGAGCAAAGTGTAGTAAGGGGATTTGAATCCAAACTATTCCATTATTCAATTACCCAAGATAATATGGTAGACACTTAAAAGGTTCACAAGTGTAGGTGAAGCTTGGAATAACTTATATGCATATTACATATCAAGGAGATGACCCATCTTAGTCCCTTGAACTTTACTCAACAAGCAAAGGGCTAAGTGTGGGGGAGCTTGTTGGCGGTCCTTAACTCTAATTTCTAACCGCCAATTAAGATATAAAAAGAGGAGAAATTAATAATCTTAATCACATATATATTTACTATTAACCAAGTTCCACATGTACTTGGAGAACAATATTTTGCAAGTCACAAACACAAATACGTGGAAGATTTCACCAAAAGCGCTTTCCAATGCTGATATGCACGAAGAAACAAGGGAGACGCCTATCACATCAATGCAAATGGGGCAAAGCACCATGGGGAAGCCATCCTAGTCCAGCCCATGGCCTGCCACACAAAGATAGTGGCCAGAGGCAGTGGTCAAGGGCCAACCGCTCCTAGGGGTGGCCACTTCCCTCTAGGCACCTCCCTACCTCTCCTTGTTGTGGCGGTAGCATGGAAGCATGCTAAGGCGGTGGGAGCCGGGGACATGCTAAGAATAGCCTCCGAGCACCGCCTCCCTCCTATATAAATAGAGGGGTACCCTCCTCTTAGAGGACACCATCACACACTTGGAAGAGTAGACACAAGAGTAACACAATGTAGCAAGAAGAGAGAAGTGCTCCATTCATATATAAGCTCTCTAGCTAGTCTAGTTTAGGGAGTGAGTGAGGAAGAGAAAGAGATGGAGAAGTACCAGGAGTGTCGGCTATCTCCATTTGTATTGGAAGGAATGCTGGGAATATCGGCTCCCTCTTCACTTGTACCTCAATGTACTTAGTACTACTTGGAGTACAAAGGTTCGTGTTCTTCTACGATGGTGAGCTCTTATTTTAAGTTAGTCTTATTTACTGTTTACTTGTGGGTTCATCGTTCGTCCTTATGATAGATACTCTAGTAGAGGGCCATGATAAAGACGGATAACCCTGATCGATGCTAGAGTAGTAGTCGATAGCGTAGACGTGGTGTCTAGGCTAGAGGCTACCTTTGTTTGTCATATTTCCTATGGTTGAGGGGTAGGTGGCAGGTGGTGACAACCCTGTCCGTCCCTTGTATTCCCCCACATCCAGGTTCAACGCTGACTACAAGCCAATATCGGCTGGCAGACCAGTTGCGCTCCGATGCCCAAAGCAAGTCTGTAGTTGCAAAGCTATCTTGACTTAGGATCTCTATCCTTAAAAAATCTTACTACCTGAGCTATCTTTCTTCTTGTTATCTTAGGTAAACTAGCTAAGAGACTTTTACACATCTATTCCCTATGGAAATATGATACCCTAAATACTTCTGAGTGAAATGCTACAACGGTAATTCCGTGTGCTTACGGATTATTTCTGTATGCGTTAACAACACTTAGGTTGTGGCTAGTTCTCCGGATAGATTGTGGTAGGTGGCAGGTGGTGACAGCCCTGTCCATCCTCTATATTCCACCACGTTGGAATTAGTTATTAAATCATAGGGCTCGTGGTGCTTTGTGCCTAATCAACCTTAGGGTGAGTTTAGGGCATGTATGCTCCGAAGTATATTCATTGCTCACTTGATAGATAATTGATAGGATTACAATTGAGGCAGTCCTTCATTTACCTTCACCTACTCTGTGACCATAGTAGTAATAGTAGTCTTTCTCATTTTATTATTTTAGTTAGTTTAGTTTACTTTCATTTGTTCCATTGCATTCGTGGCTAGGAAATTCATTTGAACTTAAGTGATCATTTATCTAAGTCATACTATGCCTTCTATGTGGAAACAAATACGATACTTGGTTTACTCCCAAGTGAAGTGCTACATCAATATATTATGTGTGCTTGCGGAACTAGTCCAATAGTCATAAGAAAAATCAACAAGCATTTCTGGCACCATTGCCGGGGAAGGCATTGGCCTAGATATTTGATTAGTTAGTTCTAGTGATTTTTCCTAGTTTAGACTCCTGCTTGCTTTGTAATAGACAAAGTCTAGTATGGGTGGATTCAATCTGCTGGAAGATTTCCATGACGATCCTGAGGCTCTCCTCCGAAGGGCGAGAGCTAGTCTCACCCCTCCTCGGAGAAACCTCCCTCCGATCCGTCCAAATCCTCCACAAACTAACCCAGTCCATTCAGAGATTCCAACTTAACCGGTCCTTTCTGAACCTCCACCCACTGAACCTATTCATCCCAACAGTAGTGCATCAACCAGTTCTAGTGCAACTACTAAGGCAACTCGTGATTATTCCTTCCCTACTATCTCTAATGCAGCCGTAGGTCCTAATATTCTTCGTGGAAAAGAAAAATTCATGCTCAAGCCACAGTTATAACCAAGGTGCAAGCTAGCCCTTTTCATGGCAAACCTTTCGAGGATGCCAATGCTCATCTTTAGAATATTCTAGAAATTTGCAACACAATCTCAATTAGAGGAGCTCACAAGATGCCATTTGACTCTGACGTTTTCCTCTTTCATTGCTCGAAAAGATGAAGCATTGGTTTTATACCAACGCGGGAACCTTGAATACGTGGGAGAAGTGTTCAAACGACTTCCTCGTCAAGTTCTTCCCCATCGGTAAAACCAATCTTCTTCGTAGCAAAATTTCTAACTTCCAACAATAAGTCTGAGAATCCATTCTGGAGGCATGGGAGTGACTCTAAGAGTATGTTCAAAGCATGCCCTCATCATGGAATAGAGGATTGGTTGCTCATCCAAAATTTCTATCACAGACTTTCAAAGGAGTCTCATCAACACCTTGATGCTATCGCCGAAGGGGCATTATTTTCTCTAAAGGTAGGTCAAGCAAAGGAGTTGATCGAGAAGATGGTAGAAAACAAAGAATGGACAGATGAGCATCTCAATGGTATGTCCCATAGTTATGAGATTAATTATGTATCTATGAAATATCTTTTGAGTGAGTTAGAAGAAAGAGCAAATTGGAAGAGAGACCGTGCCGCTATAGAATATTTTTCAGCCAAGCAGCCACAGGTAAGCATGTCATGTGAAGAATGCAGGGCACAAATCACACTAGTGATGTCTGCCCCAGTAGAGACCTTAAGTCCCTTCTTAATGATGGTGGATATGGACCATCTCCACCACAGCCTTACCAGAGATGGAATTCGCAAATTAATCAAGGTGATTCACCCACTCTTCTTTCTAACGATTCTTCTCTTAGAGATCTTGTTTATAGTCAAGCCAAAATCAATGAGCAAATCCATGCTAAATTGCTTGACCATGATAGGTTTTTAGGAGATATTCATGCTAGGCTTGATGAATTTTCTTTAGCCTTAGGAAATTAGGTTAACTTTAATGAAAGGCTAGAAAATCAAATATCCACTTTGATTTAAAAAATTTCACACAATAAAAAAGTTAATGCTATAACCACGAGAGGTGGAAAAACCACTCATGATCCATCGTATCTTGAAGCAACAAAGAAGAAAGTAGTAATTGAAGTCCCAGCTAAAGAGGACGCCCCGTTGTGCCCTAAGAACAAGGTAAGATAGTCCCCCGTGAATTCTATAATATGGAGGTGTTGCCATTTCCCGAGGCTTATATTCAAACTCCCTGTTTTCCTTCTTGGATAAGTCTTTCAATTGATTGTCCTATCAAAAGGTCGAACTCCAAGATATCAAAGATATAAAATCTCAAATGAACCATAGTTTCGTTTACCTTGATAGGAAGAACAAAAAGTATCCCTAAACTTGGGAGGATGCATCCTGAAAGACTTTTCAACAACTTTGTTGTTGGAGTTTATGGTATGTTTATTAATAAATCATGAGCAAATGATGTAGACATGATATTAACACCTACAACCAAATTGTAAAGAGTATCGAAGGAAGTTTTATTAATTTGGCAACAAATAGAAATAGAAGGTGAATCTAAACAAATCACATCACTGGAAAACTCTGATTCTTCAAGCCATTCATTGCTTATGACGGATATTAACTCCTTTGTAGTCTCTTTAAGGAAAGCTTCCTCAGAAGGGTCTAGAGTTTCTTTATGGGGTGATAATTTCTAAGGTTTCCTCATAATATGATATTTCAAGGTGTTTCCATATTCGGCAAAAAGTTCATCATCCAAATCAAGCATGAAATCTGAAACTGGAGTTTGCTCCATTTTCGGTGGTACAAGATTTGGGTAGCTGAAGTTTGTGTTGGGCTTGTCAAGGATTCAGGTTCAGCTATCTGGTTCCTCATTTGGCAGCTTCTCTTCCACTTCTTTAGGGAATTCGTCTTGTATACTAGTGAATGGGGTGTTTTCCAAGATTTTATCAAAAATGCTTCTCCCTAAATTGGCAGAGACATGCAAAAATGAACCTCCTGAAGTTATGTCAAGAAACTATGTGGTTTCCTTACTAAGACCCATATAAAAGTGTTAAAGAAGAATGGGGTCTTGAATAGCAAGGTCAGGGCCAGTGGTGATAAGGTCATTAAAATGACCCATGAAGCTTGTTGACGGTAGTTCTTGTTCATCATAAACCATCAACATAACTTGAATAAATGCTTGAAATGGATCAATAATAGAAACTTAGGGGTTTAAACTGACAATTTCCATGAGTTTTGGTGAATCTGTATTTTTAGTAGAGTTATTCTAGAAAACCAGAAAGAGGGATCAAAACATCAAAAAGAACTAAATGTAACCGCGATGAAAACTACTCTAGAAGACTCTAGAGGACTCTAGGAGGCAACCCCCTGAGGCAGACCCCAAGAGGCTGCTAGGTAGGGCTGACCAGGCCCACCATGGTGCCGCCCCGCTTGCCAGGTGGGCCCCCACCTGTCAGCTTCCAGAAGGTTCCTCCACCGTCTCCTAGGATTGCATCTACGTCGTCCTTCAAGTCAGTTTGATCCAAGGGCTCACGTTGCACCCCCTGGGCTATATAAATAGACTCCAGCCTCCCCCCTGAGGCATCAAGTCATTTGAGATCAAGTCATTAAGAGCCAGAAACCCTAATCTCCTTAGAGCTCCTCTAGTTTCTAGGGCATTAGCTAATTAGGCTAGTTAGAGGGAGGTAAGTAGTTCTTCGCTTGGATTCCCTACATTATCTAGAGCTTGGTTTGGTATAATTCTTGTACCCCACTCTCATTGTATCTCTATTATTTTTATATGCTTTGGTACAATTGTCAAGACATTATAGTATTCACCTTATCTATGTTCTTGGTCGCAATGTTCATTGTCTACTTTGATTATATGCTTAGTATAGTTAGTTTATCATTGTGTTTATGCATAAGTTCATACAGCATTCACCCTATTAAGGATCCAAGGGTGGGCGGTAGAGATCATGTAAGCGTGGTGCTTATATGCTTTTTACCTGCGAATACACTATATTTCGGGTCATGTGGTAGATCGCGGTTGTGACATTACCGTTGAGTCCTTTGTAGTCCACTTCCCGAATATAGGTCAAAGAAGTAGGGCCCAGTTGCAAAGGAAGAAAAAGCTCTATTCTCAAACTTTCCAAAGTAATGCCCCTTATGTGTAGATTCAAGGATGATCTTAACAGTAACTACTAAGTGTAATTGCACTAATAAACGTATGCTTTGACTTGTGATTAAGAATGACTCAGGAATTATTCCTCTTATATTCTAATCTGACCATGCTAATGCTATAGATAGGAATGCTTTGAGAGATTTATTTATCATTATTATAAACTTGATCAATGCTTATCGTATATATCTTTTATCTTGTGACTTACTCCTGTTATGAGTAGAGAGATTGTTATGGTTTATTTCTCCATCAATGTTATAAGTTATCAATACATGTCCAAAGCTACACCTTCCCTGTGGTAAAATATAAATACGATACCTGGAATATTCTCGGGTGAAGTGCTACAATAGTATAATTATCTATCCGCTTGCAGAATCCTTTTTATTCATATTCTATATCTTTCTAGTCACATAAAAATAATAAACATTTGGTTAGTATTATTCTAGTAGTGATACTAGGTAGTACCAACAAACATTTCTAGCACCATCACTGGGGATGACAACCTAATTCAAGTAATGTTAGAGGTATAGGTAATTAATGGGTAGCTAATAAAATAAGTGAGGAGTTAATAAATACCAACAACACGCCCAGAGATTCTTTTTCTTTTTGTTTAAAAGATAGAACCTCTGAACGAAGGCTGACTGCTCTAGAGATGGAAAAGAAAGATAAACAAAAGTTAGAGCATAAAGCTTTCCAATCTCCTTACATACTTCCTATGGTTTGATTGTACTAATGTTTAGCTCTTCCCGTCAAAGAAAACAGAAAAAGCTTCCATTGCAAGGTTTCATCTGACAAGCCAACAATATGTAAGCATGCGTAGGTCTGTTCAAACTCACATATGTGGAAGTATAGATTTTCATCATCTTCTCCTAAAAAGGATTATTCCTAGACAATATTAATTAAACACAGGCGCAACTCATACCTAGGTGTTAGGATAGGCTTTGAGGATTTGGGTGGTGTCGGCCCCTCATTTTGAGAGTCCTAGGTGCATCAGTACTTGCGCCAGGATCATGCACAAGTACGCACAAAATATAGGAATGGCACACAGATATATGTAATAAAAGTTTCGAGCTTTATTGATATCTAAAATAAGTAGAGTTTTACAACGGTGGCCCGAAGGGCGCAACAGGGGTTACATATCTAGCGGATGACTACTGCCGGGAAGCGGCATTTTATTACATCATGGTGGTCTCTAGTACGGTACTATTATAAAACATAGCGACTTCCTAATCCACATGCAAGCTCGAGCGTAGTCAAAACCCTAGCTTCGATATCCACATCCTATGATCGGATCCTCACATGACTTCCTAGTCCTATTTGTATGCCTCCTCACCAAAGTATTGGTCCTCCTCGATGCTGAAGTCTGTGAGTCAACAATGGGTGAGTACATATGTATTCAGCAAGCCCTAACCATAGGGTGGAAATAGAAGAGGTGGGGTGTTCATATTTAAAGGTTGAGTCCTAGCAGAGTACTACCATTCCCACTAGTCCCTGAGTTAATATTAAGGTTCCCATTTCATAGTTTCACTACACATAAAAGGTTAAGTCTAATCATAGCGTCATCTCCTAGCATCTACCCATTCCAAGGATGTGGCTATTCGAATAGGTTTATTAAACTTCGCAAAGTTGTACACATTTCCCCACATGATAGACACTGTCCCTTCCATGATCAGCGGATCGAACGGACCTAACAAGACCCCGTACCCGAATGTACGTGACCTTAGATGTGCATATAGTCCTACTACGACTTTTCAGGGGTTGGAAAACGATGTGGAAGATCACTTAGCATCCACACCAAACAACGTGGAAGATCACTTAGCATCCACACAAAATAACGTGGAAGATCACTTAGCATCCACAGAAATCAACGTGGAAGATCACTTAGCATCCACGCTCGATCATCCAACTACCTAATCCATATCATGGGCTCGAACGTGGCCAAAACAATACTCATGGGCTCATACCCAGCCATTCATATCGTAATTTGGCTCATACCTGGCCAATCATAACATGGCTCAAACCCGGCCAATCAAATAACAACATGGCTCATACCTGGCCATTCATACAATAACATGGGCTCGAACGTGGCCAAAATAATCCAAGGGCTTAACGTGGAAGATCACCTAGCAACCACGCCAACCGGGCCATGGAAGATCACCTAGCATCCGTGCCTGCTCCTAATATTCTACTACCTACACCGGCCTCCTAGTATGAACTATATTTCTATCTAACGAAGTGTGAGATCAAGTCTACCCATATAGACATGTGGCTGTACGTAAATATCTCACTAGGCAAAAGAGACTATGAACCGATCCTTATGTGATCGAGGCGGGTATCTCCCCACAGGATCCCTACCATGGTAATCTACCTCCACATAGATTACCATTCCCTCACCCCCTATCAGGTTTTAGGTTTACCAAGTTCGAGTTCCAGACATTATTATCCTAGTTATCACATTGCGGAGCTCATAAAATAACAAGATAACCATTTATCTTACATCAACATAAATTGCATATATACCGAGCTCAAAATAGGATAATAATTCATTACTCAAGATGATGCATAATTAATAGTTGAAGCAAGATGGTAGAGATGGAGAGCTAGGACTTGCCTTTATTGTTGTCTCCTTCCGGCACATCCACGTAGTCCGGATCATCATTTTCCTAGTAACCGTTGTTGTCTACTGGGCGGAGCGGGTCATATAAGACTACCGTCAAAACAAAGTACAAAGGGAAAAACAAACATAGAACAACATGGTGGTACAAGTAAAATAAATAGAGCATGATTTTAGATGAATTTTGGAAGTGGTTTCATGCGAAACGGAGTTAAAATGCAAAAGTTATGCACTTTAGAAGTTCAATTCCCATTTATTCATCTAAGTGGAATTTTACATGTATTTTATTGTGCATGAAATATTGAATAAAATACATGAGTAAACTCCTTATCTTCTCTAGTTATTTTACATATTTTTTAGGAATTTTCTGGGTCAAGAATTTGTATTTTCAACCTTTTGTGTACATTCACCGGGTGCACCTAGCAATTTACTGTGTTGTGTCGTGTGGGTGTGTGTGCCCGTGCATGTGACAAGTGGGGATGGGGTGCGCGTGTCGCTGACGCGTGGGCCACCTAGTCCCGTTAAGTGGGACGCAGGAGTGGAACGGTGTTTGGCTCGGCCCCACGTGGACGAGAGAGAGAAGGGAAGGAGAGGGGACGGAAGTAACGACAATGTGACAACGGCCTCCGACATGGCGGCAAGACAGGGGAGCGGCCCCAAGCTCGCCGAAGCTAGTTACACCGACATCATCGTACCCCGGTGCAAGCAAAGTAGAGGGGGACAACGCTCGGGAGGTGACGCCTCGCCCGTGGGTGGGTACCACTAGGGAGCGGCTACGCCGACAATGGTGGCTCACTAGAGGTGCCACGGTGGTGCGAGGCCGTGCGAATGCGGAACCAAGGCCAAATAGAGTCGTTTCATCAAGTGTACCTGTGTGTGAGTGTGTGGCGGGAGCGGTGGTGGTCTGGTGCTCAACCGAGCCCTGCCGGTGATGTTCACCGGCCGTGGCGGCTCAGTGAAAGGTAGTGCACGGTGATGTGCTAACATAGAGGGAGAGGAAGGAAAATAGGAGAAGCGTAGGCTATGGGAGGACCTCTGGAGCTTACCTGCTTCACCAATCGAACCGAGGAGCGGCGGAGAGGGGAAGACAAGTAAGGCGGTGTCAATGGCGACGGTGGAACTCCAAAAGGAGGAAATCACCCTAGCTCACTACCGCGAGGGGGAAAGGAGAAATGGAGGGGAGAGCAAGTGTTCTAGCTCCTAGTGGAGCGCGAAGAGCATGGCGGTCGCCATCGTTAAGATATTTTCTCCGCCCGCCAGATATTTTCAACATTTGTGCGCATGCTCAAGCCCGAAGGCAGTTCGCCACAGTGTCGTCCTGTTCATGCTCATGTCCGGAGGTGAAGGAGCTCGTCCATGGGTTAGCGGCCATGTGGGGAAGGTCATGTCGTGTGGCCATGGCACTGTGCCCATCGATGAGATATTTGGGAGGAGAGGAGGGAAACGAGGCCGCATGGCTCGGTGGTGTTCGCCATCATCTTCACGTGCTCATGGCGAGGTGGTAGTGGCGGCCCTGGGGTGACGCCATCGTCAACGCGATATTCGTGTCGATGAACGGAGGTAGGGGACAATGCTGACGGGTGGGCTCCACCTATCGGCGAGAGGGAGAGAGGGGAGAGAAGAAGGGAGCGGGCTCACCTGGCTGGGTGGGATGAGGCCGAGGCCTAGTTCAGGGAGAGAAGAGAAGAGAGGGTGGAGGGAGTGGGCCGGCTGCGGCCAGAAAGGGATGGGGAGAAGAGAATGAGCCCGTGAGCCTTTTCCCATTTTCTGTTTCCTTTTCTTTTTCCCAGATTGCATATACCATATGTTTGAATGCATTTCAAATTCATATTTGAATGTGAAAGCAAGAGAGGTGTACCACCATATGTTCACAAGCAGGCAAGCAAGCAAACAAATCGAAACACACATATGGTTCTTATATCTTATGTGTTACTATCATTTATTTCCTAAGCAAGTTGGTTTTAAACATATTTTAGTAAAGTTTTAAAAAGTTCAAATTTTTAGTGCTTTTTAAATTATGTTAAAATTCAGGGTGTTACAGGTGGCTCTAGGCATGCGCTTGTAGGTGCAGCTTATTGATGGATCGGAGTGGTTTCCATTAATGAAAGGATAAAAGATACAAGGTTAAGCTAGATTCAAAGTTAACAAAGCAACCGTTTTCCTGGCAACGACACTAGAAAGCTTGTTGGTATATTTCAAATGCGCACAGATTAATCCGCAATCGTACGGCTACCGATGTAGCCTTCACTGAAAGTATTATAGAATATTGAACTTAGGGAAATGTGTGTGAGTTTAACTAAGTCTAACTTAACCAGGGGTAGCAACAAAGCTAAGGATAAACAGGAGCGTAGAGAGGATTACTAAGGTTCTCTACTTCTAACTTGGGCAAGCTATGTCTTCTAGTGTTCACTAGGGGATATTACCAAGGAAAGGCACAAACAAAGTATACTATTTCGTAGTAACCGGGTCCTACTTCGCCTACAAACGGGAGATGGACTACAAAGGACTCAATGAGTCTGTCACCCTCATGATCTACCACTGATCCGGAATGCAGGGTGCATCCACGAGTAACGAAGTCTAAGCACCATGCTTACACTATTGATACTACTTCAACCCAAGAGCTACAAGGATTAAAGTACTCAAAAGAGTCATGATACTAATGAACAATATAAACACAATACTTACTTGAATCAGAAATTGATTACCAGAGATGTCTCAGAAGCAAGCTCAAGTTAAACTTGAATCCGCCAAGGTATAAGCCATAGAGAGAACCGACAAGCCGACACCTCCTCCAAACTCTTCCCCTACTCTCAATCTCATTATTCTTTATTTACAAAGGGTAGCTGCTAATGTGGAGAACTATTCTTATCTTGATTGCTGACTTGCCCCTTTCTGGAGGAGGTAGGGTGTCCTTTTATAGGGGTCACTAGGCATCCTGTGGGCCCATGAATCCATGGCAATGCTTCATCTTGACCCTCGAATCGAACCGACCTTGATCCATGGCGTAGATTGAACCTAGGAGGCAGTGGAGAACCGACGTGTGAAGCAGAGGCTGACATGTGGGGCTGGCTTGCCCCACCCTCTAACAACTTGGGTCGGGTTGCAGTGATTTGTCTTCTATGTATGGTGGATTAGGGGTCCTTCAAGTCGGTTTTGTCGCGCATGATTGTGATTTACTCTGACATTAGGGTCCACCTTGCCCTTTTTTATTAAATCCTCCTACAATCATGAAATCACCAAAACTTGTGAAACTTGTTAATTTAAAACATTATACCTATGCCGGTGATCCATTTTAATCATATATGTAGGATATATTGACGATTTATGATTGGTATTAACTACTGTCAACAATTTCCGAAGTATTTTTCGTAAACATTTTTGCATGCTCTCCGTTGTGCACTAGGCCCAAATGTAGTGCCTAGTTTTCCAACACCTAGTTGCACTAGATGACCGAATTGTCCGATAAGAGCTCCTCTCTTAATAGTACGACCATCTTTCCTTAATCCGATCACGTACTCTATTGCATCTTGACTAACAAAACAAAATCCCTATTTATACCTTTGCCTTGATCTCCATAGGGTTTTGTTTTTCTCTTTCTTTTTTTTCCAAGTTGGAGCACTTGATCACCGTCTTTTGGCCATCTCCATCACATGAGTGCCATTTTGCTCCACCACTTGGACTTGGACCAACCTATCTCATCTACACACTTAGAGCATAGGGTTAGTCCAATATGTTTCATCAATTAGCTAAAACCAAACTAGGGCTTTTAGCCAAGTGGTTCGTCCAGGTCAAGTGCGTGACTCACATTGGATCGCACCTTGAAGAGGGTGGAGTGCGAGCTTGCGGCCTTGCTACTAGCAAGAGGATTGTTGACAACCTTGGTCTTGCCTCAATGGGTGTTAAGTGGTTGGCAATCCATCAAACCTTGGGATAAAAAATCATCGTATCAACGTTATCTTCCCATTGGTTTGTAATTCCCTAACACTAGCACCTAGCTTGCATTACATACTCATATACTTGTGCTAGTGTTGTAGTTGTTGCTTTTGTGTAGCTAGTTATCTTGTTATGTAGCTAAGTAGCTTAGCTTAATTAACTTGTGTAGCTAAGTAGTTGTAGCTCTTTAGTTGTACTTGTGCAGCTAGCTAGTTGAGTAGTATTGTTGGAGCTTGCATTGTGCTTGTGCTCACTAGTATGTTTAGGAGCTCTCGATGTGCTCAGTTGACTAGTTATATAGGTTTGTGTGACCTTGCCAACTAGACTTGATTAGGTGAGCTCCCTCTATAGCTCGGTACCTTAGACATAATTTGTAGCATCTTTTGTAAGATACTTGTGATAGATAGAGGGGTGTAGTCGAGGCTAGACCAATTAGTTTAATTCTGCAATTGTTTTGGTTAGCCGGGGCGATTAGAATTTGGAAACGACTATTCATGCCTCTCTGGTCGGCTCCTTGTTCCTATCACTGGGCAGCGGTGGCTGGTCTAAGAGCAAGGTTAGCAATGGCGGCACAACGTGTTCCTGGGAGCAGGCTCGGCAACGACGACGGGGCTGGTAGCGGACTCGCCGGTGGGCTCGGGAACAAGCTCGCCAACAGCTCTGCTTTTTGTTTTTAAATTTATTTCCCATGCCCTCCTCCAATAAGAATAATTAATAGTGACTTTTACTAAAATTTGGCCAACTCTGAAATTAGATTTTTTTTAGAATTACACAGTACAACGTATGCACACTAACCCTTATAACCGTATACACGCAACCCTATCCCTATCAGATTCTTCAAAGACTGGGCCGAAAAATCCTTAGGATTGATGAAGTCACCGTGTCTCGCTGTCGTCAAAAACGTCACCTACCACTGAAAGCATCAGGAAGTCGAACCTAGGACTGAGGTGCTACTAAGGCTTGTTCAATTGATGATGCATACAATATTGTATTAGGGACATTTTTCTTTCCATATACAAAGTTCAAACTTTGAAAATACTGTGCCCTAAGTAAGTATTCTGACCTGCATCCACTATCTCTTGATATACCTTTGTTTTACTGATCTTTCCTAGTACAAGTATCCATCTTGGATAAGTTCAGAAAATAAAACTCCTGGTCCGTCATTGACTTTGTCTCTTGATAGATCTCCTGACGGCAAGTAGTTGATACTTCCTTCTTCCTCCAAAAATCAATTCTTAGTGCAAGTCAAACTATCTTAAGGTGTGACTAACTTTATAGGAAAAAGTAATAACATTTATGACATAAAATGAGTTAATTATAAAAAAATATTCTATGGTATATCTAATGATATTAATTTGATTTCATAAATCTTGATGGATTTTTTTTGACCAAATTTTTTAAAAAAAAATTGATTTAAGACAACTTTAAGAGTATTTAGGAGAAAGAAAAGTAATTTAACTATGAATTTGAACAGCAAGTAGCAATCAGCATCATGCTTCGATTTGACTTCGGATGATATGCCAGATGGGACTTCATACGCCGGATGCGTGTCCTGCGTATGTATGCTCAGCTTGTAAAGTAACATAACTTCTTTCCCTGTTGCCCACGCAACAAATGGCCACTTGACGATGTATAATTAATATATGAAAGTAAACGGCCCCCCCAGCTGGAAAAACGATGCCAGGGTATGGAAGTCCGGCCTTTTTTTTCTACAAGAGAATGCATCAATCAATATGTGAACAACGACGGGGCCGGGTACTTCTATATTCCGAAGCATCATGCAAGAGTAAGAAATTTCCGCGCTCATGACCCAGATCTAGAGAAGAAAAATAAAAAAGTAGAAGAAATTCAATGCCTGCTACTCCCTCTATCTAAAATAGAAGTCGTTCTCGCTTTTCAAGGAATCATTTTTTTTAACTTTGACCAATTACATATAAAAAATATTAATATTTAAATATATAATCAGTATCATTATATAGATCGTTGAATGTACTTTCATAATAAAATTATTTAAATATATAAATATTGCACGTATTTTATATAAACCTAGTCAAAGTTGAAAAAGTTTAACCTGCACATATTCTATAACGACTTTTTTTCTGAAACGGATGGAGTACCTACACTAGCAGCCAGCATGGCGTCCGGCTCAACATTCAGCAATAATCGCAGCGGCCGCACGTCCTCGATCTCGAGGTCAAACGTTGATGCAGCCATGGCAATCTTGCCGAACTGCGCCCCACGCCAGGATACCGAGGTCAAAAATATAGCTTTGCCAATTGCAAGCATCACAAACACACAACGGGCTTCACGTTAGTTCTCAAATCTCAATGGCGCCATTTTCACGTCGTCTTCCGGCTGCGCCGCTGCTCGTAGTACTCCTCGTCGCCGCAGAGGCCTTCTTCGCCTATGCGGACACCGATGACTGCGGCAGGTACTCCCGCGTCTTCGCGTTCGGCAACTCGCTCACTGACACCGGGAACTCGGCCATCTTCCCGGTGACTGCTGGAGGACCATTCACCCGGCCGCCGTACGGGGAGACATACTTTGGTCATCCCAGCGGCCGGGCTTCCAACGGCAGGCTCATCCTCGACTTCCTCGGTACGTACGTTGTCGACACCAAACGCTTCATTCATTCCTATATATACAACACAGAAGGCTCTCGATCGTAGTCTTGTGACGATCGACACTCACACTCACGCAGTGGAGGAGCTGAAGGTGCCACAGCCGACGCCGTACCTCGCCGGCAAGACGGCCGCCGACTTTCTGAACGGAACCAACTTCGCGCTGGGTGGTGCGACGGTCCTGGACCCGGCGTTCTTAGCAAGCAAAGGTATAACGTCGTTCGTGCCCATCTCTCTCGGTAACGAGACGACCTGGTTTCAGAACGTCGTGCAACTGCTCAACTCATCACACGGCTACGGTACGGTAAAGATTGTTTCTTAATTGTGGAAACAGCTAGACTATCGTTTAGTCTATCAGTCAGTGGATCGATCGGTCTAAACTAAAACTCTCGTGTGTAATTAACAGAGCAGCGTAAGATCATGGCAAGCTCGGTCTTCTACGTAGGGGAGATCGGTGTCAATGACTACTTCTTCGCCCTAAGCAACAACTCCGTCGACGTCGCGGCGAGCCTGGTGCCACACATCATCGGCGCCGTCCGTTCGGCCCTGACCGTAAGGATCGGAGTCCCACTCAACTCTGTCTCATCTCTCAGCGAAATTGCTCATCTGATCGATGTTTGACCTGTGCAGGCCATGATCGCTGCCGGGGCGAGGACGGTGGTGATCACGGGGATGCTACCAATCGGCTGCGAGCCGCAGCAGCTCGCCCTGTTCCCAGGCGATCAAGGCGACTACGACCCAATCACCCGCTGCATCGCGCGGTTCAACGAGGTCGCCAAGCAGCACAACCGTGCGCTGAGGACGATGCTCAGCGAGCTCCGGCGCGACTACAGCTGCCATGGCAGGTCCCTCTCCCTCCTCTACGCCGACATCTACAACCCCGTCGTCAAGGCCGTCGCGTTCCCCGCCTTTTACGGCTTCGGAGACAGGCCGCTGTCCGCGTGTTGCGGGGGCGGTGGTGGCCCCTACAACTTCAACTTCACCACGTTCTGCGGCACGCCGGGGTCGACGACGTGCGCTGACCCGTCCAAGTTCGTCTCCTGGGACGGGATCCACTTCACCGAGGCTGCCAATAGGCTCATTACTCGCACCATGCTTAAGGAACTGAAACTACCGCTGTAAGGTGGGCGACGCACACTAGTTAAGAACTGGGCCACAGTTCCGGTTGCATATTTAGTCTCGATTTCCCAACCGGGACTACGTATTAAGGATTAAGGGTGTGTTTGGTTGACATGTGGCATCTGAAAAAGTAGCTACAAGACGTGGGCTATGGAAAAGCTGTCGTAGGACATGGGCTATAAGAAAAGTTAAAAGTCATTTGGTTGACCGGCTATGGGTTCTTAGAAAAGCTACTGTCAATGAGCCCCACAACCCACAAGTAATCTGACGCCACCTGTCAATCTCTTCTCTCTCACTCGTCTTCTCCAGTGAGATCCGATCCGTCGTCGTCAAGTGGTTCATCGCCGGAGGGAGAGCTGCTAGAGGGAGCACTGCCAGATCTGATCTGTGCTTCGTCGCTGGAGAAGGGGCCTGGGCATGCAGCGCGTAGAGAGTCGGCCTTGAAGCCCTACAGGGGCCACGCCACTAGGGCCGCGCCTACTCGCCTATGCTGCCATAGGGAGGGAGGGAGGGGGGAAGTCGCCGCTGGATCTGGTGGTACAGGCATGGTTTTGCATCACCAACAATGCCTAAACTGGTTGAATATGGTGTTATATTACACACCAAGTGGCACATAAGTCTACGAATATGGCCAGCAATGCCACTAAACTGGCTAGTAAGAATTGTTCAAAAGTAGCACAACCATATCACCAGATGCTTCATCGTACTTCTCTCATTTGTTACTACTCCCTCTATCCGTGAAAGAATCAATTCCTAGAGCAAAATTTTGTTCATAAAAAAATCAATCTCTAGAGCGGATGTCAATTTATTCCTCCTCATAGTCTTGGTCGCATTAAATCATAGCCCCAAATTCTCCAATCCCCTTCCAATTTGAGTGTTGGACTATGTACAACAGCATTTAATATCTTTTGAATACTCCAAAAGACACCTGTTAATTGTATTGGAATACTCAAGTGCTCTCGGTAACTACATAGATATTGATGTTCAGCCAGGGTAACATTGTCTTTTTTCTTGTTTGCTAATTTGTCCTAAAGTTTGTCCAGCTAGCCAGGGAGGGAGGGGGGAAGCAGCGGTGACGTACAGAGGTAGCGATTGACCACGGCTATGGATATGGACATATAGGCTCCACATACTACACATGGCTAGCTATATGATACATATGAGTGTTTGATTTTTCATGGCACCAGATGGTGTGATGAAGTCTGCGGTCGATGATCAGGTAAGGCGGCGACGGTATGAGCTGTGTCAGAACACTGAAAGCAGTTGCACGGACACATGTACATGGTTGCTTGGCCTGCAGGCATTTATCAGGGGAATAGTAACAAAAGAGAAGAATAATACATAGGTAGCTACATAATGGCAACAAAAGAAGAGCGTAGATGAGCAACATATATATGAGTAGGAAGTAGCCATAGATCCGAAGCATTATATTATTCAACAACTTTGGTAAAGCAACATGGCTAGGGAATTAATCTCATAGGTCAAGAAACAAAGGATTACATCATTTGTACATTTCGGATCTTTTTCACCAGTGCTCACTACTTAGGTCAAAGAGCAACATATTCTTACTAATGATGAGGACTGTGAAACGGATTATATGAGATAAGTATGAAATATTAAATCTTGCAGAAAAAAGAGGAATTATAAAAAAAATCAAAATCCATGTTTCCGGATCTATGCTGGTTAGGATCATCTAAGTATCTGCACTAATCAGGAAGCCATGGTTATCTTATCTGCAAATAGAATAGCGGCATAATTTTTCAAAAGTAGTGTTAAGAGCAAATCTGATCATATGGAAATAGAAGCAATAGCATGGCCAACTCCATTTTTCAACAGAAAGAGAGCTCGATTAATTGAAATTTCCGAGTAGTCATACCCAGGAACATGAGTCCTAACGACTGGACAAGATGGTGGTGAACACCAATGATAAATTTAGATCGGATGGTGTAAGTATTTTTTTGTGCAAGTGTGGACCTTTTGGCCAAACCCCGAGGTTTGTAGCTCTAAAGAAGACAATGTACTGCTTAATGTGATATATCACATGTCTTAGCAAAAACAAAGAAGCCAAATAGCCAATGCAAAAAACTATTTCAAGTTTTGACACTACATGAGCAATGTTCTAAGGTTTTTTCTTCTTCATGCCAACCAGACCATCAACCCTGAGTATTAATGTTATTTTCTGTAAAGTCGTATAGGAATTAGAAATCGAAAGAAGTAAGGAAATGACATTTACCTTATTTGTGTATTCGTGTCTTCCTGGGCTGCACCCATGTGAAAGGACTATATTTTTGTCACTGCGTGCAACTATGCAATTAAGACATTATTGATAAGCTTAGTGGTAAATTTACGTACAGAACCTCCGGGAAAAAAAATGATTGGCATAAAAATAGCCAAATCCATCCAATGTAACTATCCCCCACTGCAACAAACAAAAAATAACTTGAACCCAATTTACAGCACCTAACCAGCACAAACAACTGATAAACTTAATCTTTTCATTTAAGCTATTTCAGTCATGGTCGGATTATAAATCTGGGAAACATGTACGACAACACTATTCCATTTCCTTTTGTTCATTTCAATAACCTGATTAGGCTCATTGAAATATGTTTCCTGCCTCAATTTGGAACACAGGAGAACATATTTTTATAGAGGAAAATTAAACATAGTGTAGGTATCAAAGGTAAAAGTAAAAGTGCATGTTTGGGGCAAAAATAAGGGACATAAGCAACATGGCATGTTAGTGACAAACCTTACTCCTTCCAACTGCAGAACATATTTGAAGCCACAACACAGTGTACGTATCTTCATCGAGACATATACCCACTAAAATGAAATTGCAACTCTAAGAGGTCAGTGAGCAGTCAAAACTATCCAAGTCAAGGGAAGACATCGGAAATTTTTTCCTTACCAAGTCGTGCATCGGTTTGATGGCAAGGAACAGGTGCTGATCTTGGGACAGTATCAGAAGAAAAAGAGATGACCGCTAGACTCCAGAACAGCTTACAATTTGGTAAAATATCCCTGACCCTTACAAATTGGTACGGAGGGAGTAATTTGGAACTTTAATCCACTGCCACAGCATGAAAAACCAACAGACCAAAATTTTACGGGATGAAACCAAGTTCATATGTTGGAATTTGACATTTTATAAGCAAATTTAGTAACCCAACTAGACCTGTCCATTCTTTTACAGAACACACACCCCAATTTGGCTTACGTAGCTTATAGAAATTAGAACTTTGTGATTGTACGCCTCTTGGTGGAGAAACATGAATTCAGTCTCTTGCAAGGGTAAAAGAATATGAATATCCTTATGTCAAAGTATATACAAGGTTGCAAAGCTATACTCTAGATTCCAGTGGTAGAATTCACATTAGCTAAAAGCAAAATCATATTTCAGATAGGAAAGTCATACTCATTGTAAGAACTATAGAATAGGAATCAAAGAAGGAAGCCAATCCATAGCTTTAGTTTAGAAATCTAAAGGAAAGACTGACCCTGATATTGCAGGTAACCAAGTAATAAATTACCTTGCTAGCAAGCCCAACTGCAAATGCATCATTGGCAATTGGGTGCGCTCAATGACAGAACCACCAATAAATTGTGTGAAGCAAAGATTTCATCGACAATGGACCTAAGCTCATTACAAAATGGACAAAATGTAACAACTAATATAATGACTCTATCATCACAAAGCCAATGAAAATAGCAAGGTCATGGAAGAATGAAATAATCATATATAATCATCAATGCACAAAATCCATTATCTCAGTCTAATAAAAGTTCATCATTGCACAATCCCCAAACCTCAGTAGATAACATGACTGAAACCTAGGAGCCCGCAGCCTTTTGAAAAGCCGAGGAAAACAAGCAAGCAAGTTCAGGGAGCAAGAAATAGAGCAGAACACTGATTTTCGCTTCACAACATACCATTGCAGTAATTGGAGAGAAGTACATACCTCTCATTTCATGATTTTCACTTCACCTATGGGAAACCCTCGGCCATCATGTTTTTCTCTTGAAAAGGTGGAACTTAAATTTGCTTCACCCAAAAGCCAAAACAAACTGGTACAACAACCAACATAATTGAGTGTAATTTGAATCTTTGATAAACAGTTCTCTTGTTAACCAAAGCAGTACATGCAGCTAAAACGTATGCATTGTGAAGAATCAAGAATCTAGATATAGCGATATGGAAGAAAGGAGACTACTCACTCTAGGAAGATATGAACAGCTAGAAGAAATTGACAGCTGCCAGCGTGCCACTGCATGGTAACTATTAAACTAAGCAAGCTTAGGTTATTAAGAAGGCTCTAATTCAAGATTTTAAAGCATTTGAATGTTGCCGTTCATGGGTGAAGTCTAGACTAACAAAAGAGGCCATGCGACAGTCTGTACAATAAAAATCTGCATCAGTCAACGGACCATTATTTACGTAACAAATGTAATCCGGAATCTTTCTGTTGAATCCAAAATTCCCATCTGTAGCATAGCTATGACAGCACAATGTAATTGGTCTGAAATAGCCAAATAAATAAAGCAGCAGGCCTCAGAGTCGAGGAACATATATAGCAAAGGCAATACCGCACAACCTTAGACCGGTATGGCGATCATTTTTTTTTACTAAAATTGTTACCACTACAACAAGATTGGCACGAAATCGCAAAGCAAGGCCACCGCACATGGCAGATTCACTGCATAGAGTACGGAGCAAAATAGAGAGAGGGTGAGAGGGAGAATGCAAACCAGCGAGCGGATGCATCAACGAAAAGTGGAGCCGCGAGTACAGGAGGCCGCGTGGGGGGAGCTGGGGGACTGTAGCGGAGCCACCGGAGGCCACAACCATCAGGGCCAGGCGCGACGGCGCTACACATGCCGGGGATTGCCGCCCGATCCGAGCGCCGCCGTCCCCGCCTCACCGCGCTGCTGACCTGAGCCGCCACCTCCAGCGAGGAAGAGGCCACGTACAGCCGGGGTCCTTGATACCAAATAGCTAGGGTTTCGTCCATCACATGAGCAGACGCGGATCGGCGGGAGGAAACCGTGTCTGGGGCCCCCGCGGCAGCGCCGGCGTGTCATGGCTAGGGACGGCCGCCGCCGTGGCGCACGCGCGGCACAACGCCGTCGCCCCACCAGCGCGCCGCGCAGCAAGGTGCCGGCGCTGGATGGCCGGCACGCCACCACCTCGGGAGAGAGGGAGAAGGAGAGGGAGGGAGAGAGGAAGGGGCTGCGGTGCGGGGAGCCGCGGCGGTCCGCTGCCGGGAGAGACCGGGCTGAAGCTTGTGTGTCTCTGTTAGGTGTCTCTTTCCGTGTCTCCGCGTCAACATCCATTCGTTCTCCACAGATGGCCTGCACATGTAGAGTAAATGGAGCCGCAACGCCAGCAGAAAACGGAGTCGTCGGTCTAGTCTGCCTCCGCTAATCAGGTGTTTATTATTTTCTGGCCCCACATTAAATCCCGCAACGAATGGATGGTGAACACGTGTGCGGAGACACGGAAAGAGACACGCAACGGAGATACACCAAGAGAGGCAATTTCGGGCGACGTGGACACCCTGGGCGTTTTTGGGGCGACGTGGCCACAAGGAGATGTCGGGGCCCAACATAGGATTGAAGGGAGAGATGCCCTTTGATATTTGTGTGAGAATTGGTCCACATTTCATGTTACGTGTGGCCTCCTGCTGCTACTACTACTATAATCACTTCAGTCTCAGCTATCGGGTACATTTAGGGAGTGTTTAGTTCCTAGGGTGAAAATTTTGGGTGTCACGTCGGATGTTTTATAGGATGTCGGAAGGGGTGTTCGGATACTCATAAAAAAACTAATTATATAACTCGCCTGGAAATCGCGAGACAAATTTGTTAAGCCTAATTAATCCATCATTAGCACATGTTTATTGTAGCACAACATTGTCAAATCATGGATTAATCAGGCTCAAAAAATTAGTCTCGCAAATTTATCGCGATCTGTGTAATTAGTTATTTTTTCGTCTACATTTAATACTTCATGCATGTATCAAACATCCGATGTGATGGGGTGAAAAATTTTGGGTGAAGAACTAAACACCCCTTAGCAGAACGCAAAAATATTTTTTTAGAAAATATAAAATAGTAAATCCACCAAGATTTAAAGAAACCTAATGGACAGGCCAGACCTGCAATCTCTCATGTTTTTATAATAACATTAATTATCGGATCAATCGTACAGAATATATAAAATAGTATATCCACCAAGATTAAAGAAACCTAAGGACTAGCCATACCTGCAATCTCTCATTTTTTTATAATAACATTAATTATCCAATGATCAATTATACAGAATATGTGAACCTAATGTAAAGTTACTAACCTGCCCTGAATTTTTTTCTGAAAACTGAAGGTGCAAAAACAGTGAAAAATAGTCTTGACACAGAAGGGTATATGTATATTAACAGTCCAATATTCAGAGTTTCAGATGTTCAAAATTGCAAAAGTTTGATCAATTGTAAATTGTCAAGATTCAGGAAGAAGATAAATTCTAGTAATACCTAATTACTTGTATGTGTTGTACTCAGCTTTTGGGGATACATCAGCCATCAGATTTGCTGAACACAAAATGGTATCAATATGTAGCCTTGAATTTCAATGTGATTCGAGAAAGAAAATCCCAAATTGCCTTTTCATATATACTGTGTCAGATAAGTACTTGTCCATAAATTCACCATGGCGACATTTCTGACCTATCCGTACTAATAGCTAGCTAGTAGCTAATGTACATGCAGGGATGTGTATTAATAAATTGACATGTATACTAGTAGCCATGGTATAAATAGAGTGACAGGAGCTTAACTAACGTAACTTGTTTCCATGTATCTCATGCAACAAATTAAATGGCCACTTAACGATCTATAATATGTGAAAGTAGACGGGCCCAGGAAAAATGCTGTCAGAGGGTTTGGAAGTCCGGCGTACGCTGATGTACAGACTACAGGAATGCTGAATGCATGCATGTGAACAATAGGGGGAGTCCCAAATCTTGTATGCTTGCAGAGGAAAGATGCCCCCCCCCCCCCCTCCCTCCTCTTCCCCCGGTCCCGGTCAGCCTCTCCTAAGACTGCCACCAACAATCACACCCTAAAATACAAGAACCATTTATCCTATAGGTAGCGCTACAGGTAAAGGGTTCAATACCCATTTTCAGTCTTCTCCAACAATAAGACCCAAAAGACAACTATTTCTGCAAATGGATCTCCAGGAGAGAGAATACTCAGATTTAGGTTATGCCTCTCATAACACCCAAAATGGGTCTTCCATATAGGTACTCTGTTGGAGGCTATAGGTATCATGTTGAAGACCCATTTTGAATTTGAGTACCCTAATGGGTCTCCTGTTGGAAACAGCCTAAGGAAACGTCCATTTCTTTGGCATACAACAAACGTTGTGGCGAGGGAGTGACACTGTCGGGTGTGTGGTATTGAGCCGGAGTGACACTCAAGTTCATAGCCGGGTGAGATACCAAGCCAACAGTAATATAATAAGTATCACTGCCGGGCCATGTTTCAAACAGGCAGTGGCACTCGATATCACTATCTGTTTATGCGTCAACCCGGCAGTGACAATCAAAATATCACTGTCGGTTCATGCGCCAACCGGGCAGTGGTAGTCATGGATACAACTGTTGGTTGGTGCTTTAACCCGACAGTGATTCTCTATTATCACAGTCGGGTCACTAAACCGGCAGTGATAGGCCACCCCATCACTGTCGATTAACCTCTGGTGGCATAAATTCCGACAGTGATGAAGGGTTCCGATCCAACAGTTATTAGTAGTCCTGGCATAGTGTTACGTGTAAGCCCAGTAATATAGCCAAGTGTTTGGCTATTAGCCAAGTTGTAAGAGCCAACCTATGCAATAATTGTCTCTTATTTGTTTATAGTAAATATTTTTTGTTACTTTTACTTATGTCTCATTTTTTCTTTCCTAATCCTTCTCACATTCACTTTGTTGTACTTCTCTCATTCACTTTATTGTATGGGTCCACCGCTGCAATGCTTCCATGTCTAGCTTATTACGTGCATAAGAGCTAATAAGAGGGTGTTTGTTTCCTCCTCTAAACTTTTAGTCGTTGTCCCATCGGATGTTTGGACATATGCATGGAGTATTAAATATAGACTAATTATGAAACTAAATGCACAGATTGAGACTGTTTGCGAGACGAATTTTTTAAGCCTAATTAGTCCATGATTTGACAATGTGGTGCTACAGTAAACATGTGTTAATGATGGATTAATTAGGCTTAATAAATTCGTCTCATGGATTACTGACAGATTCTGTAATTTTTTTATTAGAATCTGAACATCTCACGCGACACTCCCATGTGACACATCATAAACCTTAGTCCCTGATCCAAACACCCCCCGCTCTCTTCTTATTTCTCTTCTCTCCTCCACGTTAGTATTTGCTTGGTTTGAAGGCAATTATTGTACTTGCTCTCACTGACATAACTTGTTTCCCTGTTGCTCCTGCAGCGAATTAAATGGCCACTTAAAATTGTAATACTATGTCAAAGGAGATGGGACCCAGGAACAATATAATAATGCATCCATGTGAACCACGGGGGAAGTTCCAAATCTCCTTTTATTTTTCCTCAGCTCCATGCAAGAGGGTTCTTGATCAAGGTCAAATCATGTCGATGCTGAGATGACAATCTCGCCAAACAGGATGCCGCTACAAATCTATACCTAATAATAAAAGAAACAAAATTTGTCACCTCTGATTTTGGTTTCTCTCCCCCCTGATTTTGGTCCAGCCCCTTCTTTCGACCCCAACGTCAAAACACCGTTGTCAAGCCAAGTCTTAGTCCGACATCAATACGCCTATACATGCACGCATATGTACAGGCCGCATCAGCCGCAATCCTGCCAAGCCGTCTTAGTCCAACATCAATACGCCTATACATGCACATATATGTACAGGCCGCATCACGACGCCGCAATCTTGGCCACCCTACCTAGCTTGTACGTGCATGTGTAGCGGAACTGCCTAATCTAATGTCCTTCCAAGAGTACTCATCTTCCATTAGACACTAAGTACCCAATGGAGAGCACTAAACTATGCGATTCCATCGAGCACACCGCAAGAGAGAACTCGAAGATCCACATTTTTACATTAGGATCATAAATAAGAGAGTAAAACTTACAACATTCTTGCTATTTCTTACATCACTTTTAGTACAACATCAGAGTAACTCATTATTTGATTATAACAACGGAATATAAAATATTATCAGAGTTCAGCGGAAATAAAACTACTAAATGATAAGTTAACATTAACATGTTGAACTCTTATAAGCATGAAATCATAACAAGTTTCAAGTATTTTCTCGGTAAAACTTTTGGTGAGATTTTGTTAGATAAACTCTACTTCGTATCGTAAAGGACATCCTTACTGAGCCCACCAGGAGGTTTTCACACACAAGTGTTAGCTTATCAGCACCTATCACCTGCAACAGGGTAGAACAAACCCTGAGTACTCAATTGTACTCCGCAAGACTTACCCGACAGGACGAAAGAAAAATACTCTAAGGATTATGCAAAGTTTTTTGACTTATGGGTTTATTGCATCTGCAAGAAGCATCACTAAATGTGCATCCTTATATTACTTTTTATTAGCAGTCATCATTAGTTTATTAAATGACCATTCTTTGTAAGCACCAAAGCTACTTTCAAGCAGGTGGTAAGCAATCCGAACCATTTCACCATCTTTCATACTCCTTACTACGATGCCAGATTATAATCATGTCGTACCGTCAAGTTGACGGTGATTCACGAATCAATGTGCCCAGCTAAGTGCCCCGAAAACACATGCCTTGCTTGTACCCCGTGCACAAGCAAGACCAACCCGTTCCACTTCTGTCAAGGGGTCCATGTCCTCATCCAAGCTTGGACTCTAAGCCCAACATTGCAGGCCCGGCCACAGTATGATAGTTAGACCTCCTCAACCCGATATATATAACCACCTAAAAAGCCGGTCCTAAAAGAGCCAGAACCCATGACAAGAGAGAAACAAGTCTTCCCGCTCCCATAAGCAAGTATATGCTCAGGACAAGTAGGCCTATGACCTGACTATGGAATCCAATGCAATGAACGATCCTTAATCGATACAAGTAGAACAAATGCAATCAGAGCTCCGCTCGGTTGCCCAACCAAATCCTAGTCCATCCAACCCGTTCCGCCCAGTCTCCGATTATCCATTTATATTCCATGTGATAGTAACATGATAATAGTAACAATAATATATTTTCTATCTCTCGTGAGTGACCGATAATCACTCGACTTCTACCGGAATCCTATATCATAGCACGCTACGCGATCCTATCGTGCTAGTAAGACTCATAGGAAAGGATATATATATATATATATATATATATATATATATATATATATATATATATATATATATATATATATATATATATATGCAAGTGGGTTTCATTCAACTCCTTTAAACTTAATGCACAAGCATAAATTAAAGTGCAGAATAATAGAAGTTATGAACCGGGGCTTGCCTAAATAACATGTAACCAAAAGTTAGCATTCCACCATGGTGACACGATCATCAAGGCACCATCTCTGCTACCTCCAGGTGACTTCACACTCCATTGGTGTTCTTATACAATATACGTAAATGCAACGGAAACGTAAATAGACAATGATAATTGCAACTAGGAGAACACGATACGCTTCGCAAACTACGAGCTAACCCTATGAAAGGTCTTGATGGCTAGAGGGGGGTGAATAGCCTAATAAAACTTTCTACAAAGATCACTCAAATAATTTAATTAGTAACACAAATGGCGAGAAGCGAGTTTTGCCTAGCCTAATGGGGTGATGCAAGCGACCTATCCAATTAACAATTCTAGTTTGGTTCACACAACCGCCACAAGACAAACCGCAAGCTAGCAAAGCTACAAAGCTACTACAACTAGAACTACATAAGCTAGCAACAAAAAGAACAACAACAAGCCAAACAAGAAGATACCAAAGTAAGTGCAAGAGGGGATTTGGAAAGTTATATTAAGAGGCGATGATTGAGCCAACC
This sequence comes from Saccharum hybrid cultivar R570, assembly GCA_038087645.1. Classification (NCBI taxonomy): domain Eukaryota; kingdom Viridiplantae; phylum Streptophyta; class Magnoliopsida; order Poales; family Poaceae; genus Saccharum; species Saccharum hybrid cultivar. Next base: position 13,671,052 of record JAQSUU010000066.1, on the reverse strand, counting down.
AAAGTGAATACTAAGATAGCCAATGAAGTAACCTATCACCGGGATGAAATCCAATTGATCAAACACAATTGAGACACAAGATTTATCCCGAGGTTCACGTGCTTGCTGGCACGCTAGTCCCCGTTGTGTCCCCCTACACCACGTGGTTCGGTGGCTAATCGGTATCACACACTGAGCCTCTGAAAAGGTGCCATAAGAACCTACCAATGGCTAAGAGTTGCAATGACACGAGCAATCCACTAGAGCTGGAATTCGGCGCTCCGCCGGAGAACCACAAGAACCCCTCACAACAAGCTCATCGGAGCCGACCATGAACAATCACCAACACGTGCCGGACCTCCACCGCTGCTCCAAGCCATCTAGGTGGCGATAACCACCAAGAGAAACAAGAATCCCGCAGCAAAAGAACACACAAGTGCCAACTAGATGCAAACTCACAAGCAAATGCACTTGAGATCACTCAATCTCACTTTGATTAGGCAATCAAGCAAGGGAGATGCGTGGGAGGGGATGAGCTCAGCTCAAGAGGATGTTAAAGAGTCAAAATGTCTAAGAGAGTCCTCTAGAAGTCGGCCAACAAGTATTTATAGGAGCCCTCAAAAGAATAGAGTCGTTGGCTCACGAAACAGCCACACTCGGGGTGACCGAACGCGTTGATCCGGCCTGACCGGACACGCACAGCGTCCGGTCGCTCCACAGCGACCTCCCCGATGAACGCCACGTGTCTCACTTTGAATTTCATTCGTTCAATTGTAACGGTCACTTAAATATACTCGTTCACACACTAGAGTGACCAGACGCGCCGATCAAACTGATCGGACGCGCCTAGGCGTCCGGTCGCCACTGATTCACGTTGCTGACCACGTGACCGGACGCACTGCTTGAACTGATCGGATGCCACAGTGCCAGCGTCCGGTTAATTCCAGTAAGCACCCACATACAACCGGACGCGTCCGGTCGATCGTGACCGGACGCGTCACCATGTCTGATCGACCCTTCGCGTTCGCTGTCCCTCTGGCGCCTGACCGAACGCGCCGGTCCCATGAGTGACCGGGCGCACCGGTGGAAAACCCCAGTCCATGCACCAGACTGCCGCTGTTACTGACCGGACGTGTCCGGTTACGCCGAAACCGTGTCCGGTTCAGCGTCCGATCACCTCTGTGACCCCTGTTTATCTCCGTTTCTTCGCCTCTGGTGCAGTGGAAAATAGGCGTTTCACTTCCACAAAAAATGCTGAATCCCGCCGAGCAAGTTCGGCGGGAGGGAGAGAGGAACTCAAACCCCTCTCTACCACTCAAACTCCACCGCCTTCTCAAATGTGCTAACATCACCAAGTGTTCACCACCATGTGCATGTGTGTTAGCATTTTCACAATCATTTTCGAGGCGTTAAGTTAGCTCTCCACTAGATCTAAATGCATATGCAAATGAATATTCATCTAGTGGCACTTAAGTGATCACTAGCCCTGGAAATTCCCCTCTTTATAGTACGACTATCGATCCTAAGCCATCCACACCCTCTATGATGTCTTGGATGCAAAATAAAAAAACCTATCATATACCTTTGCCTTAAGCTCCATGATTTGGCTTTGCACCTTCATCCAACTCCATCATGGCAAGAACTTGATCACATCAACATTGCTTGATCCTTGCTTCACCATGTCGTTGCACCAACCACATCATAGCTACACACATTTCTTTGCTATGTGGTTAGTACTAGATATTGTAACTAATTACCAACACCAAACATAGACTTCCACCCTAACAGCTAACGCACTAGGCCACGTGCCCACGCTGTCGAACAAGACATTATTTCCCCAACAAACGTTTTGTAATACGAACCGAGGTGTTGCTTTATCATTTTATCGGTTAAACACCGGTATTCAATTTAGGGTTCATTGGCTACCCTAACAAATTAATTATTAAGGAGCCACAAAAATTACAGTGAGTAGATAATAATATTAGGAGTTTACTGTAAAATTTCCAAAACTAACACTATCATTATCTTGCCACAAAAATTCCTACAAGTTTACATTTAATAATTTTAAGCGTCTTAGAATAATAGAGTAAGCCTAGAAATATTATGAAACTGTGTGAACCAATTACACCCTTAGGTAGATCATGATTTTAGGAACCTAACAAAATTAGTTTCATAATTTTTGGACTTCTACACAATTCTATTTTGAATTTACAAGTTTAGTTTAGGAACTAAATTAAGAAATTGCTTTATAAAGGAAAGGGCCAACTGCAACCAATCAGCCCAGCGACCTGACGCGAGGCCCGCGACCCACGCGATGCGCGACCGTGCGCGACACAGGCGGCCTAGCAACGGCCCAAGACGGAAAGCCCGCACGTTCGCCTGCGCTTTAGCAGAAAAGTATCCGGACAATCAAGGTATTACACCGCACCTACGATCACTGTTCCAACAGAGACAGGCTTTGCACCGAGCACCCCTAACTAACCCGTCTTCACAACGGCCAGGTCCTTGACGTGCCTGTGAGCGTCGGCGCGACAGCCGGCGGCAAACCACGGCTGGCCCGAGCCAACAGGACCCACCCTGACCGCACCAAGGGGCCGACCACTACCTGCAGTCCAGGCGGCGACGATGAGTAGCGGTGAAATACTGGGAGGCGCCCTATGTTGCGCTGCAGCGGCAGACGACGGTCCGTGGTGGTGGCGTGGCCGTTCTACCAAGCGAGGAGGCCGGAGGGAGAAAGGGAGTGGTGCGTGAGCACCAGCGTCATACTAGGAGTACAACCGTGGTGACGGTTGAATCGGATGCGGCCTGAGCAAGTCTGGCCACGTGCACCCATGCGGTACGGCGGCGCTCCGAGGTGGCACGGTGGTGCCAGCCCGTCGCCAGTGATAACTCCGGCCAAACTGAGGCGAGCAGTGACACCGGAGGGTCAAGATTAGTCTACTAGTTCGAGGAATCGAACTAAACTCAAGCGTAGAGATCTACCCCAAAGCTTGCTCTTTTACGGCGACAAGGTGACCGGCGGCTCAAAAATCCCAAAATTAGCCGGGCGGAGAGCTCGGCTGGGCCTTGTTGAGGTTGGGGCGGCTAGTTCACTCCCTATGCCACCTGTTGACGTGAGAAGTTGAGCTGTGAAGCCTCGTGCTAGACGAATTTGAAAGGCGGCGATGCGGTGCTCAAACCGTTGGGAGTGGCGACGGCTTAGGCGGCTCGGTCGGGCCCTATATTGGCTCACGCATCGTGCCAGCGGACGTGCAGCGGGGACACTCACCGTGAGCTCGTCGTCTAGCGTTTAGGACGGAGCCGCCTTGACTTGGCAGGAACGTGCCGTGGGGTGGTGCCGAGATGGGACGTCACGTCCATGGCATAACGTGGGCGGCGGGAGGGGAACAACGACAAGACGTCAAGCGAAGGGACAGCGGACGCAGGCAGCACTTGACTCGCTGTGGCCAAACCCGAACGCAACGTGCACGGGACAGCGGGAACAAGCGAGGCAGAGGGGCGTCCCCATCGCTACTGTGATCGGGTCAACGAGGCAGAGCGGAGCGGCACGACATGTCGAGGCGGGCAGCTGCGACGTCGGCATGACCTGCACGACCTGGCTGGCAGCAAGCCCAGCCTGACCCCGCGGAGACGAGCGCGGCCAACCCCAGCCCGAAACGCGACTGGCAGCCAACCAGGCCGCCCACGAGTTCGGCCCTGGCCATGAGCAGCCTGACCGCAGCAGGCAGGCGGCCAGTGCTGGCCCCAGCGCGGCACAGCGCGCACGCGGCGCGGCTAGACACGGCAGTGCACGCCGAGACGCGTGGTGACCACGGCAAAGCTGCCAACAACCGTGAGTCTGGTAACAAACTTTACGAAATTTTGCATGGTCTAAACAAGCTCAAACTCCTCTAACCACTACCCCGTTACAAGGACTATACTTTGGTGCAACCCACAGTGCCGAAACCAGCTAATGCTTTTAAGTAAATTTTTCAGAAATTATTTGCCAAAATGACATGGTCTACACAATTCCAGACTTGGAGAAATCTAAGGTTTGGAGCTGAATTGGACTTCAAATTAGCTTCTAAAAACATTTGTTATCAAAATTGCTTTTCATGCCTAACCAACTAAAACAAGCCACTCGTTAGTTATTTTCTAAAATTGTTATTAGACATTTTTAAGCATTTTCTGCACCCTTTTACCAACATGACCCTAAACATCTTTTGTTCACGGGATTATTTAAAAAATTTTAAGCACTAAAGCAAAAATTGATTAGCAACACTTATTTTGATTTTTTTTCTTAGCCTCGAAGGGAAAATCACATACAATTCGTTTATCATTTCCGGTGAGGCAAAATTGTAAACCTTAAGAACTTGTTGAGATAATTTCTCTAAGGTTTTAAACGAGGTGCTAAGCTGCTCGTAACATGCGTGCGTACGCACCATGCATGCACGGCGGCGTCAAACCTTCACGCCCGCATACGACAACAACGTACAGCAGCCGTCGGTATCTGGTTTTGATGATCTCGGGCTTGGCCCGCCAGTTGGATCAGTAGCAGATATATGTCGATCGATAATTGAGAAAATCCAGTGACACAAATTAGTGTCTGTGGTTAAATATCCTAAAAAAATGTGTCATTAGAGCATCTCCAACAGTTTGACAAATTTTGTTTTCCAAATCTCGTTGTTTGCCAACTCCCAAAATAATATAGGGAGGAAAAAAAGATCTCATCTCCAACAATTTAGCAAATTTTATTTCTAAAAACCCAAAAACCCGCTAACGAAACGAAAAAACCCGCTAAGCGAACGAAGAGCCCCGTTAAGCGAACGAAGAGCTCCGCTAAGCGAACGAAGAGTCTCATTAAGCGAACGAAGAGTCCCGCTAAGCACGAGGAAACTACGATGCGCGGCCGGTGCCCCACGCGCATATATGCGCGCAATCGACCGAGATTTGCCAATTTGCCAAAGATGTCAAACCCAGATACTAAACTATTGGAGAAGTATTTTTCTCATTTTGCCAAAAATTTTAGGATGCCAAACCTATATGTCGGATTCTTTAAAATCCAAATGGAAAGATCTTCAAATAGATCGACATGCACGCCGAAAAAAAATGACAGTCTGGCGGAGAGAAAGGGAGTTGGCTTGGTTTTCGTTGGAATGGAACCGTGAGAAAATGAGAAAATGATCGAGCTTGTGAGATGATTCATTGATGAGGACGTCCCTCCGGCCTCCGGGTGTCGTCGGTCCGGACGCCCCCATTCTTGCGTATTGATTGGGCTCCTTTCTTTTGCTACCAAATATTTTCCCTACTCTCCCTCAAGAAAAAAAGAATATTTTCCCCACTCACGAACACTACCACTTTCATCGCGTCGTCTGCCCGCAACAGTTGTGCGCCGTCCGCCCACCTGCTCTGCCTCGCCGCTCGCGCCCCATCCTGCGCCGCACCCACCCCAATCTCGCGCCGCGCTGCGCGGGGCGTCCACCGCCGCAACCCATCCACCTCGCTGGGTGTGGCCATGGCGTGCAAAGCGCCAACACCAACCCAACGCCACCAGGAGGTCACTGCCCGTTGCTCTCGACGTCCCCTTAAATATAAGTTTGCTAAAAAAACATAGAAACAAATCATGAAGCGGCAACGAGTGTGTACTACTTGTCGTCCACAAAACAACAAGATCGAGTTAAAACATACCATATGGAACTCCAAACAACACTCAGCGGCCATAGTAATCATAAAATAAATTATTTTAAATTTTATAAAAATGATAAACCATAATTAACAAATATATTACATTTATATTATTATTTGCCACATGTTTAGTAGTTTTTTTTTCTTCCGTTGCAACGCAATTGTTTGGAGAAGTCTTGGGATGGACGATTCTATACTTACTTTTAGGATTAAATTGTTCCATTTATTGTTTGGTTGAGACAGATGGGTACATGCATCCTTATCTTATGTTTGGTTAGGATGATTAAACCAAATAGATGGGTACATGCATCCTTACCTTATGTTTGGTTAGGATGATTAAACCAAATGAGCTAGATGGACATGTTGTGCTGACAAGCCGGTTGAAAAACACCGTTGGCTGATTTGTTGTGAGAGAAAAACACTGTTCCGGCTGAAAAAAACAAGCTGAAAAAGACGGATTATAAGCCGGATGAACAAGGCCTATGGCTCACTTGTTATCTACATATGGCTCACTTGTTATCATCTCATCCACCTCCCTTCATCTCTTGATTTTTTTCCTTTCTCTTCACTGCATTTGGCTCCATCAGGTCGCCGAGGGCCCAATCAGTGTGCTGCCTGCACCGCTCACCACAACTGAGACCCACACCTACACTTCCACAGTTCCACCTTAACCGCCCCACTTGTGTGTGCCTCCTCGCTGCCCCGCCTGCACGATTGCGCCGCATCGGCTGATGCTGCCTATGTTACACGCCACAATCACTCGCCACCTTGAGCCACCTCACATGCACTGCCTTAACCAGCCTCGCTCAACCTGCAACTGTGCCCGTGAGGGGAACCGAGAGGAACACCACTCCTATCCCTTCATTTTTCGGGACAGAGTGAATCCACTTTTGTACTTAAGATTCCTCCTCTAAAGATGGTGCCATCTTCCTTGTTTGAGAACTAAACAACCTCAAATCTGGACTAGCCCCTCATCCCGTCATCCCACCAACCAAACACACATTTAGAAAATCATTGATGGATCCACAACTATAAAATTATTATTTATGCCAATTGATTAGAAAAACAACCAACAACACCATCCAAAAAATATCACTGCAAAATATATAAACCAAGCTAGACTATTGGCTCAAGAAGTTTTTATTATCTACTTAAAACTGTGAAATTCATAGTGATGATGTGTCTATTGGCATTCCATCTATTTTCAGTCGAGTGACAAACTCCATAACTCACAAGCACGACAATAGGTTTGAGGTGGAATGCATCTGAATGCAGACAGTGGACATTTTCACACAAGAGACATGCAGATAGTGGACAGCAGGTGCTTTCCAATAGGTTGCAACTCACAAAGAACAATTTTCACAAGATGGACAACAGGTTCAATACTCGCATGATGTCATTGTTCACCATATAACAAAAGGTTCAAGAAAACATTAGACTCGAAAAGACAGGTTCGAACTAACAGCAGGTTCAATATAACAGTAGGTCCCACAACTAACAGCAGGTTCCAAAAGACAGGTTCCATTTAACAGTAGGTTCCTTCTTTAACCTCCTTTTCCCTGCTAATAGAAACATTCAAAAAATGGAAACATTCAGTAGCTATCAGTTCTAGTGAACTGAAAACATTCAGCTATCAATTCTAGTGATCTGAAACCTTTCAGTTGCTAGAGAAAAATTCAGTGATCATGACTGAACACATTCAGCTATCAATTGTATTGAACTGAAAACATTCAGTAGCTAGAAAAAATTCAGTGATCATGACTGAACACATTCAGCTATCAATTCTATTGAACTGAAAACATTCAGTAGCTAGAAAAAAATTCAGTGATCAGTGACTGTACACATTCAGTTATCATTTCACCAATTCTATTGAACTGAACACATAGATCTTGCAGTTCCTATACCAAAATATATTAGCACTATCAGTAACTGAAAAATAAAATTGCAATGCATACCTAATTAGATACTTTTAGAAAATAAAGTCTTCCTAAAACACTTCATGGCAGCAACACGCTCAGCTTTTTCTTCATTGGACATTGAACTTGTATCTTGAGAGGAGAGTGTTGTAAGCCTGCATCATCTCTGATTCTTTCTCAAGCCTTTTTGCGTCTGGTCTCCTTAGCTGTAAGATGTGCCAGTTTCATGGTTACAAGCTTCTCCAATGATAACTTCTGTTGTAGTTCCAATCCCGCTCGCGAAAAAAAACAAATTTAAAATTTATGACAACAAACGATTACATTATGGAAATATATTGCATGGTGTATCTTATCATCTAATTTGGTGTCACAAATTTTGACCTTTTTTCTATAAGTCTGATAAAAAAAATTGACTTGATATAACTTTAGTTATAGGAACTAAACATGGCCATCGGGACAAAGCTTGGCAAATTCATGGATAAAGTCACTCATACCGAGGAGACCATTAAGTGGTTCAAATCATAGTGATGGAAAATATGCGCCTATGCCCTATACAATGGTTGGCAACTGATGCCCGTAGTGACATTCAAACCATCAACTTTCCCATAGAAGGGGAATAATCTACTATATATAAAGAAAATGAATCTGTATCCTAGAATTCATGTCTTAGCATATAATCTAGCCCCTCTGTATTTCATCAATGCGATGTGCACAAAATATATGATTGAGCCTCAGTCTTCCACTTGTAGTCGGTGAAGACTTGCCTCAACTGGGTCATTCATCCGTGTTAACCTGCACTGGAACATTATGACGTCATACTCATACATATGTGGACAGGTCCAAGTAAATGCATACATATGTAGATTCATTGTTTTATATAAAAGGTAGATTGAAGACTTAAACATACCAACACAGATGCGCCTGAAGCATCTTCCATATTTCAGTGTTGCCTACACAAATCGGAAACAAAAGCAAAGGAATCTGTGCCAAACCAAATGGGCCACAGATAACTATAAATGGAATCTAAAATCTAGATAATTTCTGTTTGAAAACTAAATATTTCACATTTCAGATACTTATTATAGCTGCATAATAAAGCAATATGTCATTAAAAGTGCTGAATCAAAGATAGGGCCGGCAAGGGGAGAGCATGTACCTTGAGCACGGAGAGCAGCAACACCTGTAAGTAAGCAACTAAAACAGAGACTTGAAGAACGGGTTAGAAAACGCACCTGGCGCCAGCAATCAAACACATACCGAACGCACCGACCAAACCTAGCACATGTCCATCTCTGGAGGTGGAGGCGGGAGCTGCACCGCTGCCGCTGCCAGCTGCTGCTGTAGCGGATCAAACTTCAAGGCGTACAACCCATACAAGTAGTAACCGATGTCCACGCACGTCGTGAGCGTCATGGCGGCCAAGCCGAGGTACACCCAGATGCGGAAGATAGGTATCCAGAAGCGGACCACCTCGAGGCCTGTAGTGAAGAAGAGGACCTTGACGATGCAGAGCACAATGTGAAGCCCGATCATAGCCATTCCCCGGGGGCGGCCCATGCCACTGAACACGCAGGTCACAGCGTATGGGAAAAGCAGCTTCAGCATGTAGTAGACGATGTCCACGCACGTCATGAGCACCATGGCGTCCAAGCCGAGGTACACCCAGAAGCGGAAGATCGGTATCCAGAAGCAGGCCACCTCGGGATCTGCAGTGAAGGAGAGGATCTTGATGATGCAGGGCACAACGTGGAGCCCGACCAAAGCCTTGCGCCAGGCGCGGCCTATGCCGCCGAACACGCTGGACACGGCGTACCGAAAAAGCAGCTTCACCTTCATCGGTGGCAAGGGACGCACCTCATCCTGCGCCGCCGCTGGTGGGGCCGGAGGTGGGCTCGGCATCGCAACAGCAACCCAAGGGGCGACGACTCGACAGGAGCGGCGAACGGGCGAGGAGGGAGGAGCACCTGCGGACATCGGGCGAGGAAGGGGAGCACCGGCGGCCTTGGGGGAATGGATCGAGGGAGCCGCCGAGTCGAGATCGCGAAGCGCGCGTGGAGCTGTGGTCGCGTGATCGAGATCGGGATGCGGGAATCGAAAATTTCAGGGGATGGATTGCTCTGGGAGGCGGTGGGGAGGCGGCGCCGATGCGCTAGGGTTTTATTTCCCGGGAAGATGAGTCGCGGAATTGGTTTCTCGGAATTTTATTGTTGCATATCCCTCACGTGCAGGAAGAAGAAGAGTCGGAATCGGCACCTGGGAGGTTTAGCCGCGGTTTTTTCCCCCGGTTATACCGACTTTACCCTTGAGCTCTTTTTTTAATAAAAATGAATAAAAATAGGATTTTTCATTATTACTGTCTTCACCCCTTGAGCCTTGACGACAAAAATAAAATAAAATAAATAAATGGCTGCATTTGTGTAAGCTTCATGCAAAAACAAAAAAATACTTTGTGCATCGATTCATCAAACCTATAATTAAATAAATCTTCGTTTGGCATATTGATGTGGAGAATAGCTCGATATATTTATTCCAAGCTCGTAAGAGTTGTTCTGCAAGCATCATACAATGGTCTAATATTTTTTCAGGATTTTTTTTAAAAAAATACATAGTGTAAAGGAAAATAATATATAAAATAGATTTGTACTGATTAGTTTGGACGAATTAATTTTCAACCTCTGTCTCTTTAGCGGCCTCCGCTACCGCGGTTTGTAATCACCATGGTCGCCCTCCTTCCCATGTGGCACCTTTGGCTATAAAAGGAGCATGGACCTTCCGTAATTTAAGTCTGGTAGTTTTTAGGGTTTTAGATTATTGCGTTGCTACAGTTTTTTTTTTAATAAAAATAAAAATTTATATTTTGTTATTTCGTTTAGGTTGAAGCAAAAAGATTATGATGTTAGAGAATTTCAAAGATGACAATGAACTACTGATTACTTGTAAAAAAAAATAAAGATCAACCAATGAAAGCTGAAGATAGTTTAACACACATGATAATGAATTCGTCAAAGTATTTGTTGGTTAAACATAATAACTATTACAAGGAGCTCCGGTCCTCTTTACATGGCGTACAACCATTTTTCAGTTTGGCCACAATAAGTGGCGCGCTATTAGTACCGAGGCTATTAATGAACTAGCTAGCGACGCATGATAGGCTGCATGCAGCTGGTACTCTCGTGACCGATGGCTTTGTGGCCGGCGGCCAGGTGCTAATAGGATGTAGTTAATGCACTTCGTATACTCCTGTGAACTCTTCGTATCTGGAGGCTCTGTTCATCCGGCTTATAATTCATCTTTTTCAGCTTGTTTTTTTAGCCGGAACAATATTTTTCTCTCATAACAAATCAGCCAACAGTATTTTTTAGCCGGCTTATTAGCACAGCCAAACGGGGCCGGAATCATAGCTTGTACGCCAGATAAAAGAGATGGGAGGGAGTATAAAACTACACGTGCTGAATCGGGGGCTCTAGGATTTTTCCCACATTTGTTGGCATTTTTTATAATGATTTTTTTTTGCATATTTTTCTGAATTATGGCTGGGACCCACACAGTTTTTATTTAGCTTTTGGAAATCCCAATCGGTACTCGTTTGCTTTTCTTTCACAGACCCCACGGCCGCACCCATCTGCTTAGCTGAATCGAGCTTTTGCCGCATTTTCTCCCTCCCTGCCACCCCAAGCTCGTCTGCTCCCTGCATTATGAATCTCCATCGCCCGTAGCCGCCCTGCGCCTCAGGTCCTAATGCGCCCTGCCGGCCGCCGGACTTACGGACCATTTGGATCTCTATCGCCCGCAGCCGCCCTGCGCCTCAGGTCCTAATCCGCCCTCGCGCGCCACTGCCGGTTGCCGGACGCACGGACCCCTCGGCGTCCTGTCGTACGACTTCCGCGTCTCCGCGCAGGTGCGCGTGCAGGTGCAGCCGCACAGCGCAGACTAATGCGCCGGCTGCCGGTTTTACTCCGACTACAAACCTCCGATGCCGTTGTGGCTCCTGATGACTGCTTGTGAAGTGTTGACTTCTTACTTCTCTCCCTTACTGCTCTTTGGTATTAAAATCTTCAACTTTTTTTTTGTTTGACATAATGTTTTTTTATAGGTCAGATTCTGTAGAGGGTAGGCCACAGGATTTGTCTATGCGATGAAGAAGGTTTAAAAGTTACAATTGCTTCTTGTAGGTCAGTTATAGCTATTTCTTTTGAAGTTGTGAATTCACTGATTTTTTTTTTCAATTGGTTAGCATGCCATAGCTAAAGGTTTTTTTTCCAAATTTGAATTAATCTGCATCTATTTATTAGTTAATTAATGCAGTACAAAGCTTTTTGAATCTATCCTGTTATGCCCAAATTTCTATTCATTGTCCTGACCTTTTTTTTTATTGTGTACATGAATGTTATGCGGCTATCTGTCTCGTTTGTGTCCATGACCCATTGTTCCCATGTATGTCTTTCCATTTTCAGTTTTTTTTGTGCATTTTTGAAATTTTGATGTTTTTATTTTCCCTGTAGTGTTGTGTCAGTGGAAAAGAATATTATAACTTTGAAACAGGAAATAGAAATGTCATTGTCAAACAATAGTTTGTGTATATTTAATACCACTTGCAGAGAATAATAGAGCCGTCGAATATTAAATATTTTTTTACATAGGATGACAAACATCACTTATTTAGTTAGGACCTCCGTGTAGACGATATTCTTAGTATATGTCCCGCTTGTACTGATATTCTTCTTCATCTTCTCCTTCTTGTCCTCCTCTTCCTCCTCTTCGAGTCTTCCTGTGAGTACCTTTATGTTCTTTGCTGCCCTCGCTCTAGAGAGGGCGACATACAGTTGTCCATGAGAGAAAATCGGGTCAGGCAGGTAGACGCCTACATTTGGTATTGTCTGTCCTTGCGATTTGTTTATTGTCATTGCGAAGCTTAGTCTGACTGGAAATTGTTTCCTCTTTAAATTGAATGGGAACATCTCATCATCTGAGGGACACAGTGGTATTCTAGGCAAGAAAACCCGCATTCCTGAGTGCTGTGTGAGCACAATCTCCACATCGATTGCATTCTTTTGGAATGCACGTACAACTAGTCTTGTGCCATTGCAAAGACCTTTAGCTGGGTCAATATTCCTGAGCAGTATGATTGGACAGTTAATTTTGAGTTTGAGCATATGTGGAGGCAGTCCGTTCGATGTAAGGCTGTTTAGGAATTCTAGGGGATAGTAGTTGTGCGGGTCGTCTTCTACAGAATCGAAGCTGTGGTACACCATCTCTTCCCCCTTGAAGCGATCAATCATTTTCAGGTTGATGCTGTCTACGCAGCCGTTCTTTGTGGATAGAATCGCTCTCGACGTAATGTATTTTGGATCCTTCAAGGAGGCGCCGTCCTTTTGGTAGATATGGTCGATCATTCTATCCAGTCCATTATCTTCTATCTTGTGTTCCATGCATATACTTTGAGGTAGAAGGATTTCGCCTTTTTCATTGGTCTCTTCTGTTCCGTTTCCAACACACAGAAGGAATTCTGTGAACCACGGGTCATTTTGAGCCCTTATGTTCCATACAAGCTTCAAATGTTGCATGCAGTTCCATAGCTCGGATCTGCGTAGCGATGTGTCTATTATCTGGGCTCTTGAACCCTTTCGGACAACAGGTACGACTTGCCTAAAATCTCCTCCGAACACACCAGTTTTCCCTCCGAATGGTAGATTTGGTCTGTCCATTATGTCCCACATGCTTTTATCTAGCGCCTCAACAGCTTGCCTCTTAGTCATAGATGCTTCGTCCTATATTATTAGTGTTGCTGCCTATAGTAGCTTGGCTGTCCCGCTTTGTTTTGTGAATCCACAGATTGATCCGTTGTCTATTCTTAGTAGTATCTTGAACCTCGAGTAAGCAGTCCTTCATCCGGGCATTATTGAAGCTGCAACACCGGAACTGGCTATTGCTAGAGCAATCTTACCTTGGCTGCGCACGGTGGCTAGGAGCGCCCTGTAATGGAATGTTTTTCCCATACCTCCTGGGCCATCAACGAAGAAGAGGCCTCCTATTTTGTTGTTAGTTGCTGACATGATCTTCTTGTAGGCTATCTTTTGCTCATTGTTTAGGTACTCATGCAAAGATGTGTCCTCTGGGTCCACCTCGATTGAGGATTCCTCGATAATCTCTCTACGGGCTGATTCTTTGACACTCCGTCGCGGTGAAGCGCCCAAAACCGCTCACAAGATGAGTTGGGTCATCCACAAGCTCTGCCGGATGATCACCAAGCTTCCAATCACCACCAAGCCGTCTAGGTGATGGCGATCACCAAGAGTAACAAGCAAGAACTCTCACTTGACCACGACAAGCCTAATGAGAAGGTGGATGCACACTTGCTACTCCCTAGTCACTAATGAGGGATCTTAATCTTGGATTCTCAAATCTCAATCCTCACTAGAGCTCTTGCACTTCCTTGCATATGAAAGGTGTTTCTCAGCTGAACAAATGAGCAAGAGACCTCAAATAGAGGGGTAGGGATGTATTTATACTCCCCACAGTCAATCCCAACCGTTATGTGCCAACTCAGCATTTTTCGTACTGACCGGACGCGCCGGTCGATGTCACCGGACACATCCGGTCGGTGGCAATGGTCGAATTGAAAAACAAACGCGCTAAGTGACCGGACGCGTAGGCGAGTCCGATCAGGGGTGACCGGACGCGTCCGGTCGCTCAAAACCCTTTCTGGAACCTTTCTGTACTTTGACCGGACGCACAGACGAGTCCGATCGGTGATGACCGGACGCGTCCGGTCAACCAAGTTCCTCTCTGGAAATAGACCGGACGCACTGTAGACGCGTCCGATCAATTTCCTAGCCGCGTCCGATCACGACACTTACCCTCTCTGACTCTGGTCAACATGATCTACGCGTCCGGTCCATGGGAGGACCGCGTCCGGTCGATCGTATTGAGTCTGCGGTGACTGCCAGTACTGACCGACGCGTCCGGTCAAGGCAGAGACCGCGTCCGATCGAGAAGAAATGGCTCAAAAGACTTTGAATTGCGACGCAACCTGAACTGAGTTTCTTCCCACTGAACTTAGGGCTTCACCTGAGCTACCTAGTGCTAAGTTTGACAAGTGTGCACCACACCTAAACAAATAGACTCACCTAGGTCAAGCTACTCGCTCATGCCCCCCTTTATAGTACGGCCAAAGGAGAAAAGCGAAGATCCTAACGACTATTCCGAACGTAACTCAACTCCTCGACGTCCGGAACTAACCGTCCTTAATCTTGAGGTTAATCCTTTAAAAACTGAAACGATTTCCATCAAGGGGCATGAAAACCATAGTGCCCAAAACAGTCACCATTCCCATGACCTAACTTACCAAAGTTTCTGCAAAACACACGTTAGTCATGGTAATGTTGCGTTGTCATCAATTGCCGAAACCAACTCTAGGGGCCTAGATGCTTTCAATCTCTCCCTTTTTGGTGATTGATGACAACACCTTGAGTAAGTAGATTTAAGAGATGAGGTTTTTGAACATGCTTGGTTCACATAAGCAAAAGGCAATAAGAACAAGGGGTTTAGGATTGCTTATGTGCTCCAATCCAACAGGGTGTACTCATAAGATGAAACAAGAAGAGTTAGTACACAAAAGCATAGCTCATATGAAATCGGAGCAAGGCACGGAAGCAAAACCTTATGAGCTAGAACCAATCATGTGACATGATATAATAGAGACAAGATAATCAACATATTACTCAAGTATCTCACAAGCACACACGACACATAATGCAAGTGTGGGAATATAAACATGATGCATGAAAGTAGCACACAAAGAGCCAAGAAACCGAAACCCTCTCTCGTAACTCCCCCTGAATCTACTCTCTCTCCCTCTTTGGCATCAAGAAGAGTTAGTACACAAGCATAGCTCATATGAAATCGGAGCAAGGCACGGAAGCAAAACCTTATGAGCTAGAACCAATCATGTGACATGATATAATAGAGACAAGATAATCAACATATTACTCAAGTATCTCACAAGCACACACGACACATAATGCAAGTGCGGGAATATAAACATGATGCATAAAAGTAGCACACAAAGAGCCAAGAAACCGAAACCCTCTCTCGCAACTCCCCCTGAATCTACTCTCTCTCCCTCTTTGGCATAGCCAAAAAAACTAAGGGTCCGAAGGAGAAATGGAAGCAGTCGAGTCGGGTGCAGAGGAGCGTAGAGTGATCAAAAACTGAGAAGTGTCCTCCTCTGACTCTGAGCTGTCATGCTAACCCTTTGTAGGTACACGTGGAAGTGAAGCGGTCTGGATCTGCTCAGTGTGTGGGTCGGCAAGCTGTAACTCAGGAGCAGGAGCTGATGAAGTAGTAGCTACGAGAGTCGCAGTCTCTGTTACCTGAGCCTGAAGAGTACCAATCGTGGGAGTATCAGTTGAAGCAACCGATGAAGGAACTGTCTCTGTAGTCCCGGTCCCCGTCACTAAAGGAGCCACTGTCTCTGAAGCTGATATCTGTGTAGTGGTCAGAACTATGGTCTGGGAGGGTGTCGGCTGACCGGTCAACTCACTGTAGGACGCACTCAAGTCAGTAGAGAATGGAGTGCCAGTCAGAAGGTGAGGCCTGAGCAGAATCGGTGGAGTGAATCCCGTCTAAATAGGAGTGTAGCCTGGAGACTAAAACGAAGGCACCTGCTGCTGAGGGGAGGCAAACTGAAAGCTCGGCTGTGGTCCCTAACTCTGAAGCCCACTGGGTTGTAAAGCTAGAGTAAGGACGGACGGAGGTGGAGGGACCCCAACAGTAACAAGGTGTTTCAAGAGCTCAAGGTACTGCTGCTGGGTAGCTGCCTGCTGCCTCTGTATCTCTAGCTACTGCCTCTAAAACTCATCCTGACGAGCCTGAATTTGTACAAATGCAACTGCATTGTCCTAAGCCTCTCTCTGTAGCTGAATCTCTTGCCTCTCCTGAGCCTGAGTCAGCCTCTCAAGTATAGCCACCATGGCTGGGTCTGTGCGTGAGGCTGAACTGGAACCACCGGCCTCATGGTCGTGAGAACGAGGAGAGCGGTACCGAGGAAGTGGCTGATAGTCGTCATCAGTGCTGTCGGTGGCATCGTCCTCGTCTGGATCGACTGGCTGCGCATCTAAGTCGGCAAGCTCTGCCTCTACAAGTCCCTCAACAGTCTGGTCCTGTTCAGCTGTAGTCTTAGGTACCTCTGCTCTCTGACGCTGACTCTGTCTAGGTGCCTGCTCTCGGGTGATAGAGGCCCATAACTGTCGTATGTCATACTCAGGGAAGGCTGTTGTGGTGTCGGAGATCTCCGCTCGAATCTCAGCTAGAAGGTCGCAAGCACACCGAATCAGAAAACAAATCCAATGGGCATAGGGTAGCTGACGGTGACCCTTGAAGCCCTCAGCTAAAGTATCATCCATCTCACAGAGCATCAAATCCCAAATATCAAACGGAGTCTGAGAGATAAGGTGATGAACTACCCAAAGCTGCATACGTGTCAAACCCTCTAGGTAGCCCAACCTCAGAAGCAGTGTCCTCCTCACAATAGCATCAAGAACTCTGGCAATAGGAGTCAAACTGGCTGGTGTACGTCTGGACCCCTCACCAAACGGCTCGCGAAAGCACGGTCTGACTAAGTCTGTAGGTGGCACAGTGCCGCCGTGTGGACGCCTCGGTGGTGGTGTCTGACCAAAACAAAGCTGGTGGATCTTCGTCTCTGAAGCTGGGAGCCTAAGAATCTCCTGTACCATGGTGCTGTATAGCCTGCGGTCACGACCTCTGAATGCAAAGTGGATGAACTCGTGAGCGGGGTCTATCCAAAGGGAAGAGTAGAACTCCTTGACCCATGTACCGCAGTATGCTCCTGTTCGACCCAGAAGATCTGACAATCCTGGTAGAAAAGAAATATGGGGACGGAGCTGCTCGTCAATAACTGCAACAAGTGACTCTAGTCGACAAACCCTCTGCGGTCTGAAGGCAATCCCACTGTCAACATAAGCTCTGTAAAAGTCCTCATGCAGAGGTGTGTAGAATCCTTCTGAAGCTCTAGTGTCCCGCTGAGGTGGGAACCACCGAGCAACCTTGACAAAACGGAGAGCCTGAACCTGTCGTGCTATAGCTCCCCTCAGGTCAAAGTGCTCAACTGGGGGCTGACCACGAGCTCTGGGAGGTGGACGACCTCCACGTCTCTGACCCTCTGGCCTAGGAGTCACCTGAGCATGCGTTCGTCCTGAGCGACGACGCGGTGGAGTCTGCAGTGTCTGCTCCTCTGTCTCCTCTGTCCGCTCTGCGGGCTGCTCCTCTGTCTCCTCGGTGGCCTCTGTACCACTGAACTTAGGGCTTCACCTGAGCTACCTAGTGCTAAGTTTGACAAGTGTGCACCACACCTAAATAAATAGACTCACCTAGGTCAAGCTACTCGCTCATGCCCCCCTTTATAGTACGGCCAAAGGAGAAAAGCGAAGATCCTAACGACTATTCCGAACGTAACTCAACTCCTCGACGTCCGGAACTAACCGTCCTTAATCTTGAGGTTAATCCTTTAAAAACTAAAACGATTTCCATCAAGGGGCATGAAAACCATAGTGCCCAAAACAGTCACCATTCCCATGACCTAACTTACCAAAGTTTCTGCAAAACACACGTTAGTCATGGTAATGTTGCGTTGTCATCAATTGCCAAAACCAACTCTAGGGGCCTAGATGCTTTCAATCTCTCCCTTTTTGGTGATTGATGACAACACCTTGAGTAAGTAGATTTAAGAGATGAGGTTTTTGAACATGCTTGGTTCACATAAGCAAAAGGCAATAAGAACAAGGGGTTTAGGATTGCTTATGTGCTCCAATCCAACAGGGTGTACTCATAAGATGAAACAAGAAGAGTTAGTACACAAAAGCATAGCTCATATGAAATCGGAGCAAGGCACGGAAGCAAAACCTTATGAGCTAGAACCAATCATGTGACATGATATAATAGAGACAAGATAATCAACATATTACTCAAGTATCTCACAAGCACACACGACACATAATGCAAGTGTGGGAATATAAACATGATGCATGAAAGTAGCACACAAAGAGCCAAGAAACCGAAACCCTCTCTCGTAACTCCCCCTGAATCTACTCTCTCTCCCTCTTTGGCATCAAGAAGAGTTAGTACACAAGCATAGCTCATATGAAATCGGAGCAAGGCACGGAAGCAAAACCTTATGAGCTAGAACCAATCATGTGACATGATATAATAGAGACAAGATAATCAACATATTACTCAAGTATCTCACAAGCACACACGACACATAATGCAAGTGCGGGAATATAAACATGATGCATAAAAGTAGCACACAAAGAGCCAAGAAACCGAAACCCTCTCTCGCAACTCCCCCTGAATCTACTCTCTCTCCCTCTTTGGCATAGCCAAAAAAACTAAGGGTCCGAAGGAGAAATGGAAGCAGTTGAGTCGGGTGCAGAGGAGCGTAGAGTGATCAAAAACTGAGAAGTGTCCTCCTCTGACTCTGAGCTGTCATGCTAACCCTTTGTAGGTACACGTGGAAGTGAAGCGGTCTGGATCTGCTCAGTGTGTGGGTCGGCAAGCTGTAACTCAGGAGCAGGAGCTGATGAAGTAGTAGCTACGAGAGTCGCAGTCTCTGTTACCTGAGCCTGAAGAGTACCAATCGTGGGAGTATCAGTTGAAGCAACCGATGAAGGAACTGTCTCTGTAGTCCCGGTCCCCGTCACTAAAGGAGCCACTGTCTCTGAAGCTGATATCTGTGTAGTGGTCAGAACTATGGTCTGGGAGGGTGTCGGCTGACCGGTCAACTCACTGTAGGACGCACTCAAGTCAGTAGAGAATGGAGTGCCAGTCAGAAGGTGAGGCCTGAGCAGAATCGGCGGAGTGAATCCCGTCTAAATAGGAGTGTAGCCTGGAGACTAAAACGACTAAGGCACCTGCTGCTGAGGGGAGGCAAACTGAAAGCTCGGCTGTGGTCCCTAACTCTGAAGCCCACTGGGTTGTAAAGCTAGAGTAAGGACGGACGGAGGTGGAGGGACCCCAACAGTAACAAGGTGTTTCAAGAGCTCAAGGTACTGCTGCTGGGTAGCTGCCTGCTGCCTCTGTATCTCTAGCTACTGCCTCTAAAACTCATCCTGACGAGCCTGAATTTGTACAAATGCAATTGCATTGTCCTGAGCCTCTCTCTGTAGCTGAATCTCTTGCCTCTCCTGAGCCTGAGTCAGCCTCTCAAGTATAGCCACCATGGCTGGGTCTGTGCGTGAGGCTGAACTGGAACCACCGGCCTCATGGTCGTGAGAACGAGGAGAGCGGTACCGAGGAAGTGGCTGATAGTCGTCATCAGTGCTGTCGGTGGCATCATCCTCGTCTGGATCGACTGGCTGCGCATCTAAGTCGGCAAGCTCTGCCTCTACAAGTCCCTCAACAGTCTGGTCCTGTTCAGCTGTAGTCTTAGGTACCTCTGCTCTCTGACGCTGACTCTGTCTAGGTGCCTGCTCTCGGGTGATAGAGGCCCATAGCTGTCGTATGTCATACTCAGGGAAGGCTGTTGTGGTGTCGGAGATCTCCGCTCGAATCTCAGCTAGAAGGTCGCAAGCACACCGAATCAGAAAACAAATCCAATGGGCATAGGGTAGCTGACGGTGACCCTTGAAGCCCTCA
Source organism: Saccharum hybrid cultivar R570 (assembly GCA_038087645.1). Taxonomy (NCBI): domain Eukaryota; kingdom Viridiplantae; phylum Streptophyta; class Magnoliopsida; order Poales; family Poaceae; genus Saccharum; species Saccharum hybrid cultivar. The sequence goes on along the minus strand of JAQSUU010000066.1, from coordinate 13,650,842 downwards.
GCTAAAGTATCATCCATCTCACATAGCATCAAATCCCAAATATCAAACGGAGTCTGAGAGATAAGGTGATGAACTACCCAAAGCTGCATACGTGTCAAACCCTCTAGGTAGCCCAACCTCAGAAGCAGTGTCCTCCTCACAATAGCATCAAGAACTCTGGCAATAGGAGTCAAACTGGCTGGTGTACGTCTGGACCCCTCACCAAACGGCTCGCGAAAGCACGGTCTGACTAAGTCTGTAGGTGGCACAGTGCCGCCGTGTGGACGCCTCGGTGGTGGTGTCTGACCAAAACAAAGCTGGTGGATCTTCGTCTCTGAAGCTGGGAGCCTAAGAATCTCCTGTACCATGGTGCTGTATAGCCTGCGGTCACGACCTCTGAATGCAAAGTGGATGAACTCGTGAGCGGGGTCTATCCAAAGGGAAGAGTAGAACTCCTTGACCCATGTACCGCAGTATGCTCCTGTTCGACCCAGAAGATCTGACAATCCTGGTAGAAAAGAAATATGGGGACGGAGCTGCTCGTCAATAACTGCAACAAGTGACTCTAGTCGACAAACCCTCTGCAGTCTGAAGGCAATCCCACTGTCAACATAAGCTCTGTAAAAGTCCTCGTGCAGAGGTGTGTAGAATCCTTCTGAAGCTCTAGTGTCCCGCTGAGGTGGGAACCACCGAGCAACCTTGACAAAACGGAGAGCCTGAACCTGTCGTGCTATAGCTCCCCTCAGGTCAAAGTGCTCAACTGGGGGCTGACCACGAGCTCTGGGAGGTGGACGACCTCCACGTCTCTGACCCTCTGGCCTAGGAGTCACCTGAGCATGCGTTCGTCCTGAGCGACGACGCGGTGGAGTCTGCAGTGTCTGCTCCTCTGTCTCCTCTGTCCGCTCTGCGGGCTGCTCCTCTGTCTCCTCGGTGGCCTCTGTACCACTGAACTTAGGGCTTCACCTGAGCTACCTAGTGCTAAGTTTGACAAGTGTGCACCACACCTAAATAAATAGACTCACCTAGGTCAAGCTACTCGCTCATGCCCCCCTTTATAGTACGGCCAAAGGAGAAAAGCGAAGATCCTAACGACTATTCCGAACGTAACTCAACTCCTCGACGTCCGGAACTAACCGTCCTTAATCTTGAGGTTAATCCTTTAAAAACTAAAACGATTTCCATCAAGGGGCATGAAAACCATAGTGCCCAAAACAGTCACCATTCCCATGACCTAACTTACCAAAGTTTCTGCAAAACACACGTTAGTCATGGTAATGTTGCGTTGTCATCAATTGCCAAAACCAACTCTAGGGGCCTAGATGCTTTCAATCTCTCCCTTTTTGGTGATTGATGACAACACCTTGAGTAAGTAGATTTAAGAGATGAGGTTTTTGAACATGCTTGGTTCACATAAGCAAAAGGCAATAAGAACAAGGGGTTTAGGAGTGCTTATGTGCTCCAATCCAACAGGGTGTACTCATAAGATGAAACAAAAAGAGTTAGTACACAAAAGCATAGCTCATATGAAATCGGAGCAAGGCACGGAAGCAAAACCTTATGAGCTAGAACCAATCATGTGACATGATATAATAGAGACAAGATAATCAACATATTACTCAAGTATCTCACAAGCACACACGACACATAATGCAAGTGTGGGAATATAAACATGATGCATGAAAGTAGCACACAAAGAGCCAAGAAACCGAAACCCTCTCTCGTAACTCCCCCTGAATCTACTCTCTCTCCCTCTTTGGCATCAAGAAGAGTTAGTACACAAGCATAGCTCATATGAAATCGGAGCAAGGCACGGAAGCAAAACCTTATGAGCTAGAACCAATCATGTGACATGATATAATAGAGACAAGATAATCAACATATTACTCAAGTATCTCACAAGCACACACGACACATAATGCAAGTGCGGGAATATAAACATGATGCATAAAAGTAGCACACAAAGAGCCAAGAAACCGAAACCCTCTCTCGCAACTCCCCCTGAATCTACTCTCTCTCCCTCTTTGGCATAGCCAAAAAAACTAAGGGTCCGAAGGAGAAATGGAAGCAGTCGAGTCGGGTGCAGAGGAGCGTAGAGTGATCAAAAACTGAGAAGTGTCCTCCTCTGACTCTGAGCTGTCATGCTAACCCTTTGTAGGTACACGTGGAAGTGAAGCGGTCTGGATCTGCTCAGTGTGTGGGTCGGCAAGCTGTAACTCAGGAGCAGGAGCTGATGAAGTAGTAGCTACGAGAGTCGCAGTCTCTGTTACCTGAGCCTGAAGAGTACCAATCGTGGGAGTATCAGTTGAAGCAACCGATGAAGGAACTGTCTCTGTAGTCCCGGTCCCCGTCACTAAAGGAGCCACTGTCTCTGAAGCTGATATCTGTGTAGTGGTCAGAACTATGGTCTGGGAGGGTGTCGGCTGACCGGTCAACTCACTGTAGGACGCACTCAAGTCAGTAGAGAATGGAGTGCCAGTCAGAAGGTGAGGCCTGAGCAGAATCGGTGGAGTGAATCCCGTCTAAATAGGAGTGTAGCCTGGAGACTAAAACGACTAAGGCACCTGCTGCTGAGGGGAGGCAAACTGAAAGCTCGGCTGTGGTCCCTAACTCTGAAGCCCACTGGGTTGTAAAGCTAGAGTAAGGACGGACGGAGGTGGAGGGACCCCAACAGTAACAAGGTGTTTCAAGAGCTCAAGGTACTGCTGCTGGGTAGCTGCCTGCTGCCTCTGTATCTCTAGCTACTGCCTCTAAAACTCATCCTGACGAGCCTGAATTTGTACAAATGCAACTGCATTGTCCTGAGCCTCTCTCTGTAGCTGAATCTCTTGCCTCTCCTGAGCCTGAGTCAGCCTCTCAAGTATAGCCACCATGGCTGGGTCTGTGCGTGAGGCTGAACTGGAACCACCGGCCTCATGGTCGTGAGAACGAGGAGAGCGGTACCGAGGAAGTGGCTGATAGTCGTCATCAGTGCTGTCGGTGGCATCGTCCTCGTCTGGATCGACTGGCTGCGCATCTAAGTCGGCAAGCTCTGCCTCTACAAGTCCCTCAACAGTCTGGTCCTGTTCAGCTGTAGTCTTAGGTACCTCTGCTCTCTGACGCTGACTCTGTCTAGGTGCCTGCTCTCGGGTGATAGAGGCCCATAGCTGTCGTATGTCATACTCAGGGAAGGCTGTTGTGGTGTCGGAGATCTCCGCTCGAATCTCAGCTAGAAGGTCGCAAGCACACCGAATCAGAAAACAAATCCAATGGGCATAGGGTAGCTGACGGTGACCCTTGAAGCCCTCAGCTAAAGTATCATCCATCTCACAGAGCATCAAATCCCAAATATCAAACGGAGTCTGAGAGATAAGGTGATGAACTACCCAAAGCTGCATACGTGTCAAACCCTCTAGGTAGCCCAACCTCAGAAGCAGTGTCCTCCTCACAATAGCATCAAGAACTCTGGCAATAGGAGTCAAACTGGCTGGTGTACGTCTGGACCCCTCACCAAACGGCTCGCGAAAGCACGGTCTGACTAAGTCTGTAGGTGGCACAGTGCCGCCGTGTGGACGCCTCGGTGGTGGTGTCTGACCAAAACAAAGCTGGTGGATCTTCGTCTCTGAAGCTGGGAGCCTAAGAATCTCCTGTACCATGGTGCTGTATAGCCTGCGGTCACGACCTCTGAATGCAAAGTGGATGAACTCGTGAGCGGGGTCTATCCAAAGGGAAGAGTAGAACTCCTTGACCCATGTACCGCAGTATGCTCCTGTTCGACCCAGAAGATCTGACAATCCTGGTAGAAAAGAAATATGGGGACGGAGCTGCTCGTCAATAACTGCAACAAGTGACTCTAGTCGACAAACCCTCTGCGGTCTGAAGGCAATCCCACTGTCAACATAAGCTCTGTAAAAGTCCTCGTGCAGAGGTGTGTAGAATCCTTCTGAAGCTCTAGTGTCCCGCTGAGGTGGGAACCACCGAGCAACCTTGACAAAACGGAGAGCCTGAACCTGTCGTGCTGTAACTCCCCTCAGGTCAAAGTGCTCAACTGGGGGCTGACCACGAGCTCTGGGAGGTGGACGACCTCCACGTCTCTGACCCTCTGGCCTAGGAGTCACCTGAGCATGCGTTCGTCCTGAGCGACGACGCGGTGGAGTCTGCAGTGTCTGCTCCTGTGTCTCCTCTGTCCGCTCTGCGGGCTGCTCCTCTGTCTCCTCGGTGGCCTCTGTACCAAGCTGTTGCCCCTCAAGGTGAAAGCGGCGCTCGCCAATCTGAATACCACTGCCTCTGCCTCCTCTCTTTGCTTGATCAGCAGCGTCAGCCACTGCCTGTGCTACCTCTGCCTCTGTGAGCGTCCTCTTTCTTTTCTTGGCAGCGATCTTCTTGGGCTTGCCTCGGGCAACCTCTGTCAAACATGGAGGACTTCGGTCCCCGTCACTCAGAGCTCCACCAACATTTTTGCAGCGGGCCATGCTGACAAGTCTCTGTGACTGAGAACAACTGACACTGAAAAGATGATGAGCTAATTCTCAAGAGGCTTGGCCTCAATCCGTATCTGCAGGCTTGGCCCCGGATTCAATACTGACAAAGGTGCCAAACAACACAGAGAACCGACTCGCTGCACTGGATGGAATAGAGAGTGTTACAATAAGCAATATAATTTCTAGGGTTACGAGATCCTATTGGAAGCAAGCAATTTTAGGTACGATCAGAGTGAGGCGAAACAGTTTCTACCTTAAGACGAAGGAAGCCCTATGAAGCGAGAAGAAAAGGACGAAGTAGCACCATTCCTAAGAATTGAGACCAGAAAAACGCTGAAGCCGATCAAAAAGTCGCGAAGCAGAGCTGCAATGCTTGACGGTGACAATGGAAAGGTCAGACAGCGGCTGGGGGCAGCAAAGACGGGCGGCGGCTAGGGCAGGTAAGGCGGCGTGGCGCAGTTGGCCTGCTCTGCTGGAGCGAGGAGAGGGGGAGGGGCTGTTGGTTGACGCGGTGGAGGAGGAGCGGCGGCGCGCGGGTTATGCGGAGGAGGAGTGGCGGCGCTAGGGTTAGCGGAGGAGGAGGAGCGGCGGCGCGCGGGTTAGCGGAGGAGGAGGAGCGGCGGCGCGCGGGTTATGCGGAGGAGGAGTGGCGGCGCTAGGGTTAGCGGAGGAGTGGCGGCGCGTGGGTTAGCGGAGGAGGAGGAAAGGAAAAAACCGCCGATAGATCGGTTGAAGAACTGAGATCCGCTTTTCAAAGACTGACCGGATGCGCTCCTTGACTGACTGGACGCGCTGCAGAGGCGTCCGGTCAGAGTCCAGTAAGGTCCAAGAGCGACCGGATGCGTCCGTTGAGAGGTGACCGGACGCGGACAGAGTCCGGTCAGAAGTCCACCCGAGAACCAACTTCGCGCGACCGGACGCGCAGGTGATGTCCGGAACCGGACGCAGTGGTCGAGCAGCGTCGCGTCCGGTCAGAGGTCCACGAGAACCACCTTCACGCGACCGGACGTGCAGGTGATGTCCGGAACCGGACGCAGTGGTCGAGCAGCGTCGCGTTTGGTCCAGCGTCCGGTCAATGATTTTCACCTTTTTCCTTTCCGATCTTCGACGCGACTTCTCTCAATCAAGTTCCAATACAAAAAGACACAAATAAACACCAATTGGAACCTGATATGAGTGAGTTCTCTCAAACCCTCAAGTTTTTAAAATAAATTTGCCTTAGGCTAGAATTCACACGGTAGAAGCAGCGGTGACGTACAGAGGTAGCGAATGACCACGGCTATGGATATGGACATATAGGCTCCACATACTACACATGGCTAGCTATATGATATGTTTGATTTTTCATGGCACCAGATGGTGTGATGAAGTTTGCGGTCGATGATCAGGTAAGGCGGCGACGGTATGAGCTATGTGTCAGAACACTGAAAGCAGTTGCACGGACACAGGTACATGGTTGCTTGGCCTGCGGGCATTTCTCCAGGGGAATAGTAACAAAAGAGCAGAAGAATACATAGTTAGCTACAGAATGGTAACGAAGAGCGTAGATGAGCAACATATATATGAGTAGGAAGTAGCCATAGATCCGAAGCATTATATTATTCAACAACTTTGGCTGTGCTGATAAGCCGGCTAAAAACACTGTTGGCTGATTTGTTGTGAGAGAAAAACATTGTTCCAGCTGAAAAAACAAGCTGAAAAGTACGAATTATAAGCCGGATGAACAGGACCAAAGGATTACATCATTTGTACATTTCGGATCTTGTTCACTAGTGTCTCACTACTTATGTCAAAGAGCAACATATTCTTACTAATGATGAGGACTGTGAAACGGATTATATGAGAAAAGTATGAAATATTAAATCTTGCAGAAAAAAGAGGAATTATAAAAAAAAAAATCAAAATCCATGTTTCCGGATCTATGCTGGTTAGGATCATCTAAGTATCTGCACTAATCAGGAAGCCATGGTCATCTTATCTGCAAATAGAATAGCGGCATAATTTTTCAAAAGTAGTGTTAAGAGCAAATCTGATTAGATGGAAACAGAAAGAGAGCTCGATTAATTGAAATTTCCGAGTAGTCATACCCAGGAACATGAGTCCTAACGATTGGACAAGATGTTGGTGAACACCAATGATAAATTTAGATAGGATGGTGTAAGTATTTTTTTGCGCAAGTGTGGACCTTTTGGCCAAACCCCGAGGTTTGTAGCTCTAAAGAAGCCAATGTACTGCTTAATGTGATATATCACACGTCTTAGCAAAAACAAAGAAGCCAAATAGCCAATGCAAAAAACTATTTTAGGTTTTGACACTACATGAGCAATGTTCTAAAGTTTTTTTTTTCTTCATGCCAACCAGACCATAAACCCTGAGTATTAATGTTATTTTCGGTAAAGTCGTATAGGAATTAGAAATCGAAAGAAGTAAGGAAATGACATTTACCTTATTTGCGTATTCGTGTCTTCCTGGGCTGCACCCATGTGAAAGGACTATATTTTTGTCACTGCATGCAACTATGCAATTAAGACATTATTCATAAGCTTAGTGGTAAACTTATGTACAGAACCTCCGGGAAAAAAATGATTGGCATAAAAATAGCCAAATCCATCCAATGTAACTATCCCCCACTGCAACAAACAAAAAATAACTTGAACCAAATTTACAGCACCTAACCAGCACAAACAACTGATAAACTTAATCTTTTCATTTAAGCTATTTCAGTCATGGTCGGATTATAAATCTGGGAAACATGTACGACAACACTATTCCATTTCCTTTTGTTCATTTCAATAACCTGATTAGGTTCATTGAAATATGTTTCTTGCCTCAATTTGGAACACAGAAGAACATATTTTTATAGAGGGAAATTAAACATAGTGTAGGTATCAAAGGTAAAGGTAAAAGTGCATGTTTGGGGCAAAATAAGGGACATAAGCAACATGGCATGTTAGTGACAAACCTTACTCCTTCCAACTGCAGAACATATTTGAAGCCACAACACAGTGTAGGAATCTTCATCAAGACATATACCCACTAAAATGAAATTGCAACTCTAAGAGGTCAGTGGGCAGTCAAAACTATCCAAGTCAAGGGAAGACATCGGAAATTTTTTCCTTACCAAGTCGTGCATCGGTTTGATGGCAAGGAACAGGTGCTGATCTTGGGACAGTATCAGAAGAAAAAGAGATGACCGCTAGACTCCAGAACAGCTTACAATTTGGTAAAATATCCCTGACCCTTACAAATTGGTACGGATGGAGTAATTTGGAACCTTAATCCACTGCCACAGCATAAAAAACCAACAGACCAAAATTTTACAAGATGAAACCAAGTTCATATGTTGGAATTTGACATTTTATAAGCAAATTTAGTAACCCAACCAGACCTGTCCATTCTTTTACAGAACACACACCCCAATTTGGCTTACGTAGCTTATAGAAATTAGAACTTTGTGATTGTACGCCTCTTGGTGGAGAAACATGAATTCAGTCTCTTGCAAGGGTAAAAGAATATGAATATCCTTATGTCAAAGTATATACAAGGTTTCAAAGCTATACTCTAGATTCCAGTGGCAGAATTCACATTAGCTAAAAGCAAAATCATATTTCAGATAGGAAAGTCATACTCATTGTAAGAACTATAGAATAGGAATCAAAGAAGGAAGCCAATCCATAGCTTTAGTTTAGAAATCTAAAGGAAAGACTGACCCTGATATTGCAGGTAACCACGTAATAAATTACCTTGCTAGCAAGCCCAACTGCAAATACATCATTGGCAATTGGGTGCGCTCAGTGACAGAACAACCAATAAATTGTGTGTGAAGCAAAGACATCATCGACAATGGACCTAAGCTCATTATGAAATGGACAAAATGTAACAAGTGATATAATGACTCTATCATCACAAAGCCAATGAAAATAGCAAGGTCATGGAAGAATGAAATAATCATATATAATCATCAATGCACAAAATCCATTATCTCAGTCTAAAAAAAGTTCGTCATTGCACAATCCCCAAACCTCAGTAGATAACATGACTGAAACCTAGGAGCCCGCAGCCTTTTGAAAAGCCGAGGAAAACAAGCAAGCAAGTTCAGGGAGCAAGAAATAGAGCAAAACACCGATTTTTGCTTCACAACATACCATTGCAGTAATTGGAGAGAATTACATACCTCTCATTTCATGATTTTCACTTCACCTATGGGAAAACCTCGGCCATCATGTTTTTCTCTTGAAAAGGTGGAACTTAAATTTGCTTCACCCAAAAGCCAAAACAAACTGGTACAACAACCAACATAATTGAGTGTTGACGGGTACCACAATTAGGGGTACCCAAATTGTGATGGAAAATCACCTGGCCTCCCCATTTAAGGAGAAAGATCAACAAAAGAGAGACGGACTAAACTCTCCCTTGCTGGGCCTCCAGCAAGACATGTGAGTGAACCAGCCCATCCCCCACTTCATCCGAGGTCTCACTCAGAGGGGTCTCGGAACACCACTGATTCGCCCAAGGCCTCTGCCCTGGGGTCTCGGACACAGGCTGACTCCCGGCAACATCACCGCCTCGCCCAAGCCCCAGAGGCGGCATTGATTGTCTCTGACTCGCCTGAGACCGGCCTCTCACGCCGCTCCCCCATTGGCGCACTCGAGATCCCCTGTGACGTCACCCACGTTCTCGTGTCTGCCCAACTAGACAGGCCGGGAATGACCAGAGTCAAATCACCACGCCATCGACTGCAACAGGCATGGGGAAGAGTTGCTGACCACTATGCCACCCACACTGGCACTATACGCACGATTCATGCCTGCACAGTGTATGAAACAACTGCCCTGGGCCACTATTCCCACGATCAGGATAAGATCGCACCGCACTTCCCGCCTTTGAGGCCTTGGCCCTCTACGCCAGTCAATCTACAAGGACAAATACGCCACGCCGGCTACAGGACCAGGTATAACAAGGCACGTCGCTACAATCCCAAAAGACAGAAACCACTCCTTCAGCAGTGGCACACGTACTAGAACACGTAGCAATAGTGCCAGAAGTACCAACGTCATGCCTCCATAGTGCAGACCACTTCGCCACCGGATGAGGCCCTTCTGAGGCCTCCAGGCTCCTCCATCAGCAAGGACACACCATATGCCAACATCATGTAACCCTGCATGTCCTTGAGACTATAAAAGGAGCATGCAGGGATCATTCCAAGGGGGAACACACAACCCAACTGAAGAAAGACCGAAAGAAGCACCACCACAGCAACACAACGCAAGATACGAGAAGGCAACTCTCCCAGACCTTGCGAGGTCTCCAGCAGAGTCGCACACCCCACTTTCTCCACTCACACCTTGAGACTTGGGAGCTCCTCCCTCTCTCACGTCCGCTTGTAACCCCTACTACAAGCACTTCGGTGCAAGGTAATACAGAACTCTCCTCTCCCACTGGACATAGGGCATTTCTAGGCCTAAACCACTATAAATCGCTTGTGTTCTTCTTGCACACCATCCGAACTCCCGACGCGCAGACACTCATTACTCGTTGGTGCTAGGACCGCTGTTTCTTACACCGACAGTTGGTGCGCCAGGTAGGGGACGTTTGCATGTCACAACCACGATTCCTCGTGAGTTTCGGATGGCAACTCCACTTCCTCTCGGTACGGTGATCTGGTTCGAGAGCCTGGAGTTCATGTCTTTGGGTTACGCCTATGACATGGTCCTCCTTCCACCCAGAGCTGTGTCCGACGACAACTCCTCCTCGCATCGCCAGAAGCGTGGGAGACAGCCAGGCCATCATGGTCACCATTCTCATCGTGCTCGTTGCATGCGGTGGGTCCGAAAGAACCCTCGCCCTTGCTCAGGGACCGAGGGCGACTCACCAAGCTCTGCCAAGTCCTCTCGCTTGACTGCCAGGATAGGCTCCCTCACGGGGGACCTGGCTGGCATGCACCTGGCTACGAGAAAGGCACCGTTGGCACCGTGTGCATCAGCAGGACAACACTCCGGGGGATCGCCATGACCCGTGGGGTCCACGTCGGCAACGGGAGGGCCCGTGGTAGCCTCGTCGTCATTTCCCAATGGGCTCAACAATGCCGCCACAGGTTACTCCCGCTCGATGCGCCCCACCATGAGCTCCTACATGGGGCTTCCCAAGCGCTGTCTACGCGCCCCCCTTGAGCTCTCTATGACCATGTCAGTGACATCCACCACTGACTCCACGGAGGATAGTGACGGGTGGGCCAGAGTAGACTCCTCTGGCCTCATAACCCGGAGGATCTGCGCCAGTTTATGACCATGAACGACTACCTCTTTGGCCACCCTGATTCTAGTGAGGACAACTATGACCCTTCACGCGAATGCTTTCACGTGGAGGTTGAGGAGATAGCCCCGAGGGACGGCACCCTCGTAGGACAGGGCGTTCATACTCCACGTCAACAGGTATTGCCCGCGGGGCCCCCGCGGGGCCGGGCCGCGGTGTCTGCCCTTGAGGGGTCTCGGCGGGCCGAGCTCGAGCAGCTCCGCGAACTCGAGGCTAAGATCAACGAGGATCGCCAGTAGTTGGTGCACCTCAGGGCCACCCTCGAGCAGGAGCGCTCTGGCCAGGGAGACGGTGGAGTAGCTCGGCGCAAGGCCCACGATGTCTATTGACGCATCAACAATGACGAGAGGGGCGAACAGCCCCCACCCTTCACCAGGGCTAGTCAGAATGTCTCTGCAGCGGCAATCCTCCCCCGGACAATGCCAGCTCCATCCACCGCGGAGGGGCGACAAGTCCGCGATGAGCTTTGCGGGCTTCTCGAATGCGCTGCGGTGCAGCAGGCCGAGAGCTCTGCGTCTCGATGACGCGAGCCCGAGGCCGAGCCGTCCGTGACACCCTCTCAACAAGAAAGGGAGCCCTCAGTTCATCCCAAACCATGAGAGGCACCGGAACGCAACAAGGCCCCGTCAGTACACGGCCATCTCGACGACGACCCTGACATATGTGTCATTCCCGATGAGCACCACCACCAGAACGAGGATGGCGCCACACGCGGTTATCACCCACATCGAGGCGGACGGTACGACAGTGAGGAGGATAGGACCCCTTCACCCGAACCTCCGGACCCTCGCGTCTTCAGCGAGGCCATCCGGAGGGCCCGATTTCTAGCCCGGTTTCGTCAACCGGCTAACATCAGCAAATACTATAGGGAAACAAACCCCGACATGTGGCTTGCTGACTACTGCCTAGCTTGTCAGCTAGGCTATGCGGATGTTGACCAGCCCATCATTCGCAACCTTCCCCTGTTCTTGGACAACTCGGCGAGAGCTTGGCTGGAACATCTTCCACCACAGCGAATTCATGATTGGGCCGACCTAGTCAGGGTCTTTGTAGGGAACTTCTAGGGCACATACGTGCACCCTGGGAATACCTGGGGCCTCAGAAGCTGCCGCCAAAATTCGGATGAGACTCTTCATGAGTTCATTTGGCGCTTTTCCAAGCAATGCACCGAGCTTGCCAATGTCACCAATGCGGATGTCATTGGGGCATTCATTGCCAGCACCACGTGCAGGGAGCTAGTCCATGAGTTGGGCCGCAAGTCTCCCACCAAGGCAAGCGAGCTCCTGGATATCGCCACCAACTTCGCCACGGGCGAAGAGGCGATCGGAGCCATCTTCCTTGATGCCAAGGGAAAGCGGAAGGAGGACGCCACCGAAGACTCCGCCTCCCGCGACCCAAAGAAGAAGAAGAAAAAAGGCAGGTCAGGGAAGCGGCAGAACCAGAAGGACGCCCTCATCGTCGCTGTAGAATGCAAAAACCCCCGAGGCCCCCCTCCTGGGGCCCTGGGAGTTTTCGACGAGATGCTCAAGAAGCCATGCCCCTATCACAAGGGACCGACGAAACACACCCTGGAGGAATGCACCATGATGCGGCACTACTTTTCACAGGGCAGTCAGCCCAAGGACGATGCCGAGAAGAAAGCAACGGACGCCCAGGAGGGCGACGATAAGGACAAAGGGTTCCCCGAAGTGAAGAACTGCTTCATGATCTTCGGCGGTCGTTCGGCGCAACTCACGACGCGTCAAAGAAAGCGCCAACACCGAGAGGTCTACGCGACGAAGCCCGGAACCCCATCGTTCCTCGATTGGTCTGAGGAGGCCATCATGTTTGGCCATGATGACCACCCGGATTACATCCCGAATCCAGGGCACTACCCACTTGTCGTCGACCCCATCATCGGCAACGCCTGACTCACCAAAGTCCTAGTGGATGGGGGCAACGGCCTCAACATCTTGTACGCCGAGACTCTTGACCTCATGGGGATCGATAGGTCTCGGCTGCGAGCCGACGCAGCGCCATTCCACGGTGTCATGCTAGGACATCGCGCCACCCCTCTCGGACAGATCGATCTGCCCGTCTGCTTCGGGACTCCTTCCAATTTCAGGAGGGAAACCCTCACCTTCGAGGTTGTTGGGTTCCGTGGGACCTACCACGCCATTCTAGGATGACCATGCTATGTCAAATTCATGGCCGTCCCCAACTACACTTACCTCAAGATGAAGATGCCCGACCCTAACGGCGTCATCACCATCGGCTCCGCATACAAACATGCCTACGAATGCGACGTAGCCTGCACCGAGTACGCAGAGGCCCTCTTCGAGTCAGAGGCCTTGGCTGCTGATTTGGAGAGGCTCTCCAAGGAGATCCCTGACCCCAAGTGTCACGCCAGTAGCTTTGAGCTGGCAGAGGAAGTCAAACTCGTCCCGCTCTGCCCCAACGACCCCGACGACAAGGTGCTCAAGGTCAGCACGGCGCTCGACCCAAAATAGGAAGCCGTGCTCATCGAGTTCCTCTGTGCAAACACAGACATATTTGTGTGGGGTCCCTCGGACATGCCGGGCATCCCGAGGGAGGTCGCCGAGCACTCCTTGGACATCCGAGCTGGCTCCAAACCGGTGAAGCAGCGTCCACATCGATTCGACGAAGAAAAGCGCCGAGCCATCGGGGAGGAAGTGCACAAACTGTTGGCGGCTGGATTCATCAAGGAGGTATTCCATCCTGAGTGGTTGGCTAACCCTGTGTTAGTTAAGAAGAAGAACGGGAAATGGAGAATGTGTGTAGATTATACTAGTCTAAATAAGGCATGTCCAAAGCACCCTTTTCCATTACCTCGAATCGATCAAATTGTTGATTCCACTGCGGGGTGTGAATTGTTAACCTTTCTTGATGCATACTCTGGCTATCACCAAATAAAAATGAAAGTGTCTAACTAGCTCGTGACTTCTTTCATCACTCTGTTTGGCACGTATTGCTACGTAACCATGCCATTTGGCCTAAAAAACACGGGAGCCACGTACCAGCGATGCATGCTCGGAGTTTTTGGGGACCTCATTGGGCAAACCATTGAGGCATACGTAGATGATATCATTGTCAAGTCCAGAGAGGCCAACGACCTCGTCACTGACCTAGACGCCGCATTCCGTTGCCTCAAGAAGAAAAACATCAAGCTCAATCCCGAGAAGTGTGTCTTTGGTGTACCCCGAGGCATGCTCTTGGGATTCGTTGTCTCCGAGCGTGGCATCGAGGCCAACCTAGAAAAAATCTCAGCCATCGCTAACATGGCACCGATCCAGAACCTGAAGGGGGTACAAAAGCTCATGGGTTGCCTCGCATCCCTCAGCCGCTTCATCTCACACCTCGGCGAAAAGGGTCTGCCCCTGTACCGCCTCCTCAAGAAATCTGAGCACTTCTCCTGGACTCCCGAGGCCCAGGAGGCTCTTGACAGGCTCAAAGCGCTGCTCTCCAAGGCTCCTATCCTCGTGCCACCATCAGAGAGGGAGCCCCTCTTGCTATACGTCATGGCGACCAACCAGGTGGTCAGCGCAGCCATCGTCGTTGAGCGAAAGGAGGAGGGGCATGCATTCCTGATCCAGCGGCCAGTCTACTTCATCAGTGAAGTCTTGTCCAAAACCAAGACCCGGTACCCATATATCCAAAAGCTGCTCTACGCTGTGGTCTTGGCTCGGCGCAAGCTGCATCACTACTTTGAGTCTCATCCGGTGACCATGGTCCCATCCTTCCCCCTAGGGGAGGTGATCCAAAACCGAGAGGCAACAGAAAGAATTGCCAAACGGGCAGTGGAGCTCATGGGCGACGGCCTCGTCTATACGCCCTGAAAGGCAATTAAGTCGCAGATCCTAGTAAACTTCCTGGCCGAGTGGACTGACTCCCAATTACCACCGACCCAAATCCAGGCCGAGTGCTAGACAATGTACTTCGACAGTTCTCTAATGAAGACTGGCACTAGCGTCGGCCTCATTTTCGTCTCTCCCCTTAGAGTTCGCATGCGCTACATGATCCGGCTCCACTTCGCGGCCTCTAACAACATAGCAGAGTACGAGGGCCTTGTCAACGGCCTCCACATCACTGTCAAGCTGGGGATCAAGTGCCTCGATGTCCGAGGAGACTCGCAACTCATCGTCGACCAAGTAATGAAGGAGTCAAGCTGTCATGACCCCAAAATGGAAGCTTATTGCAAAGCGGTTCGGTGCTTGGAAGAGAGGTTCGACGGCCTTGAGCTCAATCACATCGCGCGCAAGCATAATGAGGCCACGGACGAACTGGCAAAGATTGCATCGGGTCAGACTACAGTTCCCCCAGACGTCTTCGCCAGCGACCTCTACAAGCCTTCTATCGACTACGAAAAACCAGGGCAGGAAGGCAACCAGCCCCCCGAGCCTACACTTGGGTTGGGTCCTCCCAAAGGATCTAACCCCTCCCCCCTCGATGCCCAAGCCTAAGGTCATGGAAATAGATGGACAACTCGACTATGACGATGAACTGGATTGGCGGATCCCGTATCTAGCACTTCTCGTCCAGGGGGTGCTCCCCCTAGATCAGACGCAAGCACGGCGACTCGCCCAATGGGCCAAGTCATTCGTGCTGTTGGATAGGGAACTATACAAACGCAGCGCCTCAGGAATCCTGCAGCGCTGCATCCCCTCAAGGACAGGGGGCAATTGCTTCGGGAAATACACTCGAGGGCTTGCGGCCACCACGCAGCGCCTCGAACGTTGGTCGGGAATGCCTTCCGCCAAGGCTTCTATTGGCCAACTGTTGTGGCCGATGCCACCGAGATCGTACGCTCCTGTGAAGGGTGCCAATTCTACGCACGACAAACACATCTCCCGACCCAAGCTCTCCAAACGATTCCCTTTACATGGCCCTTTGCTGTGTGGGGTCTCGATCTAGTTGGACCTTTACAAAAGGCACGTAGGGGCTACACGCACTTGCTCGTAGCCACGGACAAGTTCTCCAAGTGGATCGAGGCTCGCCCCATCTCCAAAATCAAATCCGAGCAGGCGGTATTGTTCTTCATGGATATCATCCACCGCTTCGGGGTTCCCAATTCCATTATCACCGACAATGGTACGCAGTTCACCGACAGAAAATCCTTGGAGTTCTATGACAACTACCACATTCATGTGGACTGGTCAGCAGTGGCTCACCCGAAGACAAATGGCCAGGTGGAGTGTGCCAATGGCATGATCCTTCAAGGCCTAAAGCCAAGAATCTTCAACTAGCGGAACAAATTCGACAGAAAATGGCTCGCCGAGCTCCCTTCAGTCAGTTGGAGTCTAAGGACAACCCCGAGCCGCGCTACGGGTTCAACGCCATTTTTAATGGTCTATGGGTCCGAGGCTTTCCTCCCCACGGATCTTGAATATGGCGCCCCTAGAATTAGAGCCTATGATGAGCTGGGAAATCGGACCACCCGTGAAGAAGCACTAGACAAGTTAGACGAGGCTCGAGATGTTGTGCTATTACACTCGGCTAAATACCAGCAAGCTTTACAGCGCTACCACTCTTGACGCATCTGGGGCCAAGCTCTTAACGTCGAAGATTTGGTGCTAAGGCTGAAACAATCCAACAAAGGGCATCACAAGCTTATGCCACCATGGGAAGGCTCGTTCATCATCGCCGAGGTGCTAAAGCCTAGAACCTACAAGCTGGCCAATGAGAACGGCGAAACCTTCACCAATGCCTGAAACATCGAGCAGCTACGTCGCTTCTACCCTTAAGCTCTCAAGCTTTGTACATATTTTTATCTCGAAAGTAATAAAGAGACGTTCTTTACTTATCATGCTTTCGAGAATCGATCTTGACCCACTAGCAGGGTCAGAAGCGTCTTTCCCTATCGTACGACAAGAGCGAGGCCCAACCCTGCCATTGGTAGGGCTGAGCCTCCCTCGGTATCGTCTCTCGTACTTCGGTCTTGTCTCGTCTCTCATCTCTCTCTCGTACTTCGGTAGAAAAAACCATGAAATCCAAAAGAGCAAGAGAACGTACCAAAGCCAGGGTCAGTCGAGCCGCGAGACCGCCTACGCCCCCGGGCTACGGCACCTCCACTCACCACTCCCTGCCTAAGGAACAACTCACGCTCCAGAAAGACTTCATGGGCATTCGCCCAAGTGCAGAACGAGAGACAAGGGTTCAGGAGACACAGCGAAAAAATGCTCATAGAACTTACTCTCTGAGGCACGCAGGAGTGTGGGAACTTAGAAGAGAATGATACACGAGAATAATGAGTGTCTTCATTAAAAAGGACTCGAAGGGTCGCACGCTTGTCCCGCCATAAGAGCTAACCTATTACACGGGCGTAGTGGCCCAGGCTCCTTCACAGGTCGAGCGGAGGAGGAACGACTTTGTCCTCAAAATGGGCCGCCAAGACGTCGCCAGGGTCCTCGGCTGCGTCAACAAGCTTCTCTAGCTCAGGGTCGGGCATGTCAATGAAACCTTCGCTGACGCGCTGGAGGTTGAGACCGGCGTAGTGCGAGGTCATCACCGCCAGAACCCACTTCATGCCAGTATGGAGGGCGTCTCTTACTCACTCACGCACACCACCATAGAGGGCAGTAAGGCGGCTCCGAAGGGAACTGCCCAACTAAACCTCCTCTTAGGTTTCGAGAGCGTCGCAGACCGCCCTCGCGGCACTCTGTAGGGCGGCATGCTCCTTGTTCTAAGCATCCAAGGCCGTTTGCAGCACAACAGAGGACGTGGTGGCGTTGGCCAGATCCATCTCCAAGCCTGCTCCAAACAAGCGAAAACAAAGGGATAAGTGCTAACACAGCGGTCAACACTCGGAGTACAATCGAAGGAACATTACCTTCCGCTTTCTGCTTCCACTGCAGAGTCTCTGCCCAGGCCGCCTCAGCTGATTGGGCAGCCTGAGCCATGGCGCCCTCGTTCAGCTAGAGCTCTGTCTTCATCTTCGCTAGCTCAGCGCGGCGGCTCTGGGTAGCGGCAGCCTCACGTTCAGCCTCAGCCTTTAGGGCGCCCCGCTCGGTGCTTACCCGCGTGTTTTTTCTACCAGGGAGGTGGCTTCCCCCTGGGCCACGGCTAACTCCGCCTTCAAGTCAAAGCAGTACACGCGGAGATCCGCCATCTCAGCGCTCCTCTCGGCCAGTAGCCCATTTGCCTGGGCGAGGGACTCCCTCTGCCGGTCAAGCTAAGCTCGGAGACCCTCCTATCGGCGGAGGAGCTCGGCTTTAGCTCGAGACCTCTCCCTAAGTTCCTGAAACGAGGAAAGCAAGTCTCAGGGCCTTCCGCGAGGACTCAAGGGCAGGAGGAAGCATTTTGGGAAAAGAGAAAGGGACTTACCTCGGCAGCATTAGGAAGATCTTGGATGAGGATATGGAGCGCCGTCCTCAAAGACTGCTCGTCCAGTCTCCCGAACCCACCAAGGACTGCCCAGTGCGCCTCCTCCACCTCCTCGGAGTTGCCCATGAAAACAGACACTAGGTCGGCCCACGGATCGGTCCCAATGGGGACGATAGCCAAACTCCCCTTGACTTCTAGCCCCTCCGGCGCCAACAGGATGGCCATCTCCGCCGTACTAGACACCTCAGCGTCCAGTAGCCCCTTCCCATGTGGCCTGGGAGGCTCGCCCGAGGAGATGGTGTGGATTTCCCTCTCCCCGCCACGACCTCCCGGCTAGTCTCCCGTCCAGGGCGACACTGAGGCCATCTCAGTCACCACCTTCACGTCGATAAGCGTCGCTTCCTTGGAGGACTTGGCCGCCTCGGCCTCGTCGACTTTGGCCATCGTGGCCTCGTCAGTTTCAGCCACCGAGGCCTCGCCAATCATGGCCGCTCTAGCCTCTTGCTTCTTTGCAGCTTTAGCCTCGGTGGCTGCCTTCTCCTGCGCAACTCGTGTCGCCTCATCAGCATGAATCGAGGCAGCCCCGCGCTATAGGGTAGCTCCGGTAGCAACCGCCCATTGGGCCATTCAACCAGCCTCACCGGGAGAGGAGAGCGCCCCCGACTTGAGTGCCTTATGGGGCGCCAAGGGGGGCACCCCGGCCCTCTGACGCATGCTACGGGAAAAGGTGGAACAGGTCAGTCAAGAGAATAAGGAAGAGCCATAACAGAGCGTGAAGTTATCCCGTCGCACATACCTCGACTTGGGAAAGACCATCTTCCTCTTCTTCGTCACCGTGACTACCGCCGTGGTCGTCCCCACCCCGGGCTCCTATTGTTGGGGCGGCAACGACAGGGCAACAAAGACCTCTGTCGTAGAAGACCCCAGGTCAAGCGACACTGGGGCATCATGAACCGGAGGCCGACCTCCGATAGTCGCGTCCACCTCCTCAGTCCTTTGAGGGGGGGCGGCGGTACCTCCTCAAAGGATTTGCCTGTCGCCCCCGCCTTGGGCGTAGACATCGATCTACCGGAGGGGGCAACCCTCTGCTCCGAGGCGTCCCCACCTCCTTCCGGGAGCGTCGGCCCCCCCTAGGCCTACCGGGCCTCAGCGCTGAGGTAGAGCCCCCCCCCGCAGCACCATCATCTTGCTGGGGCTAAGGGGCCAGACCCCTGCCCTCTCTTCTGAGAGCACTGAGCTCCCCTGAGGTCCCCCAGCAAGAGCACCTTGTGGGGGCGCCAGACCCCTGAAGCCCTGCTCCTCCTCATCCGAAAAGATATCAAAGTCCCCGTCGTCCGAGTCCGGCTCCGATGAGGACTCTTCCCGGGGAAGTCCATCACGCTCCTGCTGTCGATGGTGCTTCTCCAGGACCTCTCTCGTGCGGATAGTTTCGCCGCACTTCCTCTTTGTGGCATCCTTTTTCTGCTTCTGTTCCTCGGCTAGGGAGGCGATTCCACTCCTGCCGCTCGTGGTCCTCCAGGACCGGGGGCTCAGAATCCTTCACCACCCTCTCCAATCCCTAACAATGAGACTACGTCAGTAACAGAAGAGGAAACCCATGAAGAATCGAGGATGTACAAGGAGGATAACCGTACTCACCAGTGAAATGTATCCTCGGGTGGGACGCATCTTGACCCGGTTCAAGTCCGCCAGGGTGAACCCCATGGACACCGTGTAGGTCACCCTCCTGGTAACCTCGATCACCGTAAGAGAAGTGTCAGACATCTGACACCCCTCCAACGACACTCCGTCCTCCATCTCATCCAAGCGCAGCCGCCGCACCATCAGCGGCAACACACGTCACCGATGAAAGGCAGCGACGACCCCAGCCGCGGTTAGATCGCCATCCCTCAACCTCTTTAGGGCATCAAACAGGGGCTGCAGCCTAGGCTGCTCAGTGCTGGGGACTCCCTATCTCCACTTGGACAGCCTTTCCATCACGACGCGGCCCGTGAACGGAGACAACCGGCCATCGTCGTTGCAGAGGTAGAACCAGCCCTCCTGCCATCCCCTGTGCATCCTCCGGCCCTCACCATCTTCCGCGAGCCCCCACTCTCGGCTGCCTTGGTGAAGTGCTCCGCCTTGAAGAGGCGGAGCCACAGATTCCAATGGGGAGGGATGCCTAGGTACCCCTCGCACACGGCGGCAAAGATGGCCGCCTGCACGATGGAGTTGGCACTGAAATTGTGGAGCTCCACCTCATACCAGAAGGGGAGCGCCCATAGGAACTGGCTTGCCAGAACCCCTAGCCCCGGCTCATGGAATGCCACGAAGCTGAGGACATAGCTCGCGGGTGGATTTGGCACGTTGGCACCCTCCTCCGGCGCAATCCACTCCAGTGCAATGGCACTGGTGATGGGACGAAGAAGGCCCTCCTCGACGAGCTCCTCCAACCACCCCTGGGTCACAAAAGAGCGACTCCAGGGCTCCACGGGCAAAGCGGCGGTGGCCATAGGATTGACGGCGACGGGGCGACGGCAGCAAGGGAGTTTCTTCCCTTTTCTCTTCTTTCTCTCTCCTTGCTCTGGTTTTCCTTGTTCATAGTCGTAGATCGGGAACAGGGGAGGCAAGAACAGATGGCAAGATAAGGAGGCGCAGCGCCCGACGCGTGTTTATATAGCAAAAACAGGAAGGCGAACTGGCGAATCTAAGGAGGCAACTGAATCCTGCGCATTTAATGCTGAAACTGCAGAAACTACCATGATTACTTTCTCTTTCTTCTCGCCAGCCGTGCATACGCAAGCGTCGCATTAACTGCACCTGCCCACGAGCGTAACGTCCCATCTCACCACGGCCATCGTAGCGCCTGTTCCGCCTCCTCGAGAAAACCACCTAAAAAGGCGCACCCATCCTCTGCACGCAGCAGACGACTGACCCCCACACTAGGTGCCTTCTCCGAGAAGGAACCATGGGTGTATAACCCTCTACGACCCAAGGGTTCAAGGGATGGCAAGCCATACCCAAGACCTCGTAGGCGTCAACCAGTGGGATCCCATCGGAGGGAGGCACCGAGCCTCAGACCCCATCAAACGGATCTGAGGCCCACTGAGTGACCCTCGGATGACTTGGAACTCGCCCTTGACCGGTCTCTCACCATGAGCAGAGGCTTGGGGGCTACATTTGAATAAAGGTCGAGGCCTTGGATTTGCACCCCACACGAAATCAAGACCTTGGAAGCATATCATATCCTTCCAAGGCCTCGGGGGCTACACCTGGTGGGTGCGCTCACGCGCACCCCCCCGGAAAAAAGCAATACAAAGGCAAGTCGAGGCCCCGACGACGACCCGGCTAGAAGCCCAGCAAAGAGAAAACCTGACGTACAGCCTCTAAAGGAGTATCCTTACTCCTCCACAGTCTCGGCGGCTACTGTCGGGTACCACAATTAGGGGTACCCAAATTGTGATGGAAAATCACCTGGCCTCCCCATTTAAGGAGAAAGATCAACAAAAGAGAGACAGACTAAACTCTCCCTTGCTGGGCCTCCAGCAAGACATGTGAGTGAACCAGCCCATCCCCCCACTTCATCAAAGGCCTCACTCAGAGGGTCTCGGAACACCACCGATTCACCTGAGGCCTCCGCCCTAGGGTCTCGGACACAGGCTAACCTCCCACAACATCACCGCCTCGTCCGAGCCCCAGAGGCGGCAATGATCGTCTCTGACTCGCCCAAGACCGGCCTCTGATGCCGCTCCCCCATTGGAGCGCTCGAGACCCCCTGTGACATCACCCATGTTCTCGTGTCTACCCAATCGGACAGGCCGGGAATGACCGGGGTCAAATCACCACGCCATCGATTGCAACAGGCATGGGGAAGAGTACTGGCACTATACGCACGATTCGTGCCTGCGCAGTGTATGAAACAACTGTCCTGGGCCACTATTCCCACGATCAGGATAAGATCGCACCGCACTTCCCGCCTCCCGAGGCCTTGGCCCTCTACGCCAGTCAAACTACAAGGACAAATACGCCACGCCGGCTACAAGACCAGATATGACAAGGCACGTCGCTACAATCCCAAAAGACAGAAACCACTCCTTCAGCAATGGCACACGTACCAGAACACGTAGCAGCAGTGCCAGAAGTACCGACGCCATGCCTCCACAGTGCAGACCACGTCGCCATCGGATGAGGCCCTTCCGAGGCCTCCAGGCTCCTCCATCAGTAAGGACACACCATACGCCAACATCATGTAACCCTGCACCTCCTTGAGACTATAAAAGGAGTATGCAGGGTTCATTCCAAGGGGGAACACACAACCCAACCGAAGAAAGACCGAAAGAAGCACCACCACAGCAACACAACGCAAGATACGAGCAGGTAACTCTCCTGGACCTTGCGAGGTCTCCAGCAGAGTCGCACACCCCACTTCTCCACTCACGCCTTGAGACTTGGGAGCTCCTCCCTCTCTCACGTCCGCTTGTAACTCCTACTACAAGCACTTCGGTGCAAGATAATACAGAACTCTCCTTTCCTACTGGACGTAGGGCATTTCTCGGCCCGAACCTGTATAAATCGCCTGTGTTCTTCTTGCACACCATCCGGACTCTCGACGCGCAGACACTCATTACTCGTTGGTGTTGGGACCGCCGTTTCTTACACCGACAAGTGTATTTTGAATCTTTGATAAACAGTTCTCTTGTTAACCAAAGCAGTACATGCAGCTAAAACGTATGCATTGTGAAGAATCAAGAATCTAGATATAGTGATATGGAAGAAAGGAGACTAGTCACTCTAGGAAGATATGAACAGCTAGAAGAAATTGACAGCTGCCAGCGTGCCACTGCATGGTAACTATTAAACTAAGCAAGCTTAGGTTATTAAGAAGGCTCTAATTTAAGATTTTAAAGCATTTGAATGTTGCCCTTCATGGGTGAAGTCTAGACTAATAAAAGAGGCCATGCGACAGTCTGTACAATAAAAATCTGCATCAGTCAACGGACCATTATTTACGTAACAAATGTAATCCGGAATCTTTCTGTTGAATCCAAAATTCCCATATGTAGCATGGCTATGACAGCACAATGTAATTGGTCTGAAATAGCCAAACAAATAAAGCAGCAGGCCTAGAGTCGAGGAACATATATAGCAGCAAGCAACAAAGGCAATACCGCACAACCTTAGACCGGTATGGCGAGCATTTTTTTACTAAAATTGTTACCACTACAACAAGATTGGCACGAAATCGCAAAGCAAGGCCACCGCACATGGCAGATTCACTGCATAGAGTACGGAGCAAAATAGAGAGAGCGTGAGAGGGAGAGAGCAAACCAGCGAGCGGAGGCATCGACGAAAAGTGGAGCCGTGAGTACAGGAGGCGGCGTGGGGTAGCTGGGGGACTATAGCGGAGCCACCGAAGGCCACAACCGTCAGGGCCAGGCGCGACGGTGCTACACATGCTGGGGATTGCCGCCGCCCGATCCGAGCGCCGCCGTCCCCGCCTCACCGCGCCGCCAACCTGAGCCGCCACCTCCAGCGAGGAAGAGGCCACGCACAGCCGGGGTCGTTGAGCCTAGACAGCTAGGGTTTCGTCCAGCACATGAGCAGACGCGGATCGGCGGGAGGAAGCCGTGTCTAGCCCCCGCGGCAGCGCCGGCGTGTCGCGGCTAGGGACAGCCGCCGCCGGGGCGCACGTGCGGCACGGCACCGTCGCCCCACCAGCGTGCCGCGCAGCATGGTGCCGGCGCTGGACAGCCGACACGCCACCACCTTGGGAGAGAGGGAGAAGGAGAGAGAGGGAGAGAGGAAGGGGCGGCGGTGCGGGGAGCCGCGGCGGTCCGCTGCCGAGAGAGAGGGCGGGTTTTTTTTGCGATGAGGATGGAGGAGAGCGTGGAGATATCACCCTGTTCGCTCTTGCTCGTCAGCGCTTATTAGGGCAGCCGGCCAGAAACCATCTAGGGCTCAGAGTGTTATTTATGTGGAGGAGATTTGTGGGTGACGTGGCGCAATGGTGTCCAAGAGAGGCAATTTCGGGCGACGTGGACACCTGGGTGTTTTTTGGGTGACATGGCCACAAGGAGATGCCGGGGGCCAAGGATTGAAGGGAGAGATGCCCTTTGATATTTGTGTGAGAATGGGTCCGCATTTCATGTTACTGCAATCACTTCAGTCTCAGCTATTGGGTACATTTAGCAGAAGGTGAAAATATTTTTTTAGAAAATATAAAATAGTAAATCCACCAAGATTTAAAGAAACCTAATGGACAGGCCAGACCTGCAATCTCTCATATTTTTATAATAACATTAATTATCGAATGATCAACCGTACAGAATATATAAAATAGTATATCCACCAAGATTAAAGAAACCTAAGGACAAGCCATACCTGCAATCTCTCATTTATTAATTATCCAATGATCAATCATACAGAATATGTGAACCTAATGTAAAGTTACTAACCTGCCCTGAATTTTTTTTCTGAAAACTGAAGGTGCAAAAACAGTGAAAAATAGTCTTCACACAGAAGGGTATATGTATATTAACAGTCCAACATTCAGAGTTTCAGATGTTCAAAATTGCAAAAGTTTGATCAATTGTAAATTGTCAAGATTCAGGAAGAAGATTAATTCTAGTAATACCTAATTACTTGTATGTGTTGTACTCAGCTTTTGGGGATACATCAGCTATCAGATTTGCTGAACACAGAATGGTATCAATATGTAGCCTTGGATTTCAATGTGATTCGAGAAAGAAAATCCCAAGTAACCTTTTCATATATTCTGTGTCAGACATGGGCAGTGGCAGGGGTATGCCTAGGTATTCATGGGAATACCCAAGATTTAGGTGAAAAAATAAATATACATAGTATACAAAAGCCAACAAACCAACTGGTCGCAGCGGAGCAGGCCAACATGGTCGAGGCTCAAGCCACCAGCTGCGTGCGTAGACCACTACACCCGGTAAAGATTCCATTTTCTGCTCTAATTCATTTGTTCTTGCTGCTGCTGTTCACTGGCTGCTTGCTACTTTGTTTAGTTTTTTTACATTCTGTTCTTTGTAAATTGTAATTCCTAGCATATTTGCATATTTGCATTAATGTAGATGGAGAAGAAGGGTACTAGCTAGCATATTTGCATTATGAGAGAAAGCTACAAAAGCTGCAAAGCTTAAAATTGTAATAGCCTTTACTGTTTTGTAACCTTTCTAAATTATTAGAAATCTGCTACAATGCCACTATGTTATTACTATGGATTTGTTATAATCATTAGTGCACTTTGATTATTGTTATGGCCGTATGGTCCAAAATACGTGCATTGCAAAAAAATTTATATGGAATACCTGCCGTAAAATCCTGGCTCCACCACGGGTGTAGATAAGTACTTGTCCATAAATTCGCCATGGCGACATTTCTGACCTATCCGTACTAATAGCTAGCTGATGTACATGCAGAGATGTGTATTAATAAATTGACATGTATACTAGTAGCCATGGTATAAATAGAGTGACATGAGCTTAACTAACGTAACTTGTTTCCATGTATCTCATGCAACAAATTAAATGGCCACTTAATGATGTATAATATGTGAAAGTAGACGGGCCCAGGAAAAATGCTGCCAGAGGGTTTAGAAGTCCGGCGTACGCTGATGTACAGACTACATGAATGCTGAATGCATGCATGTGAACAACAGGGGGAGTCCCAAATCTTGTATGCTTGCAGAGGAAAGATGCCCCTCTCCCCTCCCCCCGGTCAGCATCTCCTAAGGAAACGTCCATTTCTTTGGCATACAACAAACGCTGTGGCGAGGGAGTGACACTGTCGGGTGTGTGGTATTGAGCCGGAGTGACACTCAAGTTCACTGCCGGGTGAGATACCAAGCCAACAGCAATATAATAAGTATCACTGCCGGGTCAGGCTGGGCAAAAAAAACCGAGACCGAACACCGAACCCAAAAAACCCGAGACCGAGACCGAATAGACCGAAATTTCGGTGTTCGGTTCCTAGATCGGTTTCATGTCTCCGAAGACCGATTCTTATTTCGGGTGTTCGGTTATTTTATTCGGGTAACCGATGACCCGAACTAGCCCTGCTCCTCACGTCTCTTCAAGCGGCCAAGCCTTATCCATAGTTGCTATCCTCTGTTCTTTCAGTCGGATGGACATAAGCATTCAAAGGACCGCGGTCCAGGAGCGCAGCCTTGAGGTTGAGGGAGTGCAGTCTGCAGGGCGATGCGTCAACGGCCAGCAGGAAAAGCGAGCCGAGTGCTAGGCAATGCATCTGCCGCGCCGCCCGCCGGAGGTCGCGGTTCACATGCATGCCGCAGCCACGCTGCCTTCCCCGCCTCACGCGTGTAGCAGCGCTACCATCCTCGCCCCGCCGGAAGCCGGAGCTCATGCCCACCGGAGGTTGTGGCCCCGTAAGTCCACAGCAGCGCCCTCCTCGCCGATCAGAGTGTCCTCCTCGTTGGAGCTCGCGGCCCGCAGCCACGTCGCCCTCACTTGAGGTTGGTCTCCTCGGTCAGAACTGAAGACCGAACTCATGAGACCGAAGATCGAGCCCTTGGGGACCGATATTTTCATGCTAATTTCGGTTCTCGATTTGCAAAGACCGAACTTTTTAAAACCCGAAGAGACCGAACCGAATTTTTGGTCCTGACCGAATGCCCACCCTGACTGCCGGGTTCAAGAACCAGCTGGCTGTGGTATCTTAAGTTTTACTGCCGGGCCATGTTTCAAACAGGCAGTGGCACTCGATATCACTGTCTGTTTATGCGTCAACCCAGCAGTGACAATCAAAATATCACTGTCGGTTCATGCGCCAACTGGGCAGTGGTAGTCGTGGATACAATTGTTGGCTGATACTTTGACCTGACAGTGATTCTCTATTATCACAGCTGGTCGCCAAACGGGTAGTGATGGGCCACCCAATCACTGTAGATTAACCTCTGGTAGCTTGAATTCCGACAGTGATGAAGGGTTCCGATCCAACAGTTATTAGTAGTCCTGGTGTAGTGTTAAGTGTAAGCCCAGTAACAGAGCCAAATGTTTGGCTATTAGCCAAGTTGTAAAGCCAACCTATGCAATAGTAGTCTCTTATTTGTTTATAATAAATATTTTTTTGTTACTTTTACTTATATCTTAATTTTTCTTTCCTAATTCTTCTCACATTCACTTTGTTGTACTTCTCGCATTCACTTTATTGTATGGGTCCACCGCTGCAATGCTTCCATGTCTAGCTGGTTGCGTGCATAAGAGCTAATAAGGGCGTGTTTGTTTTCTCCTCCTAAACTTTAGTCGCTATCCCATCGGATGTTTGAACATATGCATGGAGTATTAAATATAGACTAATTACAAAACTAAATGCACAGATTAAGACTGTTTTGCGAGACGAATTTTTTAAGCCTAATTAGTCCATGATTTGACAATATTATGCTACAGTAAACATGTGCTAATGATAGATTTATTAGGCTTAATAAATTTGTCTCGTAGATTACTGACAGATTCTGTAATTTATTTTTTTATTAGTATCTGAATACCCATTCGACACCCCCATGTGACACATTCTAAGTCCCTGGATCAAACACCCTCAGCTCTCCTCTTGCTTCTCTTCTCTCCTCCACGTTAGTATTTGCTTGCTTTGAAGGCAATTATTGTACTTGCTCTAACTGCATAACTTGTTTCCCTGTTGCTCCTGCAGCGAATTAAATGGCCATTTGAAATTGTAATACTATGTCAAAGGAGATGGGACCCAGGAACAATATAATAATGCATCCATGTGAACCACGAGGGAAGTTCCAAATCTCCTTTTATTTTTCCTCAGCTCCATGCAAGAGGGTTCTTGATCAAGGTCAAATCATGTCGATGCCGACATGACAATCTCGCCAAACACATGCCGCTACAAATACTAGTAATAATAGATAATAGATCAGCAAGCAAGCCCACACCCGCGCTTCCCGTTCTCAATGGCGCCGTTCTCACGTCTTCTTCCGGCCGTGCCGCTTCTGCTAATCCTTCTCGGCGGCGCACTAACCCCCGCCTATGCGGACAATGGCGGCAACCGCAGGCGGCACACCCGCTTGTTCGCGTTCGGCAACTCGCTCACTGACACCGGAAACGGGGCCATCTTCCCGGTGACTGCAGGGGGGCCTTCCACCCAGCCGCCGTACGGGGAGACCTACTTTGGTCATCCCAGCGGCCGGGCTTCCAACGGCAGGCTCATCCTCGACTTCCTCGGTATGTATATATGTCATCACCATCAAACGTACGTTTCGTTCATTCCTCAGTAGTGTTCATCACGTTCAAGCGCATTCGTATAAATATATGCAGTGGAGGAGCTGAAGGTGCCCCAGCCGACGCCGTACCTCGCCGGCAGGACGGCCGCCGACTTTGTGAACGGGGCCAACTTCGCGCTGGGTGGTGCAACGGCGCTCGACCAGGCGTTCTTAGCAACCAAGGGGATAAATCCGTTCGTGCCCATCTCTCTGACTAATGAGACGAGCTGGTTTCAGAACGTTTTGCAGCTACTCGACGCATCAGACTACGGTTAAAACTACTTCCTAATTAATATTGTTTCTTGTGCAAACTAACTAAAGCCCATACAATACTGTTTAGCGGAATCAGTCACAGTCAGTGGGTCGATCGATCTGAACTAAAACTCGTGTAACAGATCAGCGTAAGATCATGGCAAAGTCGGTCTTCTACGTCGGCGAGATCGGTGTCAATGACTACTTCGTCGCCCTAAGCAACAACTCCGTCGACGTCGCGTTGAGCCTGGTGCCACACATCATCGACACCATCCGTTCGGCCCTGACCGTATGCATCTGAGTCCACTCACAGCTCAGTCGTCTCATCAGGTCTCAGCGTGATCCAACGCTCCGGGCCCAAAATTAATCTAATAAACCTGCTGCGCAGGCCATGATCGCTGCCGGGGCGAGGACGGTGGTTGTTTCAGGGATGCTACCAATCGGCTGCGAGCCGCAGCAGCTGGCGCTGTTCCCAGGCGGTCCGGGCGACTACGACCCTACCAACGGCTGCATCACGCGGTTCAACGTGCTCGCCGAGCACCACAACCACATGCTGCGGATGATGTTCAGGGAGCTCCGGAGCAACTACGGCAGGTCCCTCACCCTCCTCTACGCCGACATCTACCGCCCCGTGCTCAAGGCCGTCGCGTCCCCCGCCCTGTACGGTTTCGGCGACACGCCGCTGGCCGCGTGCTGCGGGGGCGGCGGCGGCCCCAACAACTTCAACTTCATCGCGTTCTGTGGCACGCCGGCGTCGACGACGTGCGCCGACCCATCCAAGTTCGTCTCCTGGGACGGGATCCACTTCACCGAGGCTGCCAATAGGTTCATCGCTCGTAACATGATCAAGGGACTGCTAAGCCGTGCGGCGGCGTACATTGCAACAGATTGATTTTTCTATGTTTGCTAGTCATATGAACGTTTCCTGTATAGAGTGTGAAACTTCTCGTGTAATAACTAATAAGGGTGATCTGATTCCTGGTTTGTGACGATGGAAGGTATGTGTTGACTTGAAGGTGTGTCAAACACAAAAAAAAAAACTCAAAAAGTGTGGCCTTGAGGGTGAGCACCATACTCAACATAAGCAAGAACATAGTAGAGACTAAGGGTTAACACTTAAGGTAGGAACATGTAACATGTAGCTGATTGGCTCTATCGGGATAGGGTCTCGGACCGTTCGAGTTCACAGGGTTCAACATCTGCCAAGGCATAAGTCTGACGATTTGGGCGACTTTATCAAACCAGTAGCAAAACATGCTCGTATGTTGCAACGGGATAAAACAATCAAACTTTTATGGAAAATGACATGCGCTCTGGAGGACATCCCAGCAATGGTGCGCCGCCTTAGACCTCACCAGCGGTGTGGGCGCACCTAGCCGCGCGCGTGGGTGAGATGATGGCATGGGCACCCTGGCCGGCAGCGCGGAGACAGCAGCATGGGCGCCCGGGGCAGCCTGGAGACGCGACCCCATCTAATGTCCTCCTCGATTCTTTCTTTGATTTTGTCGATTCAATTCTTTCTCTTATTTCCTCTTCGGTCGATTCGTGTACAAAGGGAGAAGGAATTGATTTTTGTTGATTTTTGGTTATTGTTGTGGTCGTCGGCTGAAGAAACAACAAATTTATTGATTTGATTTATAAGTTGTTGTCTTTCTAGAGTTTGGTTTGGATTTGGATCGATGTGGTAGTTTTGATATAGTCTCGGTTTGGTCCCTTGCACCTTGTTCGCCGATTTAGAAAATCCTTGGTATGATTTGGGGGACCAGAGGAAATCTAGTTGATTTTCGGATTGTGAATGGTTAGAGATGAATGTGGAGGCAAGACGAAAATTTAGGTAGAAATTTTGCCTCTTTAATATTAGGTATCGATAGATATAGGTAATGAACTACACACAACAAATTGCTTAAGATTTCAGCTTTCGTTTAATTTAATTTGATTAGTGGGACCGAACCAAGTTATAATAAAATAGATTTTATTTCTAATCAAAATTATGACAAAAAATTGATGGTGAAAACCTCTACTTATTAAGGAATGAGTCAAGGGCTCAAAGATCCATAATTATTATATTTATCATTTATTATGATACTTATATTTATGAAAAATAAAAAAAGAAGTATGTAGAAGTAAAGTGATGTACGTGGAGGGCAAAAACGAAACGGACGCCAACACCATCGCATATCCATGGTCCGTGTACGGTCAGGGCATCGTTGTTTGCTGACATAAGAAATTGAAACCGACGAAATCAATTTGATTAGGATTGCGAACACAGACAATTTTCTTATTCACGTAGTTAGTTAGAGGAGGGTCGGACGAAAAAAATAGGTAGAGAGAAATTTTGCCCTTTTAATATTAGATATAAATCTAGTATAGAGTAGTATCCATAGGCCGCACATAGGACTTAAGACCCAAAGATGGCAAGGGGGTGAACTGGATCTTCTAAAAAGCTATCCTAGGGTTTTCTTTATATACAATTGATGAAGCCTTGGTTTCGATCTTGAAGAAGTAGGACCACAATCTTGATAACTAGCTCTAGAATAGCTAGATAACTTGCTGCAAGTAGTGATAACTATTACAACCTGATGACACGCACAAGGAGCCAACCACCATCTCTATACGGTAGCCTAAACCAAGGATTCACTCAACCACACTTTCAAAGAACTAAGTTACACAGCATGTAATCAAAGGATCAGGAGCACAGATTGGGTGCCGCTGATGCGGACGCTTCTATAAGTTTCACGGAAAAAAACACAAGAGCAAAGAGATTGAGATCACTCTCTGTAGTTTGTTAGCACACAAGTCAACTAAGGGGTTTGTATTCGATTATCAAAAGTCTTTATTTGCTAAGAAGCAAACAGATATTTATACTAGAAACAATCCTCCTAGATGGGTATGAAAATAAAACAAGAAAGAGAAGATAGACTATGTGAAAAGGTCTCCTCTAACTGAATTCATGAACAGGTCTCGAGTGGTTGTTGGGCTTCTGAGCAGTCTTTAGTAAATTGGCAATTACTCCATCTTAGGAAGCCCAAATGTTGTGTGGTTTGATACAATAGAAAGTTAACTCGATAATATTTCCACCATGTGCAGCATGCACCATGAAACATTACAGAATGGTACAATTTTGCACGGGAAGTTAAACATATATAAATCCTCAAGAATATTGTTGACCTTTTGACCATTTGTCACTAAACTAGATGAATCTCAACATTGGTAAATCCAAACTAGCCTAACCTAGTGGCATTGGAAACTAAACTTGATAAGTTTTCCAACAAGAACTCATTGACCACCATAGCCTTTGGGAATCAAGAGTTATGGTAGTTTCTTTCTGATAGTACTGTCGGATTCGAGAGGACTAAACAATCTTGACTAATCTAGTTGAATCTCATTAGTGGGATATCCAAACTAGTCTCCATCAAGTAATCAGGACCTCCAAAGCTTTAGGGAATCAAGATTTATGACAGTTTCTTTTGTGACGGTCTATGTTATCAACTAGGTGGTATGCTGGTTCAGCATCACCATCTTCTCTCCTTTGGTCCAGCAGTAGCTCCTTCTTGTGTCAATATTAGTAAGACATATGTAGATTATTTAGGAAATATAATATTATCAAATATCTCAAAGTTAATTTTATCTAGGAATGAATTTTCACCTACTCTTGTAGTTTCTTGGCATGACTTTATCTAAGTGGCCCTTAACTTGTATCTTCTAGGTTGTATGGTGAATGGTTGACACTTGAGAGAGCATGTCTGGTTGGGATGTTCTCATCATTCTCCCCCACTTGAGAAGGAGTCATCTCGATTCTAACTCTTCTAGGTGAGAGAATTGTGCTAGGCTAGGAATGCCTAGTGTTATGACAAAATCACAATCTTCTTCTTCCACCACAGCAAGATGTTTGAATCTGTAATCAAATAACTAAGTAGTAGCCTTGTATATGGAAACCAAAAGGATTTGGAATCAAATTTATCTTTCACCTTGAATATATTTATGTTCTTACGATGGTCTTATCAACCATAGACAAATCATAAACTAACTAGCATAATGTGCATCTTAGGTTTTTGTTTTGTGCTCTACCTACCCAAACCTGCAGAGTTTTATAGCCAAGCCAATCGTATCAACTAGCCTACTAAATTAGAAAAGGTAATGATGACACAAAGAAGCACAATGTGGATACCTAAATACCATAAGTAAAGACCAAATTAAGAGAGGGATACTCTCGAAGACAAGGATGTGTCCTATGGTATCGGTTGCTAAACCACAACCTTCAGTCTATGTTGAAGCTCAACAAAGGTATACTTCTAGTGACCAAGCCTTTCTATAGTCACAATGTTGTGCTTGCTACAAAGGTGTAAGGGCCGAATGGCCCAAGAGGTTGGGCTTAAAGAATTAAAACAACAACCCTTAACCTATGCAATTTCTAAACCCCTAAACACCATGGCTCTTAAGTTCTTCTAAGCTCACGATAATAATAAAAAAAAAGACAAGCTAATGAGTCCTTAGGGACAACAAGCAAATCATGTCCTTAGAAAAGATCACATTAAGATCAACTTCTTTAAGAGCAATAATGAAACATATACTAAGCACACACCAGCATGAGTTCTAGTTGTCACTCGAAGTAACTTGCAAACAACGAAAGTATGACTAGTATGAAAGAGCAAGGCAAGGAGACAACCAGATTTTCTCTTGTACTCTCGGTTGTTGCCACAACTCTCTAATCCACGTTGGAGCACCTAAGTCACAAATACTTGGTTACGGTCCTCTCCACTAGTGAATACACTTTGCTAATCCGACATGGTGGGTTTCAATATCCTATAAAAGCTTCTTGGAGCCTTGCTCCTCACATTAGCTCCACCAATGAAGGTCACTATAAGTCCTACACTGGACATGTCTAGGTATTGGGCGAATGCTAAGGGTAACAAATCTTCAAGTTTCTCCTCCAAACAACCCAAGCAAAAAAATGAAAGCACTCTGGGCTAACACACAAAACAAGAGCAGCAAAGAAATCGAAGTCAGAGCTATGCCAAACTGGCCCTTAGTTTGATTCATCAAAATTCTATAAAGCTAATTGTCAGCAACAAACTGTTAACTCTTTGATCTAAGTAGACCCAAAATGATATTTTTTGGATGGGAACCAGAGAATCTAGCTGGTTATGTTGACCCAGACCCTAATTCCATTTTAGCGTTCATTCGCTCTGAACAATAGAATTTGGTTGTCCGACATGAGGTAGGCCATCCACTCACGTATTAGCCATCCGTGAACCGCTCAGAACAAACACATAGGGCTCAGTTTTCTTTTCGGTAATTCTCCTACATGAGCGTTCGGCCTGTTTCGTTCCCGTCGGACGCTTTTTTAATTGGACCACAACTCATACAGCCTATCAACGGCCCAATAGTATCCACCAA
This sequence comes from Saccharum hybrid cultivar R570, assembly GCA_038087645.1. Lineage (NCBI taxonomy): Eukaryota > Viridiplantae > Streptophyta > Magnoliopsida > Poales > Poaceae > Saccharum > Saccharum hybrid cultivar. The sequence goes on along the minus strand of JAQSUU010000066.1, from coordinate 13,616,882 downwards.
ACATGCTTCCCTCCCACGCCGCTGCTCTCTCACAAAAGCGGTTGCTCGTGTCCACTCATCCAGAAGGCTCCAGTCACCGCAGCGGCCTTATCCACCGCGCCATCCAACCTGCGCATCTAACTCCACTGCGCCGCTCGCCTTCTCCAGCGCGGGGTCACTCGCTGCAGGCAGCGCAGCCACCTGGTGATGCCGCCTCTACTGCAGGGGCACCTCGCCACGGGGGACCGCACCCGCGCAGCAACTCGACAAAGCCACACAACTGCTTGCCCGCTGGCATCTCTCTCTCCCCGAGCTCCAAGCCGGCATCAAGCTCCGTGTCGATGAGCCTCTATCTCGTCCAAGCAACAAGTAGATGTTGCTTTTGAAAGCGTATGTTGCAAGTATTTGTTCCAAGTGTTTCAGATGTTTTAGACGTATATTGCGAGCGTTTTATATGTATGTTCCAAAAGTAAATCGGGATGTTGCATATGTTGTAGTGGTTGTACACGTATGTTGCAAGGTTCTGTTTCCAATGTTTTATTTTTTTAGACGTATGTTGCAAGTGTGTTTATTTGGATATTATATATGTTTTCATACATATGTTGGCATGTTGCAAGCGTTTTATTTGGATGTTTTTCAAGTGTTTCCGTCGCATGTTTCAAGTGTTTTATTTTCTTTTTTTTTTTGTATATTGCAAGTATTGCATATGAATATTTCAAAAGTAGATTTGGTGTTGCACATGGGCTGCGCGTAGGAAGGAGAGGGGGCACGAGCGGTCCTTGCGTGGGCGCGCGGCGCAGGTGACGTTCAACGCCGCGGCCCCTGCGTGGCCATGAGATACAGGCGCAAGCAAGCAATGTTCGGACTGCGTGAGCCCATGCGTGGATGCAGGAAAATGGACTGTAGCAATGGGCGTCGGGACACACATCTAGGCGCTAGCAGTGTCGCTTTCTTTTCTTATTATTATTCAGCATTATGTACATGAGCCCTCCGCTGACGTATTAGCATATTATATGTTTTTTCTTTTCTATTGTTTTGATTTTTATTTTTATAGTAACCTATCAAAATTTCTTGTATATACTTTTAACATATTTTTTTAGAGAAAAATTCATGTCCGGTCCCTCAACTTGGCAAGAGGTGTTACCTAGATCCCTCTACTTTCAAAATATCATTTCTGGGTCCCTAAACTTGGCAAAATGTGTCACCTAGGTCTCTCTACTTTCAAAATATCATTTCTGGGTCCCTGAACGGTTTCGGGTGTCATCTGGGTCCCTGAACTTGGCTTCGGGTGTCATTTAGGTCCCAACGGGTCCAAACCCGCTATAGATGCTGACGTGGCTCGGTCCTACATGTAGGGCCTACATGTCAGTTGATTATATTTCTATTTATTTTTATTTCTATTTTGGGTACTGTAGCTACAATATCTATACGATCTCAGATGAAGATAATTTTTGTATAAAAATTGTAGCTCTCGACAAGATCTACAACTTTCTAGTTTTAAGTTTTTTAATTTGAGGTCGTTAAGATGCTCAAAAAAATTAAACAAATTTTCAGCAGTTTATTAATCGCGTACAAGCGCTTGTCGCCTTGGAAAAATCATATCTTTGTTATATATTGTCAAATGGAGATAGTTTTTATATGAAAGTTGTAGCTCTTAATGGGATCTACGACTTTCTAGTTTTGAGTTTTTTAATTTGAGGTCGTTAAGATGCACAAAAAAATTAAACAAATTTTTAGCAGTATATTAATCGCGTACAAGCGCTTATCGCATTGGAAAAATCATATATTTCTTATATGCTGTCAAATGGAGATACTTTCTATATAAAAGTTATAGCTCTTACTGGGATCTACAACTTTCTAGTTTTGAGTTTTTAAATTTGAGGTTTTTAAGATGCTCAAAAAAAATTAAACAAACTTTCAGGAATTAATATACTGCAAAAATTTGTTTAATTTTTTTGCGCATCTTAACGACCTCAAATTAAAAAACTCAAAACTAGAAAGTCGTAGGTCCCATTAAGAGCTACAACTTTCATATAGAAACTATCTCCATTTGACAGCATATAACAAAGATATGATTTTTCCAAGGCGACAAGCGTTTGTACACGATTAATAAACTGCTAAAAATTTGTTTAATTTTTTTGAGCATCTTAACGACCTCAAATTAAAAAACTCAAAACTAGAAAGTCATAGATCTCGTCTAGAGCTATAATTTTTATATAAAAATAATCTTCATCCAAGATCGTATGGAAAAGATACGGTTTTTGGAATATTTAAGGGATTGTAGCTACAGTACCTCAAAATAAAAATAAATAGAAATATAACCAGCTGACAAGTGGGACCCACATGCAGGACCACGCCGCGTCAGCATCTATAACGGGTTTAGACCCGTCGAGACCTGGATGACATCCAAAACCAAGTTCAGGGACCCAGATGACACCCGAAGTCAAGTTTAGGAACCCAGAAATAGCATTTTAAAAGTAGAGGGACCTAAGTGACATCTCTTGCCAAGTTGAGAGACCGGCCATGATTTTTTCTCTATTTTTTATTTAGAAGTTTGTCTAGAATAAGTTATGTTGAAAATGTTAGATAATAAAACTTATGCATATAAGTTATGTTATTCGTGAAATTTATTATATAAAAAACTATATCAGAAAACCTATTATAAAAATTGTTGTGACAAATTTTGTTTCACAAAATGTTATACATAAAAGTTATGTTATACGTATAATTTTACCATTTTTTATAAAATTGTGCTGATATGTTATGTTTTGCAAAATATTATAGGTTAAACTTACGTGCATAACTTACAACTTTTTATAAAAATAAGGTGATAAGTTCTGTCCGCACAAAGTTGTACCTAAAAGTTGTAAGTATAATTTTGTAACTTTCAAATAAAAGAAAATCGCTTAAATATATTTTCCAAAAAAAAGTCGTGAAGCCTATAGGATTGTCGTTCTCTGAATTATGTGTATAACTGTATAACTTTTTGAAAAAGACTATGAAAATTTTCTAAAAATGAAAAGTTCACAGTAGCTATGGATTGACAGCTCGATTCTAGGTTAGTGGTTGTTCGCTAATTGGTCTCATCGACCCATACCGTATCTACTGTACAAGTGTCGCCCTTGAGCTTTCGTCTACTGTACAAGTGTCGCCCTTGAGCTTTCGTCAAGGCCGAAATGTTTTTCTATCGTTCCTTTCTTCAAAAACACCAAAAACACGCGATCAAATATGGCAGATCAACTGTGACTTCGCTGCTTGAAGAGGTGCATATGCTTGTTATTACTTGCGAGAAAAAACTTTGCTGGCATCTCTCTCCCCCCGAGCTCTACGCTGGTGTCGAGCTCCGCGCTGACGAGCCCCTATTTCGTCCAAGTAGTAAGTAGATGTTGCGCTTGCAAGCATTTGTTTCGAGCGTTTCAAATGTTTAAGAGGTATGTTGCAAACGTTTCGTAAGGATGTTGCAAAGGTAACTCGAGATATTGTATATGTTGCAATGGTTGTACACGTATGTTGCAAGGTTCTGTTCCCAATGCTTCATCTGTTTTTTTATACGTACGTTGTAAGCATGTTTATTTGCAGCGTGTTCGCTTCGCTGGTTTATTGTGGCTGAAAGTACTGTTCGCTGGTTTGTTGTGAGAGAAAAACACTGCTGGATGACAGCTGATTTGGCTGAGAAGCTCAAACGAACAAGGTGATCGATGTTACATTGTTTTCACACATACGGTGCAAGTATTTTGTATAAATGTTGTGTATGTTTGCAATGTTTTCAAGTGTTTCAGTTGCATGTTTTAAGTATTTCATCTTTTTTTATATTGCAAGTGTTGTATCTGAATGTTTCAAAAGTAGATCGGGTGTTGCACATGAGCTATGTGTGAGAAGGGATGGGTCATGAGTGGTCCCCGTGCGGGCGACGATCGGCGGCATGGTCCTGTGTGGCCACGAGATGTTAGCATGGGCAAGCAACATCTGCCCGGCGCAGGCGCATGCGTGGACGCGTGAAAACAGACTACAGCCATAGGCATCCGTCCAAACATCCAGGCACTAGCAGTGCCATTTTCTTTTTCTTATTATTATTCTATATTTTTTTTGCTTTTCTATTGTTTTAGTTATTATTTTTTATAGTGACCTATCAAATTTTCTTGTATATACTTTTAACATATTTCTGATTTAGAAGTTTGTCTAAAATAAGTTATGTTAAAAATGTTAGATAATAAAACTTATGCATATAAGTTAGGTGATTCATGAAATTTATTATATAAAAACAATATCACAAAACTTATTATAAAAATTGTGGTGACAAATTTTGTTTCGCAGAATGTTATACATGAAAGTTACAATTTTTTTAAAAAATTGTGCTGCTATGTTATGTTTCGCAAAATATTATAGATAAAACTTACGTGCATAACTTACAGCTTCTTATAAAAAATGGTGATAAGTTTTGTCCGCACAAAGTTGTACATAAAAGTAATAAGTATAATTTTGTAACTTTTAGAAAAAAAAAAACAAAGTCTCTAAAATATTTTTTCCAAAAAAAAGTCGTGAAGCCTATGTCGTTTCTGATTGCGTTATAACTTTAATAACACCTTTTTTAAAAAAAACTATGAAAATTTTTCTAAAAAGAAAAGTTCACAGCAGCTATGGATTGACCGCTCGATTCTATCTCAGTGATCGACCCAAACCGTATCTCCTGTACTAGTGTCGCGCCCATGAGCTTTCACGAGGCCGAAATGCTTTTCGGTCGTTTCTTTCTTCAAAACACCCAAACACGCGATCAAATATGCAGATCAACATCAACTGCGACTTCGCTGCTTCAAGAGGTTCATATCCTTGTTATTACTTGCGAGGAAAAACTCGAGAAATATTCAATTGAAGGAGGAATTCCCATAGCTTTCCCCCAATTTCCTCGTGTACCAATCAAAGCGGCGGCCACAGCGCTGCTTCTAGAACTGCAAGAACCAATCACAAGTCACAACACATGCATCCCTGCCCCTACTACTGTTATAAATAAGTCCTCTCCTGTCCCTCCTGCGAATGAACCACACCGCACGGCTCAGGTCGACCGCACCTGAAAAGCAAAGCAAGCGAATTGAAATGGCGCCAGGTTCGTCGCGTCTCCTCGTGGCCGTGGCGGCGCTTCTACACGCCGCCGCCGCCACCGCAGCAGCCGGCAACGGTGGCCCCCTGACGCGCTACGACCGCGTATTCAGCTTTGGCGACTCGCTCACCGACACCGGGAACGCGCTGCACCTCTCGGCAACCGCCGGTGGGCCCGCGAGCCGGCCACCGTACGGCGAGACGTTCTTCCGTCGCCCTACCGGCCGCGCGTCCGACGGCCGCCTCGTCATCGACTTCCTCGGTGAGCACCACCAACCGACCGGCCGGCCACCACACACGTCCGTCCCACACCGTTTATTTCCATGTGATGTGACCGACCAAAGTAACTATGTCCGGATCTAGGGTAAGCATCCAGGGGCTAAATAATAAAAGTTTAATGCTAAAACTATATATTAACAATGGATTTTAGGCTAAACTACAGTAATTTAAAGGCAAAAATCAAGCTTGGGAGCTGCAGCCCACCCAGCCTCCCTTTGATCCGCCACTGACTATGTCCCTTCCTGACATGTCCGTGCGCCGCAGTCGAGGCGCTGGGCGGACCGCACCCGACGCCGTACCTCGCCGGGAAGACGGCGGCGGATTTCCGGCGCGGTGTGAACTTCGCGTTCGGCGGGGCCACGGCGCTTGACCTGCACTTCTTCGAGAGCAGAGGATTGGGGTCGTTGGTGCCGGTTTCGCTTACGAACCAGACCGTCTGGTTCAACGACGTTTTACGACTTCTCGGCGCAGAGCAGAGGAAGAGCATGGCCACCTCCCTCTTCCTCGTCGGAGAGATCGGAGTCAACGACTACTTCATCGGCCTCAACGAGAACCGCACCGTCGGCGAGGTGGAGACCTTCGTGCCTCACGTCGTCAGTGCCATCCGTTCGGTCATCACCGTAAGTTCCTTCTTCGTTCTTGCCTCCTGCTCTGCTCAAGGCCGGCATACATTTTTATGCGTGCCGACCGACGTGCGGTACAGGAGGTGATCGCCGCCGGAACAAGCACGGTGGTGGTCCCGGGGATGATACCGCTGGGCTGCGAGCCGCAGCTGCTCACGCTCTACAGAGGCAGCGTCGACGCCGCCGGGTATGACCCACAGTCCGGCTGCATCACGCGTCTCAACGGCCTCGCCGAGCTGCACAACCGCGAGCTGCGCCGCGTGCTCGGCGGCCTCCGGCGAGCCCACCCTGGCACGGCCATCGTCTACGCGGACCTCTACCGAGCAGTCACCGACATCATCGTGTCGCCCCGCGAATACGGTGCGCATGCACGCACTCACACAACCGATTCTTGTTCGGTTGTTCCAGATCGATTCTTGATTTCCATGCTTGTTCCTGATCGGTTCTTGCATTGATTTCTTCCTCACGCAACGCAGGTTTCAGGCACAGGCCGCTGGACGCGTGCTGCGGCGGCGGCGGCGGCGGCGCCTACAACTACGACGACGCTGCGTTCTGCGGCGCGGCGGGGGCGGCGGCGTGCGCCGACCCGTCTGAGTACGTCTCCTGGGATGGGGTGCACTACACGGAGGCCGCCAACAGGCTCGTCGCCTGCAGCGTGCTCCAGGGCTCTCACTCTCACGGCGCCGACGCGATGACGCTGTCCAATTCATCCGCCACAACGGAGGATTGGCTTCACAGGATCGGCTGCGTCTAGCCAGCTAGCCTTTTGTGTCGAGATAGACTAGACGACAGACACAGACATTTCAGTCCGGCCACCCGTGGGCTCCACGTGGCTGGCCGCAACATATTTCAGTGTAGCCCTTTTCGTTTCGCTGAAATTCAGATTATACAGATGCTTATGCAATGTCGTGAGAGAAAAATACCATTTATTTGTTGAAAAGTACTGTTGAAGTAGTGCTGTAGAACAGGAACCGAAAGGAAGTATTTGCATTCAATTTAGAAAAGGGAGTCCTAAAAGGGTATAAGAGGGCATGATTATAAAATTTAAAATGGAGTACTTTTTTTTTGAACTAAAATGGAATACTTAATGACGTCGTACGACTTGTGACTATATGAAAATGTTAGTACTGTATGTCCTAGCTGGCAACTTTGATCATCAAGTATACTTTCCAAATTTAACTGTAGTACCCACATCCATAGTCCAAACCTAAAGTACACATACTTATTTTGAGCTTTCTATTTTGGATTTTTTTATAAAAGGACACTCAAAAGAGTGTCTCACAACTCATATACCACAAGAAAAACAATAACCGGTACAAAAGATGGATAACAAGACATAAAACGTCATCCACTAAAAAGTAGGAGTACATTAAAGACCAAGTTGGTCATCTTGTTCCTTGGGTCGTCCAATGCTTGCCAAAGCTTGAAGATCGCATTGAAGAGACAGAGCAAAGAAAAAGGTCACCTGCAAATACCTTTGCCAAACAAGGCTCTGAAGACCGCAAAAGTCACTCGCCATGGACAATAAGATCTAGTACTCACTGAAAGAATATCGACCGGAGGAATCCTCCAAGGAACGCAGGCTTATAATTATTCACCATCACAACAGAGTTTTGAAGATGTCAGACCTTGCTATAGAGCAGAGTAAAAGAAGAGGTCAAGATTGTCGCATCAAAAGCCAACTAACTGCTTGCGCTGAAAAGAACACAAAATGACAAGATTTAAAGAGGATCACCAGACCAGAAACGTTTTCTCAAAATTCAAAGGTACCTTTTCTTTAAAACCCAATATAGACATGTACGCCGACTTGCATTTTTTTAATTAGATTGACGAATACCACATATACATGTCATTTTTTATGAGATTGACGAATACCACATATACATGTCTTTTTTAATTAGAGTGACGAATACCACATACATACATGTCTTGATCATTGGGCAGATAACGCTCGTGCTGAATACCTATGGATGAAAAGTAATTATTATTATTATTATTATTATTATTATTATTATTATTATTATTATTATTATTATTATTATTATTATTATTATTATTATTATTATTATTTTCTCCTTCTATTCAAAAAGAAATAAAGCACCACTATTTATTTAGTGAATATGCCACAGATGATTAGCCCATCCGGCTGCTTTTATGCACGCATGACGCAGGCAAGCTAGCCAGTGTCTGGAAACGGTGTTAGCTAGGCACGTAGAGGAAGGTGTTTAAATCGTGTCTTGCGATAAAAAAAATTGTAGACAAAAAGGTTCCTCCATTTTATTTTAAAATTGTGCTCTCCTTCGTGACCCAGAAGCAGAGCAGAGCAGAGGAGTTGTATGATAAGGAAAAAGGCAAGAAGGTACCATGGAGACTGGATAGTGGAGAACACTTTGAGCACCACCTCCTGATTTGCCGTCGTGCCACCCACCTGTAGCCGCCGCATGCCGACGCCGCTAGGGTTCATGGATCAAAAGATAAGGAGGTAGGTGGTTTTCTCACGTTTTTTTTCTAGTTGTTTTTAATTCATTTAATCCAGCTCAGACTCCACTTAACAGGCTTCCAAACTAGTAGAAAAAGAAATGAGACGATCTAATTTGGGGTAGGCTCATGGTGACTCATATGCATACTAATACTGGTGTGAGTTTATAGAAGTTTGTTTGGATCCACAGAACAGAGCATCTTCGAAAGTACTCTATTTTCTTTGCTAATCCTTAATTTTTAGCAAGATAAGAAAAAAATCCTCTCCAACAACTCCTAATACATGCTCTTAAAATTTACGCACTTGGAAAATCTTGACCCGTCGCGCGTAACTTTACGCGTAATCACGGTCGCGCAGATACTGCTTTTCCGTGCGTATTAGTCGATCAATCTAGAGGTGAAAGAGCGTGGGAAAGAATAAGAGTAGGAAAGGGTTCCTGACGTAAATGTACGAGAGAGAAAAATGTATAAAAGTTATTACGATAATTTAGAAAGAGTATAGGATTCCTAATGTAAAATGGTATTCTATATTTTAGGAGTAGATTATTGGAAACTCTCGGAGATGCCCTTTTTTCTTCTAATATCTTTTTAGGAGTTGCAAAACTACATGTTTTTAGGAGAAAAAATAGGATACTCTTGGAGATGCTCTAACAACTAGTTGACTGCAATACGTATTTTGGAGGACACCCAGGCCCCACGTCCCTCTCCAGAGTGGCTCGGGCGGCGCCTCACCTACCCCGCCGTTGGGCCGTCCTCCCTGGCACCTTGCCCTCGCCGCTGCCAAAGCAGGCTGCCGGAAGCCCGCGCAGCCGCAAGGATGGCAGCGGCCGGGCCTTTCTCCTCCTCCTCTCTCTTTCCCGACGGGCGGCGGCCATGGCGTGATGACCGGCGGCGGTTTCCTCCGGCGCAGCACCCCACCGCTGATCTGGCTCCTCCTTCGCCGGATCCGATGGCCCTACAGCTAGATCTAGCGAGGCCCAAGGTGGAGGGCCCTCTTTGGCCATGCTTGGGCAGGTGCTGGTCGTGCCCATGGCGGCGGCTGCGGCTCCAACCCAAGGCGAGGGGACGGCGCCGAATCCACAAGAGGCAGCGTCCACAGGGAGCGTTGTGCCCTAGGATGCGCGCAGAGGCGGCGACATCAGCCAGGGACGTCGGGACCAGTGCCCTGGTGGCCGGATCGGGCGCCCACGTTGTGATGGTGACGCCTGCCTTCGGCGGCCGCAGGATGCTCGGTGTGGCGGGTGCTTGAGCTAGTGACAACCACGGAGTGCGGATGGTTGTGCAAGCAGGCGACTTGCGGGGCGGCAGTCATGGGGCAGCAACTGGCTCAATCGATAGACCATAGCCTCTGTCGTGCACAAGGTTGAGGCACCACAGTAAAAGCCTTGTCCCTCTCGGGCCGATGACGACGACGCCTGCAGGCGCCATTTTCTTCTTTGGAAGCGTCATCGAACGGTCTTCTCCCTTTTGCGCGGCATGTCCTTCCTAGGTGAAAACCTTGACCTTCTGGTCAGGCGACGGTGGTGCCAGTGGCATCGCATCCCTCCTTGGAGGCGTCGTGTTTAGAAGCTCGCATTCGGTTACTCTACGGCGTCGGCCTGCGTCGCCATGAGGAAGGTGGAGGCCTAGTTGAGGATTCAAGCTTGCGGTGTCCACGACCGAGGAAGTCAGTCAGGAGGGTATTGGCACGGCGATTGGAGGGCATTGCATCTGCTTGCCAATGGAGGGCGACGGTTTCGTGGGACCGAACGCCAGTTGTGACCACAAAGTTGGCGAGGAGGCCAGCGTGGGAGGCACCCACTGAGTTGGCGATGTGGCTGACATGGAAGGTGGTGGCTAGCAGATTTGCGTTGCCGAGGTGACCTGTGTGCTTTGGCGGTGGGTGGTCCTGCATAGCGGCGGCTGTTTCTGGTGCAAGGAGGCGTTCTGACTAGCAGTTGGAGGACATGTGTGGCACTTCTAACTCGATGAGGCAGCTTGGTCCTGAAAGCTACAGTGCGTGCGCGCTTGCATCTCGATGGACGGGATCGGCTTGGTGAGCGCTAGAGGCAGCTTCACACGTGTTTGGTTTGGCAACTTGCAGCGGGCTATGGTGGCTAGTCCTGCTTGGCGGTGGCTAGTCCGATGTGGTACATCGTCTTGATAGGCGGTGCAAGTGGATCCAATTGCGGGAGGGCTACACGGCTTGCAGAGACCTACGACAGCTAGTCCTGCTTGGCAGCAGGCTAGCCCGGTGTGGATCATCGTCAGTAACGATGGCGCGAGCGGTGACAACAGTGTTTTCGCCCTGACGTCCTTAGTCGTCCGGGGGGTGACGGTGTAGTGTGGTGATTTGGAGTTGATGGTGGTTATCTTTTTTCTTCATTTTTCTGAGTTGAGCTTCGACGTTGTGCAGTTTGTGTCGATGTCCCAATCCGACCGATTAGAGTTGTTTTTTCATTTTATTGAGTTTGTTTTCCGACGTGATTGTTAGTCGCTATTGTACCGTTGTGCCCACTTTGGACTTATCTTCTTTTTAATATAATCGGCAGCTCTCCTGCCTGATTCGTTTCAAAACAACTACTTGACTAATTTTTAGTCCATAAGTAAGTATCTAAATAGGCGGACTAATTGTTAGTTCACTAGTCATAGACTAGCTGCTAGTTCACTAGTCTATTTATAAGAGTTAATAGGACTAATTGTTAGTCCATGAGATCCAAACAGACCCATAGTCACATCTTAACTATTGAGGATTGGTTTGACCAACATGCAAGTCTTTTTTTAGAGTCTAATGTTACTAATCAATGTTAACCCTTTTATATGAGTGAGTACGAAAGCACAAGTGGATCTAATGTCACCAATTAATAAGGTTAACCATTTTTATGTCCATGTATAGAGTAGAGATCAGCCATGGGTCAAGGGATTTGGATCTGAGGTGTGTGGGCCGTTTGAACTCTAGGATGTTGCAAAAAAAAGTGATATATTCAATTTGAAATTAGCGTAAAATACAATGCAAAAAATGGTGCAAAATGACAATTAACATTTAAAACTATAGAAGAATGCCACATTTTTTCCACCCTTTTTCCTTTTGTAGCATCTTGTTATTCTCCTTGGAATCCAATTGCTCTATTTTCTCAAATTTGTCATCATATATCCGATTTCTTTGGATTTAAAAGCACTATCATACGTGCTCTTCTGTAAAAGACGTAGAACGTATGTACCAATTTCGAGGACACTTATAAGAGGTAAATTAACTAACATCGTTTTCAAATGATGCAAGATGTTTTCTCAAAATCAAACACTCTGAGCTGTGAGCCCTCGGCCATTCGAGGCTATTCAGTATCCACATCATGTATATAATGCGATGATATTCTAATTTGTTGACATTGTTCTTTTGCTCGCAGTTGTCCATGAAATCCAATTGCTCTATTATTTCATCAAATTTATCGTTATGCCCGTGTCCTCTTGGGTTTAAAAGCACCATTTTACCTGCTCTTGTGTGAAAGATGTAGAATGCGTTTTACTGCTTATATATAATATAGGTAAATTAACTAACATCGTTTCCACATGATGCGAGCTATATTAATTGTATCTCAAAAGCAAATAGTAGCGTCTCCTCGAAGCTATTGGCTTCATTGTCAGCAAGATGTGACAGAAGATAAGTTTTAGAGGGTGCTTGCTTGATCCCAACTGGATTATAGTAGTCAGATGAAATAATCTGAAGACGATCAAACATCTTAGATTATGGGTTTGATTATAATAGGACAACGCTACCAGATTATAATAATCCTATAATCTCTCAAACCAACTGTTTCGAGATTATATAAGTCACTTGTATCCTAACTAATAAAAATCCGCCTCTATAATTTAGCGATCCAGACTATCTAAACTATTGTAATTCATAATATAGATGATTATAATCTCATCCATATTCTAGATTACTATAATTTAACTGAGATAAAAAAAAACCCTGCATGTGTGCATCCACAACTTGAAATTTATTGATTACTACAATCAGGGGCGTCCCTGGGCCCGTGCGGGCTGTGCGACCGAACAGGCCCCCAAAAATCATGGGCCCCAAGATTTACTAAGTATACTAATTATATACAGTGTTTTGGGCTTTGTTTTAATTAGTAAATCAGTCACTGCTGTCTTCTTTGACCCATAAAGGTGGCTTGCTGGAGTACAAGAAAGACTTAATGCATTGGTGTTAATAACACGTAAGAGTGGCATGCTGGAGATGATTGATTATGAATATATCATTAAAGATTTTATTTCAAAGAATGCTAAAAGAATATCGCTTTTCAAATGATGGTTATACAACAAGATAATCCTTAGTCTACATGGTTGTACTTAGCAATATAAGTAATAATATATTAATATTTGTCATTATTTTCTTGTTTTGGCACTAGATATTAGGCCTTCACTTATTGTTTCGAACAGGGCCTCGTATTTTGCCGGAACGCACCTGCTACAATTTGAACGATGATGTCTAGTGACACTACCCAAGGCACATCTAAAAAACAACCCAGAGAAAATGCTTCTGTTCCCAGCCGAAACAGGGAGTGTGGACTGTCTGGGCCATAGGTGCGGACTGTCCGCGGCCTAAAGAATGAGCAGACGCAGAAAGGGAGGAAAGGAACCGCGCTGCTGCTGGTGCTCGGGCACGCGGCTCTGGAGCCCGTCACCAAAGGGAGAACACCGATGCGCGCCTGTGGGATCAGAGCGAACCACGAACAAGAGAGACAGGGAACGAGACAAACAGAGGAGCCTTAGAGAACGAACAGAAGAAAAAAACCAACCAAAAACTCAATAATTCATTCCCAAAATTCACAGAAATGAAATTCACCACGCTACGAACCTAATCCCTAAAAATCATCGCTTGGGATTGACCCAACCTCCAGGAAATTGGAATCGAGGCCATGCACGAAATTGAGGAAAAAGAAGAATTAAAATCACAGCTTCATAATAGAAATTCTGGAGGACAAGTGGAGGATTCAGTCCTCCATTCTCAACTCGAATCTCAGAAGTGATTACAAAAATTTAGAATTTGTGGACCTCTCTCAAGAACACCAGGAGAGGAGAAACCTAGGGCAAGGAAAAATGGAAATGGGAGAGGTAAGGGTGATGGGGCACCCTCATCCTATTTATCAAGGCTAGTACACAATTCTAGTTTTACCCCTAGATATTTTTGAGCCGAACCACTCACCCGAGGGCGTAATGGTCCAACTCTTTTTCAGTCAATCAGACGGCCCCGCTCCTTCATGAATTTGCTTCGCCATGACGCAACCTTCGTGATTCTGCCACGTGCCGCCCCTTTCCTCCTCGGAACCTTCGCGCGGGTTTTGAATCCAAACCCACAAAATTGTCCACCGGTCGTTTTGAGGCTCAATCCCACCAAACCGCCGTGAGTAGCGTACTTCATACGCGTCCCTAGCTACTCGACGCGTGTCACCGCCGTCCTCGACCGGCTGGCCGCCAAGTCTTCCAGAGCCCCACTTGACTTGCTCGATCACCTTCTTGACTCAATCAACATGGTCACTCCACCATGTACACTTGCGCTTGTTGATGACTCCAGATGTCAGCCACCGCGCCTGGTCACCCGGCCTTCTGGTCCCTCGGCTTAAGCCTCATGTCCGTCCTTCACCACTTCTGGTCTATTGGCAGGGCACGTCCCCACTTGACCTTCACCTCACTGTCGACCACTGCCTTCGAGCTCCACATCTACGCACCATAAGCCAAAAGACATGTTGCACAACCCAAAGTTCCCAAACTCAACCCAAGACGCAAATCACGTTGACAATCACTCATCACAAATCCAAACCACAAGGGCACATATCAACCTTGTGTTCGTAATCTCCCTCTTGATGAGTGCATTGTCAACACTAACAAAGGACAGCAAAGAGAAAGCACAAAAGAAGAAGAAGAGAAAACAAAGAGCTCACCCAAATGATCAAAAGCCAAAGAAAAGCCGAAATTAGGTCATTTTAAATGAGCAAAACTTGGGCCCTAAAGACATGGGCAACGGCTTGACGCAACCAAGTAAATCATAGCTGGCCCTCAAGATGAGGCAACGAGTTCAACACCACTAGCAAAGCTCAAAATGCCTCAAAACAGCTAGACCCTCCATAAGAGGCAAAGGCTCAACACATCTAACAAAAATAACTCAAAGTTCAACTCCCCCTGAACAAATGCAATCTCCCACATGAATGTATGCACTCAACAAGATCTCCTTGGATATTTCTCAACACTCTCCCCCTTATTGACACATGCACTTATCAAGCCCTGAAAAATTGTCACTCCCCCTCAAAATATGATATGAATACAAAGGGATGCAGAAATGCAGAAGCTTCAGGAGTATAGCAATCAGATTGAAAAGATGCTCTAACTGGTGTTGTTATGTGTGTGTAGCAACAAATACAAGTGCTAGCAAATGCTCAAACTGATCAAGTGAGACGAAATATGATACTTAAGAAATTTTGATCAAGTTTAAGCAATTCAAGAAAGGGGTTCACCACTGAAAGTAGCACATAGCAGGTATAAGCTGGAAATCAACCTAGTGCTAACAAGTGTATATAAGGTGAACTACCCCAAGCAACGGTCACACATCATGCCAAAGCCTATGTCATAAACAATCAGAAGCTTAAGACAATGGTTTCGGCATCTACTATAAGGCCCAACTTCATCCAAATGCGCAATTGGAAGCCGCCCCGATACCTTGACGTGGAATAATATAGACTCATCTTGATATTTTCTAATTACTTAGCTTGATTTTCAAAATTTAGAACAAGAATAGTTGTCCAAGCAAGTGAATGACTCAAAGCATGAGACATAGTAACCTAGCATATAAGTGATCACATTAGGGATATCAACAAGTCCTACACATGCTAGTTACCAATCTCAGCGGTGAACTATTTTTCATGTTTCAACAAGTTTTAATCAAGTTCACCATTTGTAAAACAAGCTTAGCTCATAACATGCATCAAATGGTCAATAAGATCCTAAGCCATAAGCATCATCATGTACATATAGAACATCCTAAATAGAGCATAATCTCAATCTAACTATAATCATGAAGCTCAAAATATGATCTATCATACATGATACTATGCAAATGCAATATGATATAAAAAGCCAAAAAGAAAAAGCTATGCTACAAAGAAAACAGAACTACTATACAACATCTAAATGTTTTCCTCCTCTAAAAAGGGAAACAAACCCTAAGCTCCCCTAGCAAGCGTGCAAACTAGGCTTGGTCAAGGGGTTTCATGAAATAAACCCTGCGAGCTGGTTTTGGGTGTCAATATGGCGCAGGTCTATATCACCCTTCTCATAGTGGTCACACAAGAAATGAAAATGCACCTCTATATATTTGGTTTTTGAGTGGAGAACTGGATTCTTAGCTACACTTATGGCATTGGTGCTGTCATAAAAGCAAAGGCACTCGCCTAAATTCTAAGCCATAGTATCTCAGGGTAGCTATCATCCAAAGCAACTGGGAGCAGCAAGTAGTGGCAATGACATATTCAGCTTCTGTGGTGGATTGGGCAATGCTAGACTATTTCAAGAGGACCAAGACACAAGAGAAGATCTAACAAATTGATAGGTCCCTGACATGGACTTTCTCTCAATGCGACAGCCAACATAATCCACATCAGAATACTCACAAAAAGAAAGATAGGAGGAGGCCAAACACCAAACACCAAACTCAAGTGTGAAATGAAGGTACCTCATGATCCGCTTGATGGCCTGACGATGAGACGTGTGTAGCGAAGACTGAAAGCGCGCACATAGACAGACCGTGAACTGGATGTCAGGCCTCATCGCCGTTAGGTACAGCAATGACCCAATCATGATGTGGTACTCCTTCTGGTCCACTGCTTCTCCTTCCTCATCAGCGTCCAAGGCTGTCGTGGTCGACATGGGCGTCAAAAGAGGCTTGGCCTCGCCCATATCAAACTTCTTTAGCAGATCCTTGGTATACTTGCCTTGGTGCACGAATGTCCCTTCTCGGGTTTGCTCGATTTGTAACCTGAGGAAGAAAGTCAATTCTCCCATCATGCTCATCTCAAATTCCTTGCTCATAGTACCTACAAACTTGGCAACAAGTGCATGAGAAGAGCCACCAAAAATGATATCATCCATGTATATCTAAACCAAGAGAGTGTTAGTGCCTTGCTTGAGGAGAAACAAAGTTTTATCAACAGGCATCATTTTAAAACTCTTATCAAGCAAGAAGGCTTTCAAACGCTCGTACCAAGCTCTCGGGGCTTGTTCCATACCATACAAGGCTTTGTGGAGTTTAAAAACATGGTTAGGAAACTTAGGATTTTCATAGCCAGGGGGTTGCCTAACATAAACCTCTTCCTCTATGTACCCATTCAAGAAAGCACTCTTCATATCCATCTGAGATAGCTTGAACGCTTTCGAAGCTGCAATGGCTAAAAGGA